>OX439484.1:86635236-87235236 GCA_949320155.1 Melangyna quadrimaculata
ATAGATAGATAGATAGATAGATAGATAGATAGATAGATAGATAGATAGATAGATAGATAGATAGATAGATAGATAGATAGATAGATAGATAGATAGATAGATAGATAGATAGATAGATAGATAGATAGATAGATAGATAGATAGATAGATAGATAGATAGATAGATAGATAGATAGATAGATAGATAGATAGATAGATAGATAGATAGATAGATAGATAGATAGATAGATAGATAGATAGATAGATAGATAGATAGATAGATAGATAGATAGATAGATAGATAGATAGATAGATAGATAGATAGATAGATAGATAGATAGATAGATAGATAGATAGATAGATAGATAGATAGATAGATAGATAGATAGATAGATAGATAGATAGATAGATAGATAGATAGATAGATAGATAGATAGATAGATAGATAGATAGATAGATAGATAGATAGATAGATAGATAGATAGATAGATAGATAGATAGATAGATAGATAGATAGATAGATAGATAGATAGATAGATAGATAGATAGATAGATAGATAGATAGATAGATAGATAGATAGATAGATAGATAGATAGATAGATAGATAGATAGATAGATAGATAGATAGATAGATAGATAGATAGATAGATAGATAGATAGATAGATAGATAGATAGATAGATAGATAGATAGATAGATAGATAGATAGATAGATAGATAGATAGATAGATAGATAGATAGATAGATAGATAGATAGATAGATAGATAGATAGATAGATAGATAGATAGATAGATAGATAGATAGATAGATAGATAGATAAATAGATAGATAGATAGATAGATAGATAGATAGATAGATAGATAGATAGATAGATAGATAGATAGATAGATAGATAGATAGATAGATAGATAGATAGATAGATAGATAGATAGATAGATAGATAGATAGATAGATAGATAGATAGATAGATAGATAGATAGATAGATAGATAGATAGATAGATAGATAGATAGATAGATAGATAGATAGATAGATAGATAGATAGATAGATAGATAGATAGATAGATAGATAGATAGATAGATAGATAGATAGATAGATAGATAGATAGATAGATAGATAGATAGATAGATAGATAGATAGATAGATAGATAGATAGATAGATAGATAGATAGATAGATAGATAGATAGATAGATAGATAGATAGATAGATAGATAGATAGATAGATAGATAGATAGATAGATAGATAGATAGATAGATAGATAGATAGATAGATAGATAGATAGATAGATAGATAGATAGATAGATAGATAGATAGATAGATAGATAGATAGATAGATAGATAGATAGATAGATAGATAGATAGATAGATAGATAGATAGATAGATAGATAGATAGATAGATAGATAGATAGATAGATAGATAGATAGATAGATAGATAGATAGATAGATAGATAGATAGATAGATAGATAGATAGATAGATAGATAGATAGATAGATAGATAGATAGATAGATAGATAGATAGATAGATAGATAGATAGATAGATAGATAGATAGATAGATAGATAGATAGATAGATAGATAGATAGATAGATAGATAGATAGATAGATAGATAGATAGATAGATAGATAGATAGATAGATAGATAGATAGATAGATAGATAGATAGATAGATAGATAGATAGATAGATAGATAGATAGATAGATAGATAGATAGATAGATAGATAGATAGATAGATAGATAGATAGATAGATAGATAGATAGATAGATAGATAGATAGATAGATAGATAGATAGATAGATAGATAGATAGATAGATAGATAGATAGATAGATAGATAGATAGATAGATAGATAGATAGATAGATAGATAGATAGATAGATAGATAGATAGATAGATAGATAGATAGATAGATAGATAGATAGATAGATAGATAGATAGATAGATAGATAGATAGATAGATAGATAGATAGATAGATAGATAGATAGATAGATAGATAGATAGATAGATAGATAGATAGATAGATAGATAGATAGATAGATAGATAGATAGATAGATAGATAGATAGATAGATAGATAGATAGATAGATAGATAGATAGATAGATAGATAGATAGATAGATAGATAGATAGATAGATAGATAGATAGATAGATAGATAGATAGATAGATAGATAGATAGATAGATAGATAGATAGATAGATAGATAGATAGATAGATAGATAGATAGATAGATAGATAGATAGATAGATAGATAGATAGATAGATAGATAGATAGATAGATAGATAGATAGATAGATAGATAGATAGATAGATAGATAGATAGATAGATAGATAGATAGATAGATAGATAGATAGATAGATAGATAGATAGATAGATAGATAGATAGATAGATAGATAGATAGATAGATAGATAGATAGATAGATAGATAGATAGATAGATAGATAGATAGATAGATAGATAGATAGATAGATAGATAGATAGATAGATAGATAGATAGATAGATAGATAGATAGATAGATAGATAGATAGATAGATAGATAGATAGATAGATAGATAGATAGATAGATAGATAGATAGATAGATAGATAGATAGATAGATAGATAGATAGATAGATAGATAGATAGATAGATAGATAGATAGATAGATAGATAGATAGATAGATAGATAGATAGATAGATAGATAGATAGATAGATAGATAGATAGATAGATAGATAGATAGATAGATAGATAGATAGATAGATAGATAGATAGATAGATAGATAGATAGATAGATAGATAGATAGATAGATAGATAGATAGATAGATAGATAGATAGATAGATAGATAGATAGATAGATAGATAGATAGATAGATAGATAGATAGATAGATAGATAGATAGATAGATAGATAGATAGATAGATAGATAGATAGATAGATAGGTAGATAGATAGAGATATTTATTTGCTTATAAGCTTTGCTTTTACAAATTGATTGGCAATATGCCATTTAATTATTAATCAATAATAGTTTTTTTTTTAATAAAAACATAAACATTTGGTTCCGTAAACAATTTTTCAATTGTTGCATAAACTTCTTCGAACACAAAAATACGGTCGTAAGGCGAGCGATTGGATTACCGATAGTTGTCGACTCCAATCGACAATCACAATCCGTTTTTCAATTTGTCAATAAACGATCGACACTCGCAATAGGACCCAATATTGCATTTATAGATCTCACCTGTTCCTGGCATGTCGATTTCTAAAGACATGGTTAAAACGTCTTCGTGACATACATGTAAGTAGGTATGTTAACACATTGGGACGGTCTGTCGAAATATAATCCATTTGAAAGCTTCCAGCGGCTTTTAGGAATCGAAATACAAATAAATAAAAAATTATCCATGTTTCAAGTCTCTATCTTATTGCTGATCCGTCTTGGGAAGGAAGTTTCTTATGGGAATTGCAAATCGATGTTAGAAGTAAACATCCAAATTTTTTGCGCAAAGTAGGTTTTTGAAATTTAGATGGAAACTTGAAACTTGGAGAAATTTTTTAAATTTATTTCGGTTCCTATGAGATTCTGGGAACGTGAAAATTCAATTTTTTAGGTAGCGTTGTTCCGCTTTTGGGAAAAGTGCCACTGCTGGCTCTCTCTAACATACATACACTTTTGTGGCCCTATCTTTATACCCGTTGGCAATTAATACTTTTACTTGTTTTCTATAGGTCAGAAATTGTTTTCGAAAACACGTCCAAGAGGAGAAATTCAAATTTTTGTTTTAGCTCCTCTAGAACGGGTTGTTTAACGATTTTGATTACACTTTGAACATGTAATCTCTAGATCAGATTTAATGATGCAGCTACCATGTTTTTGAAAAAAAAAAAATGCGAATAACGGAAAAAAGTTTTGAAGTTTTTTTTTGAAAAAGTGGTCTTGGTTGATTTAGTCATAATTTTGGATTCCGGCACTTTTAAAGTAATCAACAAATATTGCATTTAAAATTTGTACACTTTTTTCCACATTTTCTTGTTTTTTTTTTTTTGTGTATAGAGCATTTTGTTACGACCGGTTCGGATTAGATATTAGGACTGTTTGGCTTTCTACCTTATATTTATTCTAAAATTCGTATAAGTGTGTGTGGACAGTTTAGAATTTCCTGTAACCTGTTGAGCCGTAGACAGTAGTAGTCTTTGGCTATTTCTTATTCGTAAATGGATATCAATCAATGATGAGAGACTGATGTCTATTGGATGGATTTACAGCGGAACTTTTATGACTGGGCGAGCCACAAAATGTGTAATTTAATAGAAATGCTTTACAGAAATCGTAATAATAAACTGTCAAATACTGTGTTGAATTATCGAACTTGAACTATAAATGTGTTGAATTATCGAACTTGAACTATAAATACCATTTGTTACTTAAAAACATCTCTTGAAAATTGACTCTCGAAAATAAATTTCTACAAAAAATATTAAGAAAA
The DNA here is from genome assembly GCA_949320155.1 of Melangyna quadrimaculata. Lineage (NCBI taxonomy): Eukaryota > Metazoa > Arthropoda > Insecta > Diptera > Syrphidae > Melangyna > Melangyna quadrimaculata. The sequence goes on from OX439484.1 coordinate 86,639,688, forward strand.
ACAATTAGTACAGATTTTTGTCTATAAGCACTTACCCATTTGAAGATCGCTCAAATTCTCTACTAGAGCCCAATGTGCCTGCATTTTTACATGATTCTTGTCTGCTAATAGTCGAGTCACATGACCACATGTCATACGCTCGTCAACCAAAAGTGATTTCGATGCCCCATCTGCTGTGAAGGCTTTTACAAATAACCGCCTTATTGATGCATGTTCTAGTTTATGAAGTGCTAGTTGGATTTTGGCCGCTTTACTTTTATCACGCATCTGCACCTCCTGATCATTTTCGGCCAACAGAATCTGCTTGTGGTGATTGAGTGCTGAGCTAATGTTGCTTGAAGCCGAAGATTCACTCGAAAGCAACGACACCGTATCACTGAAAGCCGAATCATTGTCGGGACTTTCGGTGCGAGTTTCTCGGCCACTTAAGCCATCCGAGCTGGTGTTGCTCTCTGACGAGTATGAGATCGATGAATTTGTAGCACCTGAAATTGTTGAATTTGATCGACTATGGGTGCGGCCAAGTCGGCTATCGTTGCTGCCACAGATACTGTTAGCCTGCTCCAAGAGACTCAATTCTCCCAAGATGGCATCCAATTCCGATTCGTGTGATTCTTCAAGATTAGCCATCGAAAATCTATAAGCGCTGCTACGATCAACAATCTTATCCCCTTTTCGTCTAAGTTTAACAACCCCAGCTGGTGATGTTGTTGCTCCTGTTGCTGTGTTTGTTGTTGAGTTTATTTCACCCTCTTTGTTCTTTAGCGAAGACAATACAGATAACGGTTCGGGTAGGTCTAGAACCTAAAAGAAAACACCAAGTTAATAAATCAAATAGTCTTATCAATCAATTTTTTTAAAACATGTGTATACATTTGTACGTAAATAGCATTAAATGAGTGTTTAAGCACTTCTACTTCCTATGGAGCTATAAAATCGTTTAACGTTGACAACAAATGCCTTCCGCATAAGGTCTTTGAACGATAAACTGTTTGTGACGATGATAATGTGCACAAGCCAATTAAGTATTTATCAAACACCCATTTTTCCTACCTCATAATATGGAATTGAAACTGTGCGTAGGTAATAATGTAGAAGCAAACAAATATGGAATGACATAAAAATGATTGCAAATAAACAAAATAAATTATTGTCGGTGATTAGAATGAGCACATGTATCAAAAGCAATTCAATATATAGTCACATTTTGATTGAATGAATAGAGAGAAATGCGATTCATTAGATGCCGATGAGATTGATAGAAGCAATTTAATTAAAACTTACACTACACGAACAAAGAACACAGTACACAAGTTTGTGAAATGTCTTGATTCTGTTCTGCGATTGGATATACTTGCGAACACATTCGATACTACACTGCAGTAAAGTGTGGTTGTTGTTGTTCGATTAATGTGTGTAGATTGATTCTGTTGTTTTCTTTTGTTAAATGTCTTTCGGTCAAATGTCACTCTCTTTCAAGATTTCATTAAATTTCCTTCCAACTGTTTGCTAAATAATAAATTGAGAGAGCTTTTTTTAATTTCATTGTTTCAGTTTTAAATTGATTTGATATTTTTACACAGTACCTAATAACTTTTAAAATGTTTTTGCCGTTTATATACACTACAAGTTTATTGAAGCTGTTTTTCTGAAATTTAAAGACTCTGAACAAAAGAATAGCTTTCTTAAAAAAAATACAGTCAAAAATTTTAAATTATCTACTTGTTGTCATTTGTTATCAGTAATAAAAGTAGGAGATGTAATAATTCCAGTGATGTACATACGTATGTAAATATGTACCTACCTACCCCAGGAAATTATAGCCTAGGAAAAAAAATATGTTTTTCTTTCAAGTTTAAGATCCCGGGCCAAGTAAAAAAAAACTGGTGACTAACTCTGGGACCAACTGAACAGATGCTGCATTTTTCGTGTCAAAAATATTTTGAAATCGAGGTGTCACAATGGCGATTTCTATAGTGCTATCTTTTCCCTTTTTCGTAAACTTTTGGTTATAAAAATAAAGTTTTCTCTGCTTTCTCGACTTCGAAATTCAAACCGCTACTCCTATATTATTATGATTACACGATTCCTTTTGTCGGTCGTTTCACATCGAGTTTTGACAGATTGGGTGGGGGTGTAGCAATGTATGGTGAACGACGCAACGTTAGAACATATTCTCCGCTTGAACTTCTATCGTACAAGGAACTAAGATTATGATATTTATTATTGTTTTTGATAGTTAAACATAAAAATATTGAACAAGATATTAATAAAAGCATTTTCATAGTACACTTCGGCTTATCCCACAAACGTCAGTGGCATCAAAAAAAAGTTTGGCAGCTCTAAATCAAGGGAAACAACAGCGTTACCACAATGTTAGAAATGCAACAAAAGTGTTACACTATTTTTAAATTTTATTTCGTTGTTACATAATGTTACTTTTTTTTCATTTTTGTTACACTTTTTACCATAAAATATTATTGTCATCTTTTTTTTATGTTTTTTTATGTTTGTTCGAGTACAACTTGCATCAATTTTCTTATCTATGGGTTATATTTCACATTACTGATAGAAACTATGTTTATGCCTGGTATTGAAGTGAGTTTGATTTGTAGCTGTGTCCACGTTCTGTAACTTCTCACATCCAAAATCAGTCGAGAAACGATGAAAAATGGAACAAAACCCATGCATTTTGTTTCAATTTTCATCGGTTCTCGACCGATTTTCTCGATGTGAGAAGTTACAGAACGTGGTCGAGTTGACATTGGCTTAGTTGATCTTGATCACACTGGCTGAGTGCAATCAAGCGTAAACCATATCTTAAAGCTCCAACTCGATCGCTCAATTGTGCATAACAAACACTATGCAATAAATGTGTTCGTAAGTTTAAAACTAAAGTTAATTTGTAACATTGTGGTAAAGCTGATCCCTTGTTTAGATTTTTTTTCTTTCATTTTTTTTTTATAATGAACTGTCAAAATTAGAAAGAGAAAGGACAGAGATAAATCCGCGAAAAGCAAATATTGTGTACGTCAAAATCACGAATGTATGTATGTATACATTCGTACCCATCAAGAGGACGAAAACCTCTTGTGTTTGAGCGCTTAGTCCCAGTTTTTCATGTGTAACCAGAGTAATTTAACTTTATATGTATGAATTGTTTAAGTCAGTGGAGGAACTTGTTAAAAAAAGAGTGAGTGAAGCAGTGGGTACACGCGTATGAAGTGAAACTTCTTTATCGTTTCAAATATTTGCTGGAAGATGGCTTTAACATATAAAAACTAACAGCCCCTATTATGGCTTTCAAATATCAACACTTACCTGGTCTGAAAACTTCATTGAAGTGACAGAAGTTAGGACAGTTTAGTGCAAGGTTTTTACTCACGGAACACACGAATCTTGTACTTTTCTGATCTTTTTTGTTCCGAGCAGATTCATTAAACATACCTATTTTTGATGAACTGTGAATTTTAAGAACTATTGTGAATTGTTCTATTGTTAAACTTGGTAACGAGGCTAAAATTTTGATGTACATAAAATTTTCTATAAAACTATGAACACAAATTCTTCGTTGGCAAATGTATAACATTTTCGCACGCCTAAACTATTTAATTACCCCAATCACTGCTCACTTATTAAACATAACCGGCTTTGAGCAAAATAGTCTGGTGGACTGATGGCAAATAATTGTTTTAAACGTCAAACGAAATAGGTTATATTCACAATAGATTTTTGTTCGTTATTCACAATGAGACAATACAAAATTAACACATTTCTAGAGCGGGGTACACATTATCTATTATCTTTGACAAATCTGTTTAAAGTCAAATTATCAATAAATATACAAACAATTGTGAGAAATGTACGAGATACATAAATATAAATACAAACAAAATAGGTGAACGTTTTATAGACGTTTTCTTTTAATTTCCTTTAAATACGCCGTTAACAAGAAGTATCGGAAGATCGAGTTGGATTAGGCTCGAGTTAAAGACCCATATTTTTCGTCATTTGAGATCAACACCTAATTTGGACTTGAGTTGGAATGATATTGAGATAACATAAAAAGGAATGGCATGAATATCATTTATTTCACAACAAAAACAAATAAAATTGAATATTTTTAATAGTTGTATTTACTTCGCATATATATGAAAACAAATACACAGTGCTTTAATAGATGTTCGTCAAAACATCTATCAAAGCAACTCGACTCAGGTTTTTTGTCATAAATTTAGACTAGACTACACGTTCCTGAAGTAGAGTTGTGTTGGTTGAAGTTCATTTCAACTCAATACAGGTTTACAAAGGATGACAGCTTGCTGAGGTAAATACGATTTGCGTTATTTAATGTTGGAAAAATGTGTCGAACAGCTATTTGGAAAAAACTATTCCCACTATTCGTATGAAATCGAATAACCTCCGCTAATCGAAATACCCCGCTAGGGTCAATTGTTATACAGAGCCTATTTACAAGATTCGTTTTGTCTTTGTGAACGTCATACAAGTAGTATTAAGTATTAAGACGCATATAGTGACAAATTTGCTATATTTATATCACAAGTTTTTCATATTTGTATGATAAATGTAATACCACCTTTGGTTGCATAGTTATTACCGTGTGCACGTGCACCTATTGCAACGCATTAATATGATCTAAAAAAAAGTTAACTACCTTCCATCCAGCCGCTGTATAAACTTAAAACATTTCCCAGATCTAAACAACTTTAACTAATCTCGCCGAGAAAAACTGGAATTAAATCGCGTAACTGCCCGAGGAGAATGGAGTGTAGCGGCCGCTTGTCGCACTGTCAAAGTTAAAATATACGAAAACAGTACACAGCGCCACAATGAGAAGCTGTAGCTGCAGCGATCGCTGTCGCCAAAGTTGAATAATTTTCAACTTGCTGCTTTTAGTCGCGCTACTTTTTGACATATCTGTGGGTCTGTTCAAAACACTGTATGTAAACTAGACATTGGGTTCGTTCAACACATTGAGTTATTTTGTCATGTTTATTATGAACTGAAATTTTCAGTTTCAATTGATTTCGATTGCAATGATTGTAGAAAAAAAGCATTTGAATAAAGTCTTATTATTAATAATTTGAGTATGTTGTCACTGAGCTCAAAATTGCACAACTTTGAGAACTCAATTTTAAAATTGCGCAGTGTTTACGCTACAAGTGAGGCCATTTTGTATGAAAGATCCAATGGGCTTGGATGAAAAAAAGAAACAAATAAACAAATTCTTCACATTTATAAAACCGATGGAATTTTTCTAGATACTGTTGTCCTTTTCTGCTTCCAATTTTGTATCTGTCAAGGGCAAGGTTTAATTACATAGACCTACTTTTTCCAAAAAGTGCCAAAGTGAGATATAAACATCTATGCTAAAGACACCTGTTTGCAAAAAAACATGCAAAAATTGTTGACACATAATTTTAGTCACCATACACGATTTTCAATTTTTTTTTGGCAAGCAAGTGTCTTATAATAGATATTTTTCTCTTCGTTTGTACTTTTTGCAAAATGAATCAAATAGTATCGTGCGTGCTATTTTTCATGTGCCCACAATGCAGCTGCACAAAATATTATTTCTTTTTAAAAGTTCAATAAAATATTCTGTGTTGTGCTCTGCCATGTTGAATTTTGTTTGTTTGTTTTCTGTTGTGTCAAATACCGGCATACTTTGTGTTTTATTTATTAGAAGAGAAACATGATAGTCTCGCATTTGTAATAGAAATGAAAGCAACATATGGAACACGCCTTGTAAAAATTAGAATTCCAAACATCTGAACGAACCCAAACAAATCTAAATGTCAAAAAAAACGTTCTTTCTGCGCTACACCATTGGGGACGACCTTTGCGACCTTGTGAGCGATTTTAATGACAGCTTGTGCTACAGCGATTTTTACCGCGACCAGCGCCTTGCATTGTGTTCAAGGGGTAAGAATATAACATTTTATTGTCGTCCTTTCGACAATGTTTTGCCCTATCTGTATACATATAGTTATGGACAAAACAATAAGACCACTCACCATAGGCTTAAATTTCATAAGAAAACTCAAGTATAGGAATATATTTTTAAATTTTTTTTTGCATTTTAATATTTGAAAAATAGAGCGCAGCGCTAATGTCATAAAACAATAAAGAAATTTAAATGTTAACATAAAAAACTAGGAAATTAGAAAATTAATAGTAATAACAAGGGGACAAAACAATAAGACCATTTAAAAAATATTAGGAAATTGATTATTCTTTTTACAAAATTCTTAGCAGAATCTTACTACTTCGCGGGTAAGACCTTCATATCATTCCACACAATAAATTTTTTTAGGATTGGCTTTACTAGTTGGTTAAATTGATTTGGTTGTCTGTAGGTTCATAACTTTGGATAGAAAACACTATGGCGCAGAATTGGCATGGAACAATATTGGGGGAGGTGTGTGCTAACATTTGCCAAAGGCAAAATGTAAGAAAAGACACAAATCATGCAAAATAAGGTCCCAAAGGTTCTGGAGGGCACGAAAAAAAGGCGCCTTGAAGATCATAAGATAAGACTTATGTTATGCCCCTCCCAAAATTCAGACCTGAATGTTTCGGAAAAGTTATGGGTATTAGTAAGAAACCTCTGGATGCCGAATATTCGAAAAATTAAGAAGAAAATAAAAATTTGTGGACCAATATACAAAAATCTTGGTAAGTTAAAACAATTTTAACCTACTTCTCTTTAAATTATGAACCTAACTGCACTTTTGCCATATCTATTTTTCTTTTGCTTTCTGTGCTAATTTTGATCGCAGTATTACATAAAAAATGTAGGATATTGTATATCGCTTTAATCGCAGTGCTTGTAGGACTTACAGCCAGTAAATTAAGAACATCTTCAGTAGACACTAAAATTCTCGACAAAGAAAAGTATGTAAAAAATATTATTGGCACAGTGAAAGACATCAGCAACAAGGCCTCATATGAGCCCTTGTTGCTTGAAATAAATAACACGAAGCTCAATCTGGATAATAAAAGAATATCAGTTAGAACCGAAGTTGAAAATGGCATTAAAATAGGCGATCAAGTAAAACTATCAGCAAAACTCTTTCCTCTAAAGATTGCGTCTTCGGAGTATGCATACGATTTTGCAAAAGTAGCATATTATCAAAAAATACTACTCTTGGAACCAACTAGTAAAGCCAATCCTAAAAAAATGGATTGTGTGGAATGATACGAAGGTCTTACTCACGAAATAGTAAGATTCTGCTAAGAATTTTGTAAAAAAAATAATCAATTTCCTAATATTTTTTAAGAGGTCTTATTGTTTTGTCCCCTTGTTATAACTATTAATTTTCTAATTTGCTAGTTTTTTTATGTTGTACATTTAAATTTCTTTATTGTTTTATGACATAAGCACTGCGCTCTATTTAACAAACATTAAAATGCAAACAAAAATTTAAAAATATATTCCTATACTTGAGTTTTCTTATGAAATTTAACCCTATGGTGAGTGGTCTTATTGTTTTGTCAATAACTGAGAAATTATTTAAAAACAAACGTAATGCTTGCAATAGCCTGCTATACCTTTTTGGAAAGCAAGAAATCCTTTCTTTAATTTCCATTTTAAATTAAGTTGCGCTTGTCAATAGTTTGTAAAAAATTAATTTTCAAACTGGAAATTTTGAAAAAAAAAAAATTAAAACTAATTTTTTTCAAAATTTTACGTTATTAAGTACTATTTTTGTTTTCAAAATTCAATGCTCCTTTTAATTTTTATCAAACACTGGAAACCACATGGATCTAGGACTTTTGTTTTTCAAGATATGAAAAAATAAATGAAGCAACTTTCTCATAAAACTAAGAAGAATCCGGCTAAATTATCATCAACCTCCTTTTTTCTTGTTTTCAATAAGATGCTGGTTTCTTTATTTTTTAATATCTTGAAAAGTCAAAGTCCTAGAACCATGCGGTTTTCAATGTTTGACTAAAAATTGACAGGAGCATTAAGTTTTGAAAACAAAAATTGTGCTTAATTACATACAATTCTAAAACAGCCATAAACTGCGACTCATCTCTTACAGAGATGGCACAACAGTTCAATATTCACATTTGTTGGGTGCCAGGCCATAGGGACATTCTGGGGAATTGCAAAGCTGACGAACTCGCTAAAAGTGGAACAACATTACCTATTCTACCAGACAGGGTAGATATCGGTATACCAATCGCTACTTGCAATCTTATGCTGAAGCAAGATGCTATAAGGAGAACAAACCTTATTTGGAATAACATCACCACTTGCCTGGCAACGAAAAAGATCTGGCCAATGTTGGGCATGAGGCGCTCAAGTGTTTTTTATCTTTAAGCAGATTGCAGATTAGCTCCTTATAATCACGCAACGCGGCTTGAAATATTCGCAAATGATTTTTGCAGAAGCTGTATGGATGAAGAGGAGGAAGAATCTATTCCCCATCTTCTTTGTACATGTCCCGCCCATCTTGGGAATTTCTTTTTCGATGATCCAACGGATCTAAGCAAGCTCGGACATTAACAGTCCCATGCGCTTTGTAAAGAGCTCCAATTGGATTTAGCAAGTGAGGAGAAAATCTTAAATTCATAATGGACCAATTGATGGTGTGTCGGCTTCTTTGCTGGCAACCAATATAACATAACCTAACCTAACCTACATAAAGTTTTGAAAAAAATTAGTTTGAACTTTTTTTTTTTTTTAATTCTTTTTTCCAAAATTTCGAGTTTGAAAATTAATTTTTTTAAAAAACGCAACTTAATTTAAAATGAAAATTAAAGAAGAGATTTCTGGCTTTCCAAAAAGGTAAAGCCGGGCATTGCAAGCTTTACCGTTGTTTTTAAATAATTTTTTTCTGTTTTCAGTCAATTTTTTAGAAAACTCGCTTAAACGGAGGGAAAAGACCCCCCGTCGTTTACGATTTTTTTCTTGTCTTAGCACAACCTTTACTTGTATTAAACCAACCTTGGTGCACCTTATACCAATCAACCTGTATACGAGTAACTACCAATGTCATGCAATAAAATCTCAATTTCAACGAGTTTTCATTCATTAGATACCTACTTAAAACCGAGAAGCATGTCTACACACAAATTTTCTTCCATTACACGCACTGAACTGGACAAAAATACAAATACAGTGTGTCTTCGATTTTAATATTAAATAAACGACCTACGTATGTAGGTTATTAAATGGAAATTCATTTATGCGATGGACATCCCATAGGTAACTGCTAGAATATGTCGACCGTATTCCGCGCAACGCCATTTTTCGAACGATATTTTCTTTCACTTCAGGGATATTTTCTAAAACACAATTCACTTTTGAGCTACCCCAATAAAAAATCCATGTTGGGAACAAAATTAGCAGAACAGCAGTTTGTGTTGTGGCGCCATCTTACTGAAACCATCTGTTTGAAATAACATAAGGACCTTGTCTTGGTCGGAAAATATTCATTTATCATGCGCCTATAAGAATAACCGCCACATTAATAAGGTTTGCCCTGGAATTTACGAAAAGATGTTCGTTTGGGCTCCTGCCGTGGATTGTTTGCTCCAGAACTTGCAGCACACACTGTGGGATATTGTACAGTGAATAAAATCTTACATGCATAGCACACAAATAAGTTGACTTAAAAAATGCTTCGCTTGTGAAAGTGCGTTGCTTTTCCGTCCACTACGACTTTGTGAATAATAAACCCACATGAATGACGGATTAAATGATACCCACTTCCGTCTGTCCGATCAATGTTATTATAACAGTTGGAAATTCAAATCCTAGTTCGCCCATCGGACACCTTATATTTACATTTTGGCATTTTATTGGAATGAACATTTATCAGCCTACTCAACTGCCCCGATTTGAAAAGATATGATATGTACAACAACTTCAGACCTAAATCAGGCTAAATACAAATGGATAGTTTTTTCATAAAAAAAAATTGATAAAATTAGAGAAAACTACTTCTTCTACAATACTTGTAGTTTTGTGGTACAGAGTACGACCAAAAATATGTAAACATGATCCATTTTGTTGGTGTTGTTCAATTCGCCAATGGAGATTAAATTCAGGAAGCTTGTTCTTGAACGAACATGAATTATTGACTTGACTAGTTCTTTTAATCTCACACCACACTAGTTCTTTTAATCTCACACCAATCACACATTTTTGATTCTATAAAACCTTAATGAACATTATGAGTGTTATGAAGATAAAGAAAAAATATTAAAATTACTTCTGTTTTAAGTGGAGTGAATGATTTTTTTTTTAATTTGAATTCATAATGAGTGTTCACATTCACTTCACATGGACCCATATTAAATTTTTTGTCCGTGGTTATGGAAAGAATAGTCACAACTCAGGGTATCTAATGGTTAAAAATATCTTATGAAATTGTTTGCTATATTCTTCTAACTCCATGTACATAATTGAATAATTTTATATTTAATAGTAAATTATAATACCAATCGATCATCAATATTGTTGAAGGGAAATTAATTTCATCATACATACAAGGTTATACTGACTATTTTCACTCTTTCTAATTATTTGACGTTATGTCTTTGTAAATAACCTTGGTATATCCAAAAAAGGACATGGAAGAAGACATTTTTAAATTACGAAATCGTGCAGAGAAAATCGTATGAAACGTACATGAATAAAAAAAAACACACACAAGCAAAAAGGTAAGAATTTTACAAAAAATAAACGGTTAAGGGATGGAACTATTTAGTTTAATTCTAGCGGTGTGTAAAATACTCATTTTTCATTTAAGACGCAAATAAAAACAAAAAAAAAACAAATCAATATACTGACTGTGTTTTGTTGGTTAATATATTTTAAGTTAGCTATTCTTTGTTCGTGTTCATTAATTACTTGTTTTTTTTTTTTTTGATTTTATCTACAAAACTAAAACTAATTAGGTTGTGTGAGTAATATTAATTTTGTGTCTGTGTTCAAAATGAAAAATGAGTAGCTTTTGTCTAGTTTCCAGTAGAAACAAATTATGGTCAATATTTAACGTTATCTCGATGTTGCTACATTTGTTCCCCAGACTTATTCGTATTTTTTGTGGTTTTTAAATCACATCACAGTGTAACCAAGTAAATCTAAAATGTGATAATAGCCTTTTAAATAAGGAATCAATTTAGAACTGTTGGAACAGCCAGAAAGTATAGATATAGAAGGTTGTTCGTGCTAAATATGAACCTTCATAATGCAATTCTAATTTTTACAAAACAAAGATCTCTGATAATTCAGAAACATAAATGTAGTCACTTTAAAATCTGAACTTGATTTCTCCCCACAAGCTCAAAATCAAACTTCATCTCATAAAAGCAAAAATGTCAGCCTCAGCTGTTTCCATTTTTTTGCATTAAAACCTTTAATTGAACTTAAACGCCTGATATAACATTTAATAATTATATGAAAAATAATAATTGGTGGCATTAAATGTATGGATTTCAAAGGAGATACACATGCACATTGGATTTGTAGGGTCGTGATCAACGAAATATACACCGAGTTACAAAAAAGTGGAATATTCATACTTTTTAATTGTTGATATCATTTATATTTTTGCAGAGCCTTATTTATTGTTACTTTAACGGTATATTTGTGAACGGACGATTAGATGATATATACTCCCCGGCAACAGCTTCCCAGCGGAAAAACCGAGTTGTAGGTCGTGGAACGATCGGTGAACTCCAGTTATTATATTAACAACATTCTGAAGGAGTATGTTGTTTCATTTGCACTATTTATTGGAGCAAGCTTCTTGCTGGTGCAAACAAATGCTAGACTACACGTTCCAAGGTGCATTACCATCTACTTCCAAAGAAGTGGAAATCGACGTGAGGGCTTGGCCTGTGATGAGCCCGAATACGAATCCCATCGAACATGTTTCGGACCTGCTGGAAAAATGAAAAGGAGGCGACCTGCTTTTCCAGAGACACTCAGTGGGCTTTGATCTTCTCTCATCGAGGAATTACATAATTTGGACGACACCATCGTAACAAACCTTATCCAAGGTATAATGCCCAGGGGAATTAAAGCTTTGTTAGATTTTTAAGGAGGCAATACTCACTATTGAAGGAACGAAGACTCGCTAAAAAAAAAAAATAATAACAACAATATAAAATGTTGAGTTACTAAATTTTGGGTCATTTTCCTTGATTTATGATTCCTTTCTAAGTTGTTCCTATTTTTTTGACATAATAAACAAAACAGTTAGAAAGAAAGGATCGGACCAGGGACAAATTAATTCATGAAATTTTATTGCTGGTATCGACGCAGAATTTGATCCTCAACAACATATCCAAAGTCCCCCAAAATCCATGAATTGGCTTTTTGTATAGAGGCATTTTAAGAGGTGGAGAGGGGAGGGAGGCTGGAGTTTGTCAAGCTGAAAAATTTGTTGTTATACAATATAATCATATGACACATGTTTTTTGGGTGCTTTTCAACGGTGATTCTAGAGAGACCAAGACAAAACAAAGCATTTATCCTGTGGAAATTAAGTGTCATTTTTATGGAATTATAACTTTTTTTAAAGTACAACAAGTAATACATTACCCAAAACCATTTTAAAATAATGGGATTTTAATGAAATTTGGTATAAATGTTTCATATGGCATGTTTACTTAGAATCAAAAGAGTCCCCAAAAATATCTGTGGTAAAAGAGTGTTTTTTTAGGGCGAGAAGTTAGTGCGTCATTATAACCGTAGCATCCATGAACAAGTTTTGACACTGATGACATTTGCTAAAAATATTAAATATGTCATGGTTCCCAAGTATCAAAAGAGTTCATTAAAATAACTTGATCTAAAGAGTTATTTTAGAGAGTTTATATTTAACCTGCCCCATACGGAGCAAAATGTTAGGTCTTACGAAAAATTGTATTTTCGTGTAATCGAGATGGTACATATGACATATGATATATGATTTAGAATCTAATAAAAGAAAAACCAAAAAGCAACCTAAAAAAATTAAGAATAATTTTCTAGCGAAAAATACTGTTTTGTCCGTTAAGCAGCTCAAACATTACACCCTCAAAAACACCCTTGGACCTTAGATATTTGTATGGACTCTTTTGATCCTTGGGTGCCAATATAAATTTAATATTTTTAGCAAATTTCATAAGTGTACGAATTTGTTGATGGATGTTATGGTAATAATCACTCAGTTGCATCTCTCCGTCAAAAAATCACCCATTGACCACATATATTTTTGGGGGCTTTTCTGATTCTTGGTAAACATGCCAAATGAAAAACTTATACCAAATTTCATAAAAATCCCATTATTTTAAAATGGTTTTGGGTAATGTATTATTTGTTGTACTTTAAAAAAAAAGTGATCATTCCATAAAAATGACATTAACTTTCCACAGGATACATGTATCTTTTCAGTTTTGGTCTCTTTAGAATCAGCGTTGAAAAGCACCCTAAAAACATGTGTCATATGATTAGATTGTATTAAAACAAATTTTTCAGCTTGACAAACTCCCGCCTCCCTCCACCACTTAAAATGCGTCTATACAAAAAATCAATTCGGGGATTTTGGGGGACTTTGGATATGTTCTTGAGGATACAATTGTCCCCGGTTGCCCATATTAAATTTCCTATCTTTCCTAGACTAAGTATAAAAGAACATTTATTTAAATTTAGTTAAAAATATTGCAAAAATTTAAGTGCTTGACATGGAGTCCAAAATTGTGATTGATATTGAATGGATATAGACTCTAAATGGTTCTAATATTGAACATTGAAGTCGTGAACGGGTTCAGTTATCTAGATTTCATTTTCACAAACAATTAATATCTACATTGTCACATCAAAAATGGCTACACCTTTTGAATTGAAAACAATCAATTTAACGATTCTGAGACAATAATTTAAATATAAAAAAATTTAAATGTACAAATGTAAATGAGCAACCGCAAGAGGATTCAGTGTCAATATATCTTCAAAATTTAGGGCTTCGTCTTGTCATTTACTCTGATAGAATGTTAAAAATTGCAGCATTATATAAGTGACTAATGCCGAAGTTGTATGTATATCATACCATAACGGTAAATAAAAAAAAGTTACAAAAACAGCAAAGCATTTTCAAAAGACCTAAGAACTTTGTTATAGAATATTGAGGCTAAAATCCATAATTCTAATGTGTCTATTAAATGCCGCCTCTACCGACCTTGGCAGGATTATGAATATGTCTAGAAAAACTAATGGATTTTTTACATGCAAAGAAATGTCGATTCAAATCAGTTTGTTAGTTGGAAAGACAAACATTTTTGGGTGCATTTCAATCAAAAACATTTGGCAATAGGCTGGCCAACTGACATAGATTTCCTGTGTTCGCGACCATCAGATAGGTACCTATATTAAAAATACCGGTCGGGACTCGAAGTTCATATTTACAAATATAATCCATTTAATGGTGCATGGGCTCTTTTCTTTTTTAACTCGAGTCACGAGGATCACAGAAGTGCCAACAAATTTTATGCCTTTTTTTTATAAATTACTTTTAAAAAAATAAAAAATCTGTAAAGCATCGGTTTGACATGAATATATCTCTGATGAACAAACAGTTCGTATTATAAGTATAACAAAAACAAAAATCATTGTTTCTTTTTTTGATAAGTAAGGTACATCGGAGCAAGAGATTTGTGTTTATTTGTCTACTCATAAAGCGCTCTATAAGCTCAGACAGATAAAATAAACTGGTAGCTGGAGTAAAAACTAATCAAGGTAATTTTCATACTATTGTTTAATTCAATTCTGTAACAATAATTAATTTGGAAGACGTGTTAATGGCAGCTCGTTCGGTAAATTCGTGTCATTATTATTATATGAGATAACATTCTTTAATATTCACAGACTTGTACCTCTTAAAAAGACTTATCCTCTTGTGTTGTGAGTTTTAAATCTTGTAAGGATTAGTGTTATTAGAATTTTCGAAATTCTCAGCAAATTCTTACAAGAACTCACCACTGCACACATTGTGAATGGTTACTTATTTCACAGTTTCAAAGTTTGTAACTAATTTTTTTCAAGACTAGCTTGGCTAATTGTCATCAAATTTTAGATTTTTTAGCTTAGGTACATTCTGGGCGTCATTCCGTTTAATGAAAACGACCCAGCAATATTGTTTTCACGATTGCTGTGCTTATCTTTATCTACTGATGTGATAGAGATAGGTATTATCAACACAATATCCTTTGGTCGTTTTACTTGCGATATAGTATATCGGCAAGTTTATGATTCGTGCAAAAAAAAAATCTCGAGATAATAATTTTCCCTAACATAACGATGATAGAGAACGCGAAAAAAGTGGGTCTCGTAATTCTGTCTATCTGCCAGTCTGTCTGTCTGTCCGTCTGTCTGTCCGTCTGTATGTCCGTCTGTCTGTCTGTCTGTCTGTCCGTCTGTCTGTCTGTCCGTCTGTCTGTCTGTCCGTCTGTCTGTCTGTACCTCGACCTGCAGCCTAAACCGCTGAAGCGATTTGGTTTAAACTTTGGACTTAAGGTTCTTAGGTAGTTCCCTAGAGGGGAAATTGAATTTTTTTTTTAGCTCAAAAAGTAACGGTAACTGCCATACAACCAATATACAAAAATTGATTTATTTCAAAAAATCCTCTAACGATTTTGGGAACAAAAATAACGAGCTATTATATTACTACATTTTATATTTTGGTAGAAACAAATTTGTATAACGGTTATTAACGGTACCTGTCATAGAACCGATTTTTTGGTTTTCAAATTTCTCGTTAACGGCTGCATCGATTTCAACCAATTTTTGTATGTAAGAGGTCCTCTAAAATTCTTGAAAACGGATTAATGATTTTTTTTTAATTTTGTTAAAAATTGTATTTTATAAAATACTAAGAGCTTGCATACCAAATTTAATTTTTTTTAAATTTTCAAGAGTTTTTATAAAAAATTATTTAAAAAAAAACCGCTCTAACGATTTTTGAAATTTTTTTTCATAAATTCATATTTATTAAATAAATCAGATCGCGTACTTTTCATTGAGCTCTATCTGCTTTAGCTATTAAAAACAAATGTATATTAATTTTTAGTAATAAATTTATATTTTAAATTGTTTTTAAAACTTTTGTTAATGATATCATAATGTTATAGAGCCACTACATATGCGCATTGTCAATTTTAAGCTACGTTAAAGTGTTAGCTACGAGAGCAAGTTTGTGCGATCCAGTCGTGCCCATTTTTTGTTTTACTTTATCCTAAATGCAAGATGTTTATTTTTTCAACAATCGGAAGTACCTAGGTAGTATATTATATATTATTAACTTCCCGTTGGAAGTTATTGTATTTAACCGGTGCGATTCGTCGAATTAAAAATTTTGACATATCTTCACGCAAGATGTCTGTATTTTATATTTTATATTTTTTATATTTTATAAAATATTGTTTACGATTTGCTAGTTAGAATTGCTCGGTTTATATTCTAATAAAGGTATATTTCAGAGGGCAAAATCTCAGTTTGGCTGTCAAAATTCTAAGGAAAAAAATTTTGAACGGAGCGAAATCTCCGATAATTCTCTCTTTTCTAAACGCGCCTAATGACATACATTATGTGTCATAGAAAGTGTCACCTTGGTTTCACTGTCTGCGAAGATTAGATAAACCAAGTTTACTCGCACCATGTTCAAGCGTTTATAGATCCCTTTAAGGAAAAAAAGTTGTATCAATAAGATTTTTAGAGTTATAAGCTATTCCCAAAAAAAATCAAAACTGTAACTATTAGAAATAGCTAAATTGGTTGTCTTAGTGTGGGTTGAACCCAGCGTCTTTTTTTAATAGCATTAATGAGCGTGAACAATAAAGTATTTCAAAAAAAATAAGGTCAAATGTAAAATTTTAGTTTACACCTTAGAAGATTACATTTTGGAAGCCAGATAAACTAGTAGAGTAGATATCTGTTTTACCCGGGGTTTAGACAAGCGAGTAGAACAAGTAGCGTTTTGTGTGTTAGTGAATCTGAATACGAGAGAGCCAACTAGGTAGTAGCCCAGATAGTATAATATTTTTGCCTGCGACTAGCCTGCCAGTTATCCTGCTAGTGTAGTGTATTTATTTTCAGTTTTTGTTTCGTTTCCATAGTTTCCATATTTGTTTGTATATTTCTCTATTAACATTTTTTTAAATATCATATACCTACTCCGTTTAGCACAGAATTTTCAGCCAGCTTTGCTCAGCCCGTGTGTGATTGCAGGAAAAGTAAGTCTGGCTTTAGTTCAGCTCAAAATTGAGCTAGTGTGTGATGGCCCTTTCATTTTCCCAGCTTAGTCTAGTTCAAAATTGAGCCTGTGTGTGATGGCCCAAACGGGCTGAGCAAAGCTGGCTGAAAATTATGTGTACATGGACCGGCTTTAATTGTATTAGTACTCTCAGTTTGAGAATCAAAAAAAAATATAAATAAATTCCTTTAAAATTTTCAGTTTAGCATGACAACAGATTTGTTTATTTTGCCTAGAAACGAACAACTGTGTATGTATTAGTAATAAAACTTTGTTAGTCCGCTCGAAACAAGGATGAACATTTCCTCACACTTCACCTCCCTTGCCTACAAACTTTCATTTCCCCAGCTAGTTCAAAATTGAGCCTGTGTGTGATGGCCTTACTAGTTGACAAAACGCGCAGAGAGCTACTAGTCACACAAATATTCATAAAACTAACACTATGATACAAATGCTACTAGTTCTACTCGCCTGTCTAAATCCCGGGTTATTCGAACTGTCACGGGAAAGCATAGAAAACAATATTTTGCCTATTCAAAAAAAGGTGTTAAAACTTCAAGATTTTTAGTTGGACATAAGAAAAAGCTGCTGTAAAAAATAGTATGCGGCCTAGTTGTACAAGCTGGAATGATTGTTCGTGTATACGCTGCATACACCTCATACGTCACTTTAGAGTCTTGAGGGAATGCTAATATTCATTTGCTTCTGCATGTTTTTTTGAGTGCACAGAGAAAACTAACGCTCGTGGAATTTGTCTCCTTGATCAGAGAGACATCTTGTTTGTTATTGCTTAGTCCAAATATGTTTTGTATGTATAATTGACTTCGACTTTGGATATATAAGCCTCAAAAGTCTCTAGGCTGGGCGTAAGAAACCATTCTTGCTGTATTAAACAATTACACTAAAATTGACACCTCGTTTTTTCTCAAATTCTATTCGGGTTTTAATCCAAACTGCATTTTTTTTTGTTAAATAAGCTAAGTTTTAAGGGTAAATAATTTATGTTGCATTTGACAACCCCGTTTTTTCAGTTATCTCTTCAAGCCCCATTTTGGACTTTGAGAGTCCCTAGAGTTAAGCTCCAAACACTCTGGAATAAGTTAAGTTTTTTAACCCCGACCATGTTTTTTGTCCAATTCTTGTCAGGCCTTAGTCCCAAGCTAGGTTTTTCGTCCCAATTTTCTGGGCTCTGTTTTTAGAGAATAATTGTCTTTGCAATAAACATGTCCATTATTCGTAGCCCCAAACTTTGTTATTCTCAAATTCCCTTAAGAATTTAGCCCCAACCAAATTCTTTTGGGACTTAGAAAAAAAATTAAATAACATGTAAATTGTTCAGCCCCAACCTCTTTAAGTCTGATTCCAATCAAATTTAACAGCTTAACAATATTTAAGACGAATATAAAACTCTACACGTTGTAATGTACCGATTGTTTAATTTTTTTTAATTAATTTTAGGAATCGATTGTGGGGGGGGGGCTGTAGCCCCAATAGACCCGCCACCGGGGGAACGTAACTTTTTTTTTTAATGGAGATGGTCTACAAAGTCCAGCTTTTTTATTTAATTTCTATCTACCTAGATATACATATATAAAAACAAAATAATGCAATTAAAAAGTACATGTACCTAACATCAACTCTGAAATCCAGTAATAAATGTGTTTCGTCCTGATATGACAGTGGTCTCTTCAGTCAGTCTGTCATACCCTACCAAGACACAAATTTTAGTCGATGTTTAATGACTCTTATAAAAATCTCAGCAAGAAGATAGTGGATTTTATTATTCTAGGGGAATCTGTTTATATTCGTGTACCCAGAGTCGGTAAACATCGTCCAAAATTTATCTGGGCGAAACACATTTATTTCTGGAGTTGAGGTCACTTGTACTTTTTAATTGAATTATATTCATTAACTCAACTTAATATTTAAATTTGTTTATCTTCATTAAAAACAAAATATTTTTTATCACATATGTACATACATATAATGTATAAATATTTTTGTTTTATCAAGCGATGTCACTGTGGTTATATGTTTTGCGGTAGATAAGCTTTGTTTTGAATAACAATGAATTTGATTAAAATTTTAATAAATTACTTGAGGTTAGAAAAATGTATCTTAAATTTATTCCTAATATCTTCTGGCAACCCTGACACAATTTACTTCCACAATAAAAATTTTCGAAACACTTCCTGTGTTGTTCTTGTTGTTGTTCTTCTTTTTCCGCTCATCTACCTATAAGAAGATGAAACAAAAAATACGTGCTCCCAAGAATATTAACGACCAGAGATTTTATTCGATTCACATTTATGAATCATGTCTTTTTCTGTGTGTTTTTGATCATTTGTAACTGTTTCCGGAGATGTTTGCTCGAAGAGTATTAATTTATTTCCAGCGTAAATAATATGTAAAACAATTTTGCACATGTAGGTACCTACAAAAATGTGCATACCTACTATCCTCTGCCCTGGTAATCCAATGAGAAAAATATTAAAAAAAGAACAAAAAAACCTCAAAGAAACCTCAAAGAAAGAAAATAAAAACCCAATTGTGGTCCAAATAAAAAGTCTCAAGTAGGAGTAGTGAGTGTTACATTACACCATTTTGGCATACGTACATAAGTATCTACTATAGCCAGGGCCAGTCTACTCTATTAAGTGTTGTTGTTAAACATCGACACCCGAATCTGAATGCATTTCCTGACTGTATGCACACTTTCTAGAAAATATCAACTTCAACTTTGTAATCCTATTAATAGCGCTTGGATGAAAGAAAGACATACAAATGGAAAGAAAAAAACAACAATTTGGAGGAAGCTCATAAGACGGAGCACGAACGCAGCAAAGAGGATGCAAAAACATCTGCTGAACCATTTCTATGAAGCATTGGCTTGTTGGTTTTTTGGTAGGTACATATATCATGTACCTATTTATTCCTTGGCTATTTGGTTTTGTTAATTTTTAATAAAGATTTAAACAAACACAAAATATGCCTATGTAGGCTTGTAGGTACTTACGGATTCGTTGAGGTAATTAGCAATCGAATCATAGTCCGTAAAGCTGCAATCCATAGTAGGTGCTCCTCTAGTCGACAAAAGAAATGCGAATGCGTTTTCTTTTTTACTGATTTGTCGTTGGCTGGAGCTGCACCAAAAAATGTACGAGCATAATCTCTCTTCTCAAATCTCAAGACAAGAAAATCAAGGAACCATCAGAAGTTAATTTAATTTTTTAGTCAAGAGAATTGGCTGCTCACTTAACACGAAGTAAACAAAAGGTTTATTTTTTTTTTTTTTTCTTAACAAAAATGCTATTTCTGTGAGAAATTATGTTCTTATTTTTTTGGGAAAAATAAAAAAATTTCACAAACAATATTTTTTGTGTGTTTCACTATTTAATTATTGTCGAACTGCACATTTTCGGTTGCAGACACTCAGCCATTTTAAGTGCACGCACATCCACACAAGGGTCTCATCAAAACGGGGACGAAAACGAAAGACAGGCACTGAAATCGAAGAACAATGACGATGGAGCAGAGTCGTCTATCTTTTCTTCTTTTTTTTTCTTTTACATGATCTACTTTGCTTTTTATACGTGGGTGGATAGTTTTCAAATGTAAATTTTGATGTATTGTTTCTTGTTTTGACTTTTGTTGTTGAAAAGTTTTAATTTTTCATATTTAATAAACAAATTGAGGATTTTAAAAACTTTTATAAACGAAAATCAAAAATTCTAGCCAAGGTGTTTCGACACTGCAATTACCGCCACCGCCCCCAATGGAAATACTACTTAAATACAGAAAGAAAATTATTTAGTTGTGCAACAGAGGGAGATGGAGATATGGTACACAGGAAGAAGTACCAGTGATGCCAAGCTATTTATGTTCACGGAAGTAAATGGAAGTGTCCAGTTGATGATTGACTTACGTTGCGTTAACGAAAATGAAAAACATAATACGGATTTACATTTCCATTGACCTATTTTAACATTGCCGATTTTCGTCGTGTTATGTTGTGGAGTCGTGTGTCGCTATCGCTACAATGTATTTCATATGCGTGGAACCATATTTGTCACGTGTGTTGCGTTGCAGTTTGGCGCATAAAATATATGGAATGACAGCGACACACGACTCCACAACACAACACACGACACAGATGTGGATCCGGCTTTAGATTAAGAGGTACAGATTGGGTAGCTCAGCAACTCCATTGGCAATATTTGATAAAATAGATTGCCATTTTCATTTGCATTATTTTTGAAATCGGCCAAAGGAGAAAGTTTGACAAGGGCAATATTGCCCAGTAGATGAAAGTAGAGATCAGTGGATGAAAGGCGATTATTGCTTTCCATTGTCCAGTCAACAAATTTTGACCTTTCACCTTTTTGGGCAATTAGCAAGGAAATTTGAGTTTTTTTTATCGAAATTTTGATTGTATTTTATAGAAATAGAAATCAGTGCATAAATATGTATGTACATAATGTAAAATTTCAATTCATGAACAAAGATCTTCTGCATTTTGATGTTGCCTCTCTATCCAGCAAATGTACATTTTCATTTTGCATCCCCTTTTATTGCAGAAGTCGGACAAAGATACATGTAAATCCACCATTATGCAGACGAAGATACATGTAAATGCAGCAGTATTGGGGATTTACATGTAGGTAGGTATCTGCATTTGGTTTCTGCAAAAAAAAAGGATGCCAAATACCAAATTTGTTAGATAGAGGGAAAAGATCAAAATGCAGAAGAACTTCATTTCTGCATTATAGGAAAGTGCCATTATGCAGATATGAAGACGAACATGTTCATCTTCTTGATGGTTCTCATTCACTCGCTCGGATTTTGTGTATACATCTGTCCTGTCTACTTTTCTGCATTATGGTGGATTTTCATGTATCTGCATCTGCATGATGCAGAAGAGTAGAGCAGGACTGATGTATACAAAAAATGCGAGCGAGTGAAAGAGAACCATCAAGAAGATGAACATGTTCGTCTTCATATCTGCATTTATGGCACTTTCCTATAATGCAGAAACGAAGTTCTTCTGCATTTTGATCTTTTCTCCCTATCGTAACAAATAAAAGGGGTATTTACGATCCGATGCAACTGGCCTAGTATCATTGTAAAAGTGCAAAAGTGTAAAATCTTACAACACTACAACAACAAAATATACAAGGTGCAATCTTACAACAGTTTCGCACTTTAGCAATACCCGAAAGCTATTGCAACAGAAAAATACAACATTGTAAAATTTGTAAATTGTGTTTTTGACAGCTCACTCATTCTTGATTATGTGAAACAGAAACAAAGGTATGTTCATTGGATGCATCCAATTTGCTATCTTGATTGTATTGATGTGACGTCGTCATCATCTTTTAACTATTATTTTCCATTTAAAATTCGGACGATAATTAAGATTTGGTAATATTTTCTTTTTCCGTTTTTTTGGCATCTTTTTATGAACAAAATTTAAATTAAATCAAATTGAAATTTTCAGATATGTTCGAAACAAAAACAAATAACAAATGTCAAACTAATTTTGACATTTGCTTTAGTGTTGCAAGAAGATAAGAAAAGTGCGTTCACGATCCACTTAAAAAAAATAAAATTTCGCACTTTTACTAGGCTCGTTGCACCAGATCGTGAATACCCCTATACATTTTATATTTGGCATCCTTTTTTTTTGAAGAAACCAAATGCAGATACATGTAAATCAACCATGCTGCAGATGCAAAATGTAAATCCGCCAGTAGTACAGTACCAATTCTTATTTGTTGTTGTAATCGAGTAATGGTGGGTTTACATCTTATCTTTGTCTGACTTCTACAAAAAAAAGATGTTAAATATAAAATTTACATTTCGTTAGATAGAGAGAGAACACCAAAATGAAGATCTTCGTAAAATCAGTTTAATTATAGGAAGTGCCACAATGCGGATATGAGAACAAATATGTTCATCTTCATGATGATTGTGGTACAAGAAAAAGAAAACATAGGCCGCTTTGTCCCGATCTACATTGCCCGTTATTTCCACGAAGATTTTTCCAGAAATCGTGTGAAATGTACACACAGAACGATTTTTTCCATGAGATTTTTTCTTTGTCTTCTTCATTTTTTTATTTCTGTGCTCTTCATTTTGCATTGATATTCACTCACACCATCAACCCAATGGCACACTGACACCGAACTCACACAAAAAACTGGAAAGAGGGCGAAAGAGAACATAAACAGACTGGAAAAATCGTCTGAGTTTTGTGGTACAAACGATTTGATCCCTACCCCTCAGTTTTCACTCCCTTCACCTACGAACAAAAGATCGGCACTGGAAAAATCGTTCAATGTAGACCGGGACTTTCATACAAGGAAACTGAGTTGCCAGAGACTAGCTTGTTTGTAGGCCCTTCGCGGCTACAAACTAAAAATTGCTGGCAACTTGGTTTCCTTGCGTTTTTGCGTTTGAATGACGAAACATAGGTGATTTTTAAGCCATGCTGTACAACATGTTGTTCCATATAAACCCCCCTGTTCTCTTTCACACATTCCGTTTGTTTTGCGCATTTGCTCTGTAAATAATGTAGAGTTAAAAACACATTGAAAATCTCATTAAATCTCTCTAGCGATAATCACTCCACCTATAGGCCTAGACTATCGTCCCGAAATTCGACTCATTAATAGTACTATAGGTTTTATATACAATGCTTATATCTATTTAAACAATGAATTATCCAAGTTTATCAAGTTTATTTCTGCGCATTAAATTTGTGAGATAATTTTTATCAACAATTTGAATAGCGAAGAAAGGTTGTCACTGTGGTAAATTGGCATCTCTCGTCCAATTTGGCGTAAAAACCGTTACCTGTTAACCTTTTTAAAGGCATTTTAACATTTTCCCTTACACCCCGACTCTATAGGCCATGAACGATGGCCTGACTATGGAACATGTCTAAAAAAAATCCCATGGAGTCGCAAAAATCCATCCCCAAGCAGTTACATATCCATACATACCAGATTGTCGATTGGATTATGGACATCGTTCATGGGCTGTGGAGTCGGGGTGTTAAGTTGGATGAAATACATACTTAGTAAATCGATTTTACTGTAGTAATAGTAAGCACACTGCGACTTATACTTATCGCTCTTATTGGGCAAATATACTTTTTTCTTTTTGAAAAGCAAAATTACTGCCACAATTTTTGTCGGGAGATTGGGAGAAATTTCACGAGTAGTTCCTAAAAATTGTTATGAGATACAATAAAACTCCGATGTTTGTTTTAATTTGTTTTCAAAATTGAAATACATGCTAAAATTATTTATTCGTATATAATTATGTAAATTGTTAGTTAAAACTATATTCGCTTAGTATTTTTACTTAAATTAATAAGATTGTCTTTATTCGCCAACTTATTTATATTAGAAATACCAGGGACTGTTATACAAATGCACTCATTTCAGGTCTACTGGAATTTTCTTTTTCTTGAGAAACATTTCTCAAGAGCTGGGGGCAAATTTAAAAATGAGATCATTAGATGTTTTTAATATTTCAAATTACTTTTTAATACTTACTAATAAATGCTTATCCATTTCTTCAAAACTCTCGTCAATCCATTCTACATGGGAACCAACTGCTGATTGTGTCAAAAGTGCTAATTGACCAACTGCCAAAACTAAAGCTGCTACCCTTGCTTCGAGCAGACGAGCATCAAGGGGTGGATACATGGCATGTACTGTAAGAGTAATTGAATAACTTTGAGTGAAAATTAAAAAAAAAATAGATTAAAAGTTTTCCAAGTAAAATTGAACTGAGTTTTGCCTTCGCAAGAACTTTAAAAAATTATGTCGCCAGAAATGTAGTTTAAGTACTTGTTCTTTTGAAGTTGATTTGGTACTTAGTTTTAATCACATATTTACTAAGGACTTAGAAATAATGCCTGTAAATAATAGTTAGTTATTATTGTTATTATTGTACTATTCGTACTAGAATGTCAGCTTATAAGGCTTGACCATTCTTTATTCCGTCAATTTCATTGAATTTTTGAACAACAACAACTTTGTTTATATTATGAAGTATTCAAAGCACTTCACGCGGCTTAAAAAACACTGGATGGCTCAAGCGTGCCGCATAAACAGTATCTACATACATAATCAGTTCTGATATAATAAGTAATTAGCAACTCAGTAAAAGTTTTACACGAAAAAAAACAAACAAAATTCTGTATAAGAATTTTGTTTGTTATTGTTTTGCGTGTAAAAAATTTGAGTAGTTACTAATCACTTTCTCAAAAAAAACGGCCATTAAAATATAATTAAAATAACTATGTTAAAAATGTGTTTATGAAATGTCTATAAAGAAATGTTCTCGAGATCGAAATATAAAAAAAATAAATTCGAAAAATAAACCGAGATTTACTTGAAATTGGTCATTAGTTTCGAGTTTCTTTTTCTTTCTCTGATCTTAAGTGTAAAAAATTCTTTTTCAGGTACTTACATATATTTTTTATGTTAACTGGTTATTAAAGCTTTCGAAGTTTGCCATTGAGTTTTTTTAATGACATTACTTAAAAGCAGCTTATAGTATTTCACTCGAATGTTGGAAAAACAATCTTTTTGCCAACAGGTTGCTCAATCGGCATTTTCTTTTATAAAACTTTTTTTTTACTCAACTGTAAAAACATTCTCCATATACATAATTTCATAGGACATTCATACAATCAACGAATTTTACATCGGAACAATCCACATTTTGTTGGCCTTATTTAGAATTAAATTAAAAAAAAAATCAAAATTCCTTTATATATTGTTTTTAGTATTCTCTCGTTAACGATATAAAAATATTATCAAACCATTAAATTTAAATTTAAAAAGTAAAAAAAGACATTTTTGCGAACATGCAAACAATTAAAAGAATAAAATTATAGTTTGAATGGAAGAATACAAATATCAGGGTACCCAGGTGTACTGAAAGTTTTAGATTCGTTGCCAATAAGATCGTACTCAACGCATTTATAATTTTCTTTAAGAATTAAAATTTTATTTCCAATAGATGTAACCATTTTAATCGAGGATCTATTAATTGGTAGTCCACCCACCTTAGTCCAAGTATTATTGTATAAATCGTAACGTTTAATAGTTGTTTGGAACATGTTATTCATAAAGACACCGTAAGGACAACCATTTACATTACAATGACCGAAGTCTTTAAAGTTATTATATATTGGAATATTTTTCGAAGTCCATTTATTGGCAGAGACGTCATAACATTGTACACACCCATAATAAAAATCGAAAATGTACAAAATACCATTATGACCAGCAATTTTTGCTTTTCCGCTAGGTATAGAAAGAGGTTGCAACAGACTCCATTTGTTTGTTGAAATATTAAAAATCTCCTAATAATTAATAAAATCTGCACAGGTCGAATCCTTGAAACCACCAAATACACATAGATGTCCGTTTAAATTAGTTAACTGACTTTTGCATCTGCTAGTTTCCATGTATTTCAAAGTACTCCACTGCAAAGTTTTCAAATTCAAGCAATTTAAGCCAGATGATGTTCCATACTCATGTATTCCTCCGACTAGAATTAGTTGTTCATCAATCACAATAATTGAATATTGCGAGATTTGTTTGCAAAGAGGTTGGGATCGTAAAAGAGTTTAAATGGACAACAGCAATTTTACCAACTTCTTTCCTTGGCTTGGAAGTAAATTTAAAGTTTTGTTGTTCAATTGTTCGAGTCTCCGGTGACAAATGGTATTTAAGCCAAAGTATCATATCGGTGTTTGAAATTAATGTATTGTTTTCAATGATGAACTTGGGAGTGAGAAACTGATAACGAACCATTGGAAGCAATTCTAGTAATAGATGTTCCCGTTGTCCTTTTTCATATTCGACCCAAGTCATCAAACTCAGAAACACTTGCTCCTCTAAGTCTCCACAAGGATTGTCGTTAAATAGTAAATCCTTCAATTCAGATTCATTGAGAGCCAAAAACTCAGATTCCTTAGTAACGTCCTCAAAGTAATGGTAAATGAAGTTCAAAGATTTTTCTTCAAGTTCAGATATGCTTAACTCCTTCGCCAAACGCCGCCAACGAAAGCAATTGCTCTTGTTTAGATTTCTTTCAATAAAGTCACTGCACTCATGCACTAAGTCATTCATTTTTAAAAACACGGAACTTCGCAATAGTGTCTCAATATTTTCGATGCTGATTTCAATCATACCCGAATACATGTAATCCAGGATCAATTTAACTGTGGAAGCTTCCATATCTTTTAATTTAAATTCATTGACCTTCGAAGTTATGGTACTGCTATGATATATTTCACGAAAATATTCACTCAATGCAGACAGTATAATTTTATGAGCTGGAATCTTCATGCAATCTTTTCCAGTAATTAGAAATGTGTCGAATAAGTCATTCTCTTCATAGAACTGCTGCAATTTTTTGTAAATGTTTGCAGCATGCTGTTTGCATTCGAAAATCAATTTTTCGTCCGGAGATAAAGATGGAGGAGAATTTGAAGTCGACATTGTGTAGCGAAAACAAAAATTATACTTAAGCTTAAGCTTAGCTTATCAAACAAATAAATCTACAGAAAAATCAAAACAAAATACTAAACTAAAAAGACCAGACCAAAGAAAGGTTATACTATACTACAACTAACTACTTCATCAAACATACATGATGTCATTCGAAGCTGAAAAACAGCTGATCGTTGATTCATATTTTTGCACTAGTATCCGCTGTCTGTTTGACAGCGCAAAAATTATTGGAGAAAATGTCTGTTATTTTTTAAAAATTACCAGTGTCTGAACAATTCATAATCTTTCAGTGGCAAACAATCATCTTCTTATTCTATATTAATAAAAAGAGGAAAAGTTGTTTTTTTTTTTTTGTAAATCTCTTAAAATGCTAAAAATAAATCTGTACGAAAACATTTCACTTTCATGGGTACCAGGACATATGGGAATCAAAGGAAATGAAGCAGCCGATATTGCAGCGAAAAATGCACAAAACCTTCCGCTCATAATAGAAACGCCAAATTTTCACCAGCTAGTTCGAAGATTTTGGCTGGAGAACCACAACAGTAACTACAGAATGTAAAACACTGTTTCGCTTCCGAGTAGGAAAAACCTTATTCAACACCAAGCACATACAACCGAAGTGAAGCAGAGGAATGCGTAGACTGTAAAGTGGCTCTCACTGTCCAGCACATCCTAATAGAATGCCCAAAATCCAGACAAACTTCAAGTCGATCAGAACAGCTGGCTGACCTTCTTGAACCTAGTAATCTAGATACCATATTTGAACCGAAACTTCTTTGCGCGCGAACATTATTCGATCTACAACACTCCATTGAAAAAATAATGACATGGTCTCGTTACGCTAATGCCTTAATTCTTCAAGAGTTTGTAAATTTATTGTATAAGCTTCTTTTGTAAATAAATAAATAAATGAATTTATCCAAACAAAAATGTATTTTTATTTATTTCCAAAACTTTTCCACCCTCATGTACATATTACATTCATAAATGCACATAAATTTTCTTTGATATTTCAAAAAAAAAAATGTAATTCAATAAATTTTCCGTCATCAGGTTAGCAAACCTGCTGGAGTAAGTAATTCCAGTCAAACTAAAAGAACTAACATTTTTAAATTATTGTTGTTTATGGCCGATTGAGTTCTTAATCAAATAAAACATAAAGTGTTGTTTTTACATATTAACATATCTATACATATAAAAATGGATCGTAGTATGTACGGATGCTTAAAACTTGAAAACGACTGGACCAAATTGGATACATCCTTCTGGGTGTTTGTTGTTCGTAATTGCTGCGCGAAGATTTAGGAAAACAGAATTCCCAAAATTCTCAACAGGTGGCGCTGAAGGTGCAAATTTCGATTTTTATTAGGATAACTCGAGAACGGATCGTTCGATTTTCACGATATGGTTTGATGGATTTGTAATACTGGCACAAGGGAGCATATTATGAAGAAATATTCCGGGAATTTTCAGGAAAATTGGAAATGCGGTAAGATCAGGTGTTTAGTACATTTCTATGCATTTAATCGAGTATTAGAGTGTGGAATGGATTCCGAAGGAGTTGCATTGAGTCAAGATGTTCGATGAATTGATGCAAGCAGACGATAATAGAAATGGTAGAATTTTCTTCCTTGGGGATTGTAAATAAAAACATTCCGGTTTCCACTGGCTCACCTCTTAGGGGATTAAGGCTAAGTTGGCGTTGTTAGAAGGCAGTCGAACCAATGTGTTACAAAATTAAATATGCTTTACAAAATACCAAACCGCTGCAGATTTCTCCAGGCAATAGTTGGCGATGGGCAATGGCGTCATTCCAGTCGACTTAATAACCGAACTGATTGAATTTCTACCGAATTTTTGCCAAAATGACAACTTTTTTTACCGAATATCGCTTAAAAATATGCTGACAATAATTGGCTGAGTGCACGAGCGATTTTGGCGGCGAAGAACAAGGATGTCGTTCATTTGAATTCTTCATTCCAAATCAAATCGCTGAAGAGTTACATTCATACAAATCCATTGACTCCTTGATGGATGAAAACGAAGCCACAAACTATTTCACGGAATTCGTGATTCAAGCAACGATTTTGACGCGAACTGCATTGACGAATTTGGGCGGAACGAAGTTCACCGGGTCAGCTAGTTTTTTTTTTATAATTTTTAATTGAAAATAACACACAAAATAACAATAGAACTTGGGTCATCAGGTTGACACACATAATTTTTTTTTAAATGTTTGTATGCTTTTAAGCCATGAACTTATTTATAACCTAATACATTAACGGCCAATTTCTTGACATAGTTCTAACTCCTTAAACTCGGTTTATCGACAAAAATAAAACTTGATTAAGTTCTAAATCATTTCTATCTAAATCATTTCGATCTTACGCTTAAGAACTCAGATTAAGATCTCAGTTTAAGATAGAACATCGATATATTTTGAGGGTCTAGGAACTTAGAACTCGGTTTAAGAATGTTTTCATTTCTTCAGACAAATTATATATTGATAGAAATTTAGGTTTGCCATTAAAAAGGAATGCAGTTGAAATCAATTTCGAAAAAAAACTGGCAAGAACAAAAGTACCGTAACAGTGCAATGGTTTTAAATGTCAAGAAAATCAATTACGCGAAATTTTAGGAAAACACATTCATCCGTGTGGGTAGTTATTCGGCTTTGATATATAGAAAGGTCATACTAATATTTCCAAAGACGGTGGATGTTTGTTCAAACAGTCCTTGCATAACCAGCAGTTTTGCAACGGAAATATTGTTATTTATGCGAGCTTGAAAGATTACGTAAATCCTGCAGGTAGTCCTACTCAAGATGACAACGCGTATGTGTCAGTATAACTTTTGTGTAATCCTTATAGACAAAAAGTGCAGTTAATTATATAATTTATTTTTAAAATTAAATTTATTAGGTACTTAAACATATAAAGAATGCATGTGCAAACTGCATCAAAATTATAGGTACCAAGTTTTGTTTACCATTATATATCTTAGAAAAAACATCGGATTCGCTTGCTTATCTTTTGATAGAGCAAAATTTCCGATATCTCTCTTTCGTGAACGCGCCTTATAAACAGCATAACAGAAATAATGCAAAAAAAGGTTACCGCCAAAGCAAAACTGATAGTTATTTTTAAATTTGCCAATAGAATATCAGAAATTTGTTTCATAACAATCTACCGGGTGCTACGAAAAATGTAAAAAAAAAACACAGTTCCACTAAACCGAGATCTATAGTTCTAAAAACTCATGATTTTACACCGAGTTTCAGGGCCATGATCTGAAGTAAAGTAATGTTCGAGTTCTAGATATTTTAAAAACTGAATTCCAAAAATAGACCGAGAATTGCTGGATCGAGTTTTAAATTGATTTTAGAACTTTGTCAAGAAATTGGCCGTAACTTAATTAAATATTTAATTAAATATTAATATTAACAATTAAATATTAATGTGTCGATCGAAGCTGGGACAATGTTCCAAGAAAATGGGAGACACAGCGCGCTTGATGCCTTCAGTTAGCTCCACTTTGCTGGAAAATTGTTTAGAAAACTTGCTAACCGTACGAGCTAGCCATCTCCACACGTTTTCTATTATATTGATGTCGGGTGAGTAAGCCCGCCAGTGCAATAAACTTACATTTTGGCATAGATCCATGACTTAACCACCCGAGCAGTGCGTGGATCGGATCATCGTGTTGAAAATGTCATGACAAGCTACCAAATAAATTTTCAAAATGGAGAAAAGCAGTTTTAAGAACGGTTTTGTAAGTGTTTTGCATTTATATTCGCTGTCAAAAACTGTAACTTGCACGTTCCATAGTACGAAAGGGCTCCCCACACCATTACACTCCCCACCCAACTATGAAGGCGATCCAACTGGTATTCCTCCTTGCTAATGGCATGGAACTAGAAGTTGTAGCTGTCTGAAAATTCCAAAATGAATTATTTTTCGTCCGAAAAGACAACGTAGCGCCAATCAGAATTCTAGGACATGTGCATTCGTGCGAAATTTAAGCGCATTTCCCTTCGAGTCGCTTAAAGGGGGAGGGGGGAGGTGTGTTTCTTCTATTTCAGCCTTTATAGATTTGAAGCATTTCTTTTACCCTAATACTTGCGGTCGAGTTATGAGAGTTTGATCAAAATAGTTCTCTTATCAAATTTGGATTGATTTTATTAGTACCGCTTTTATTATTATTACAGATGAGTGCGTATATCCAATTACGACTTCTACCGATTTTGTTCGATATTGCACTTATTGACAGTTTTAACTCCTTGTAGGCTTCAATTTTTGACTTCTCTTTCACGGATAGCGATTTTCCTTATTAAATAGAATAGACTACTTTAGAAGCAAACAAAAATTGGTTGTCATACGCATTAAACTTTTGAACAAAAACTAAAAACAATTTCCATGTGCTAACCCAAAAACATAGAACTTTTCCATCGAAGGTTTTAAAAAATAGCAACAATGTGCAACGCTGAGATCATTGATTAGCTAAGTGATTAGTAAAAGTAAAAAATTTTATTGATAGGTTAATATATTTTGATAATCTATATTATTGGAGCGGATAAAAGGGAAAATGTCCTTTTATGTCTATCTTCTAATTTAGTTAATTAGAATGCCAGAGTTTTGAAATTTTTTTGGTGAATAGATAATGAAATTCTAAGAATCTTACTAGTTTAAGATTTTTATCTATCTCATACTGGTATGGAGATATAAATTATTTTAAACATATTATCTCAAAATAGTCTAATTTCAAAAAATTGAATTAAATCAGGAGAGTCCGCTAAAAATTTGAATTATATATGGTTGCAAAATAAATAAAACCAAATTAAAGTTGTCATATACAAATTTTTGATTTGCAGAGATTTTGAGTGTAGGAATTTTTGGAAATAGTCGGAAAACCTACTCAAATAAACCGATTTATATCTTTTAAATTTTCACTTTTTTAACTTTAAATTTTCACCATTATAATTTAATTTTCAAGATTATAACCCCAATCTATCGATCATTTTGATATAGAACAAATAGCTGAGTCTTACGCATATAAGCTTAATATCCTTATACAAATCGAGATTTTTAGATCACCAAAGAAGTTTTACTTCTGCCACGAGTACTGAGTTACACGCGCTCTTTTATTTACCTATTTAAATCGAAATAATGGTAGCCCGTACCGTAATGGTTAGTGCGTTCGACTGTCACGCTGAAGGTCTGGATTCGTTTCCCAGCCTCGTCCACCTAAAAAACTAAAATGTTTTTTTCAGGGCTACTGCCTCTTGCGAGGAATTGAAAAATCCTCCAAGAGTATCACTTGTCACGAATAAGTGCTTCTCGTCTAGCCGTTCGGATTCGGCAGGCGCACACAGGAATGGTTGCGAGTTGTTAGTCACTAGGCCCTGGTTCTTCACGAGCCGGTGTGCCACCCAATTTAATTTATTTTTATAAATCAAAACCCCTGAAACCTATTGTAATAAAACTCCTCTGAGAAAAAATCAT
Source organism: Melangyna quadrimaculata (assembly GCA_949320155.1). NCBI lineage: Eukaryota > Metazoa > Arthropoda > Insecta > Diptera > Syrphidae > Melangyna > Melangyna quadrimaculata. The sequence continues at coordinate 86,673,009 of OX439484.1, forward strand.
GCTGGAAATCTAATATGCGCGTGATTCCACACAACACCGTGTAGTTTGTTTATGATTATAGACGCAATAAATTGCAATTTGTAAATGGGTATAGGAAGACAGATACCGACAAATTGCCTTGGACAAATCCATCACAATCCAGATAGAGGTTGTATATTTGTTTTATACTTAGGGCGCACAAACGGGATTCTGAATACCCATATGATGCAACACAGTTTAATAAATACAGAGGTTTAAAAAAGTTTTTTTTTTTTTTAATTTGAACTTAGATCAATAACAAAAAAAAAATACAAACTAACTTATAATCTAAGAGCCGGCATTTTTTTCAATACCACGATATATGCACCTACAAACCCTCATACTCATATTTTGGTTATCAATCCACTCCCAAAATTTGTTGTGGGCTCTTGGTCTATTAGCTCAGCAAACTGAATTAATCAAACACCAAAAATATCTTTTATAACTATAATCTTTTTTGGTCTTTTGGCAGTCGCTTTGGGGTAGATTTAGATAGATTAGATAGAATTTGTTTTATTTTCTGTTTCCAATTGCACAATTTACAAAGATTTATATTAACAAAATCGTTAAAGCATGGCTTTGCCGTCTGCCCGATTGACATTAGTTTATACAATATAAGGACATTTTTAATATCAAAAAATAAATATTAAGAAAGTTAAAAAGCAGGTATATAAAATTTGTGTTTTTTTTTTTTAATTTTTGTGTTTCTTTTTTTTTTTCTTCATTAAAATGCTTCATTTAAAATTTGAGTTCTGTAAGGGGCCAGTTATAACTATCATTGAAAACCATCATTGAAAAAGTTAGCTGTTGATTTTGAGACCCTTCGATAATTTTATCATTAATTATTTTAATGCAGAAATATAGCTTACGACTTCAAAATTATTTCTCCTCCAAAAAAAATTCATTTTGACCCATATCTTCCCCATAACGTAACTTTAAATTTTTTCAATGATCATTGGTAAGGTTCATCATCATCATTGAAAAAATAAAAGTAATTTTATGAGAAAAGTTGTTCCAAATTCAATTTTGTTTTACCTACCAAAAAAAGTTCTTCTTAGTTCCTTTAGGACAGGACACTTTCCGATGAAATGTATGATGTCTTCTCTTACAGTCAGGTTACAAAGACTGCAAATAATTGGCAAATCGTCGCGATGGGGGATGAAGTTCAATCTTACCAACTCTCCTCGCATTTTAAATATTGCTGTTATAAGGCTTTGACTATTCTCAGCCCGAAAATAATTCTTTTCGCATACGTTGTGATCCAGAACGCTGTAAATAGCTCTATGAACAGAAGATGTCGCCTTGTTGATACAATCGGCTCTATAATTTTCGTCAACTTTATATAATATTTTATAAAGTGTATCCTCGATATCCTTTCAGTTACTTTGCAGGCTAAGATTAAGGTTCACATCGCACTGATTAGCAAATTCTTTAAGTTTATCATACCAATGGACCCTCTTTTGTATGCTGTGCAGGGCTTTCACTTTTGGCAATCTACCTTGTGGCATGCAAAGAACTTTCACTAAATAGTCAATATGAAGCTTAATTGTTTTAATAAACACAGGTGACAAGCCGGTTTCAATATTTATCATGTAATTATTGCTTGGTAGTTTGAAGCATCTTTTTACATAAAACCGTAACAACTTTTCTGCCGTTTCGTATTTCTCAAACCCCCACGTTTTGGCCGCATACATCATTACGGATTCCGCGACTGATACAAATACTTTATACTTTAAGCTGTGAGAAATTAGGTTGTTTCCAAAGCATTTCTTCCATGTAGCACTTATTGCGCTTTTAGCTTTTATGAGTTTATCTTTTAGGTGGTTTTTCATATTTAAAGTCGCTTTGGGATTTACCTACTATTCCACTTTTTTTTTAAATAATTTTCTGATTGCAGACTGCGTATTGTTTGCGTCTAGTTTCTTAGAAACATGATAACTTTACCTGCTAGTTTTGTATCATTCGATTTGATTAGCGGTTTGTTTTTGTACATAACTCTTTTCTTATTTAACTTTTCAAAAAACATTAGTAATCTAGAATAGGTACATGTTTAAAGAACTACTAACGCATACAAAGATTATATTAATATGCCTAACATATTTACTTATGAATGTTTGAATGTTCAGCAACTACTTGTATGGGCTACCACAAGTGGTTGTTGAACATTCATTCATAATTAATATAATGATAGAGCGTAAGCTATGCAGCCTACTGCGAGTGTGTTATCATACTAAAAACCCAATTGAATGAACTAACATAGGTATTTACGTTATTTGATCAGAAATATCTCATCCTATACATACCCACATCATCAACCCGCGATGGAATCCGTTTAGCAGCATCCGTAAGTCGGTTACTGAATCGTTTTACACTGGGACCCATGGCAAGAGTAGCTAATCGTTCAGTTAAACCATGGCATGTCCGTAGAATCACTAAGCATTGAGGTATCAAGCCAGAAGCATCATCTACCCACTGTTGGTCACTTATAATCTGTTCTAGTGCATTATTTAGACCAATGTCTCGCAGCGCCATCGCTAGCTCATGCTCATTTTTATTCTTTTTAACTGACCTAGATATTTATATTTTTTTTTTTTGTTCTTATAATCAAATGGATAAACAAAAATTCACCAACCTGTTGTCTAAACGACTCCATCTTTTCCTTTGATGCTGCTTTCGGCAAATCACAACAAGACCAACAAATGCTCCAACGAATATAACACCCAATGCTCCAAATGCTGCTGCAACAAGTGAATCTACTCCGTTTAAGTCCATTAAAATTTTGAATTTTTAGTAAACATAAAATAGTAGGTGGATTAAACAAAAAAAATGTAAATAAATAAAGACAAAATTTTCTTGGGGAGATAAATTTTTGACAGATAACTGCTGAAGCTGGCTGTGGCTGCACGCTGCAAATGTCGAGCTTTGAAAATTGAAACAACTGTCAAAAAGCTTTTGGCATTAGGTGATGCCAAATATTAAGTTTTCTCGTGTGTCACCCTTTGAGTATATATAATATGGATTACATTCCAAAAACGTAACCATCATAGGGGGCGCGGTAATCTATGCAGTAATTCAATTTTCAATATAGAGAGGGTTTTTACAACAACACCGTCATAGCTACAGCTGTCAAAATACCTTCTCTTTATTGAAATCACGCCCCCTATCAGAAGTTCAAGTACTACAATGCATTAGGGATAGGAACGAGCACTCCATATTATATATATTCAAAGGTGTCACCCCGACTGCACAGGCCATGAACGATGTCCATAGTCCAATCTACAATCCAATCCACAATCTGATTTGTATGGATATGTCAGTGCTTGGACATGGATTTTTGCGACTCCATTGGATTTTTTTTTTGACAAGATCCATAGTCTGGCCATCGTTCATGGCCTATGTAGGCGGCATGTATGAGATATCGCCGGACAGAATTTGAAGCCATGCGGTCTGGAATTGGTTCTCCCAGACCCCTTTTACACTTGGAAACTGAGTTGCCAGCAATTTTTAGTTTGTGGCGAGAAGGGCGTAACACCCCGACTCCACAGGCCATATAGATGTCCAACATCACAACCACAATCCAATCAACAAACAGTGCATTTTTACTCACTGGGCAAATCATGTCATGTCGTTTATTTGCCTTTCACAACTACTTCTATCTTTTAGAACAAAATTCACTTACACAAAAAACCAGAAAAAAACTCACACGCACATGAAACGTCATCTCATGGCCAAGCTTTGAACAGTCCTCCATGTCTTGTTCAAAACGTTATTTTTTCGACATGATGCATGGACATGGATTTCTTGGACTCCATGGGATTGTTTTTAGACATGTTCATAGTCCGGCCATCGTTCATGGCCCGTGGAGGCGGCCCGTAGGGGGAATGAACAAAATTTCACCTCACACCCTTCTCGCCTACAAACTAGATAGTTTCTGGCCGACACGAAATCGGAATGAAACAGTTAAGGCTCTCCCAAACCAATGCGGAACATTCGTTGCGGCGAAAAAACATTCGCATGTCAAAATTTATTTACATGGTGATATATGAGAGTGCCCACACCAACGCGGCGGAGAAACATATGAAATAATTTTGACTGACTAATGTTTCTTAGCCGCAACGAATGTTTCGCATTGGTTTGGGAGAGCCTTAAAGCCTGATCCACATCTGTGTCGTGTGTTGTGTTGTGGAGTCGTGTGTCGCTATCGCTACAATGTGTTTCATATGCGTAGAACCATATTTGTTTGGTGTGTTGCGTTGCAGTGTGGCGCATAAAATATATGGAATGACAGCGACATACGACTCCACAACGCACATTACAACACACGACACAGATGTGGATCAGGCTTAAATCTGGCCCAAACATACAACGAAAGATGGCCCCAAAAATATATATGGGAAACAACAAAAAAAAAAAAGGTTTAAAATTTGTAAATTGGCGCCATTTTTCATGGTTTTGGGGTAAAATTTCATAATGAAAAATGGCCCCAAACTTTTATGCCAGATTTACACGAAAGACAAATGTGTCATAAAATCTGTCATTATACCCTTCAAGCAAGCGAGTCCGTTTTGGATCCGAAACCAGTTCATAAACGGACCCAAAACCGGATCCAAAACGATTCCAAATCGAAATCTCGGTGCCCATTGATAGATATAAAACCTCTTGAGGCTAGGAGAATTTATTTCTAAATTTAACTTGCAAGAGACGGTTTAATGACGACTTAAAGAGCCCATTACAAAAGCTTGCCTAGTTTTAATAAATATGCCGTCCTAATGGAACTTGAAGTTCGAAAACATGTATTCAAACAAAAATGTATGAATTAATTAAATTAGTTTTGTAAATATTGTGTATTTAATTAATTACATATAAATATTATAGTTACACTTTTTTATTTCTTTTTCATTTTTATCATTAGGGAAATATTTCTAAGAAAGTAGTTTGTACTTATAATAGACGAATAAATAAATTTACCAAATTTTACCTTAGAACCACCCTGTACACAATAAAATACTTAGGGAGAGTAAAATTTGTAAACAGAAATAAAACAAAGATGTAAATTGTCTATCGGTAAATTTATTGTATTCAACTTCAAAATAATAAATAAAATAATTTCCTGTTATTTCATTAGTTACAACAGATCAAGCAATTATTATTTGTTTGAGATGAAGGTTCATTTTACTGCTAATATCGGTTTGTTTAATCGGTAAGTGTGTGGGGTAAGGTAATTTGAATTAAGAATCACAATCAGCAATTTTTAATCAGCCGACGTTTTGTAAAAATATAATTTTTCAATATTCACTTAATCGAATTACTTCTTCTTTGCAGCATCTTTATCTTTTGTGATATTATTTTTTAAATGATCCTTATAATCCAGAATACCACCGTTCCATTTGGTGACTGTTTCTTTTTCGCACACCCAAATTTCTTCAGCAACCTTAAAGTAAATAAGTTAAAAAATATATTAAACTACATAGTTCCAATTTAAAAGTATAAGAAGCATACCTGGTTAATAAGACGGAAATCGTGACTAACTAGCACCATACCACCATCAAAATCATTGATAGCGTCAGCTAACGCATCGATGGTCTCCATATCCAAATGATTGGTAGGTTCATCAAGCAATAATAAATGAGGTACTTGCCACGCCAACCAAGCAAACACTACTCTACAGCGCTGGCCGTCGGATAACTGTCGAATTGGGCAAACTTGTTGGCGACCGGTCAAGCCATAACGACCGATAATCTTTCGCATTTCTTCTTTTTCCTTAACAGCGGGGAAGGCTTTCATCATGTATTCTAGGGGGCTAAGGTCCAAATCTAAGAGTTCGTGCAAATGCTGATGGTAGCGGGCAATGCGAAGATGGGAATTCTTACGAATCATTCCCGATGAGGGCACTAAATCACCATACAAAAGCTTCAGTAGTGTACTCTTACCAGCACCATTAGGGCCGACCAGCGCCAACCTTGTGTCTAAATCAATACCAAATTCAAGGTTTTTATAAATCATTGGCGTAGTTTCACTGTACCGAAAAGAGACGTTCTGTAGAAAAAGAAATAACCGAATTAGTTGCGCTCTATTAAATAATATGAACAGAAAGAAATGTTAAATATATTGCTTAATCAAATGTATACCGTTATAATCAAAGAGAAATTCTGTTGAGCTTACCTGAACCATAATAACCGGCGGTGGCACTGTGCCGCAAGAAGGAAAGTAGAAGTTCAAAATTTTATCGTCAGTGACTTTCTCGGTTAAACCTTGTGCAACCATCTTAGCCAAAGTCTTTTCCTTGGATTGTGCTTGACGGGCTAATTTTGCGGAACCGTGACCGAACCGTGCAATGTAGTTTTTCATGTGAGAGATTTGATCTTGTTCCCAATTGTATTGTTTCATTTGGTTCTCCAACAGTTCCATTCTTGTCCTAACAAAAGCCTCATAGTTACCAGTATAATACTTAAGACGTTTCTTTGTCAAATGAACGATGTTTGTACAGACTCCATTGAGGAAATCTTGTGAATGTGATATCAATACTAATATACGTTTGTACTCCTTGAGTTCCTGCTCAAGCCACACACACGCTTCCAAATCCAAATGGTTTGTAGGCTCATCCAGCAGAAGCAAATGAGGTTTCACAAACAATGCTCTTGCCAAAGCGATTCGCATACGCCATCCTCCGGAAAAGTCTTTAGCCTGCTTATTTTGCATTTCAGGTGTGAAGCCCAAACCGTGAAGAATACGAGCTGCCTTAGCCTCAGCACAATCAGCTGACATGTCATCTAATCGCTCATAGACATCCATGAGTTGCTCCTGTGCGTCATCTTCTTCACTTGCGGCCAGCTCTTCGGCCAACTTTTCTAACTTAATTCGTTCCTCGTCCACTTCCATGACGCATTGAAGGGCACTCTTAGAGCTAGCCGGGATTTCACGAGTTAAATGAAAGATATCAATGTGCTCAGGAATGGGAACTTCACGATTGCCAAGCACAGCCAACAGTGATGACTTTCCACATCCGTTTAAACCAATCAGACCGTACCGACGTCCACAATTCAACTCCAACATAGTGTCTTGTAGAAGTTCCGAACCAAAGAAGGTAATGGAAAAGTTAGCGATTTTCACATCCCTTGACCTTGGATGGACGGCCAGTGAGCCGGTACATGATCTTGCTTCCGCATTAATTCTTGCCTCCTCTTCAAGTTTTGCGCATAGTAACTCCTCTTCGGTAAGTTCGACAACTCCATTTGTTCCATTTGTCTTTGGTTTCGAAGACGAAGTTTGTGCAATTTTCTTGTTGCGAGCATCCTTTTTGCGTTGAGCATCGCGTTTCTTAGCAGAAGACATTTTTAATGATCACTGAAAAATTAAAAGAAAAACAAAATTAATACCTTAGTTGGGATTATTCTCTAACTTAATAGCTTGGTTCTGGCGAATGTTTAAATTATAAAATTTGTATTTCGTAGCAAATCATTTTTCATTTCATGGCTTCACAGAACTTAAATCGGCCCAACTTAAAAAGTGCAGACAAAAATAATTTTAATCATTTTTGTACGTTTTATTTATTTTATCATCATTTTTTTCATTGTAAAACTTAACTGACTTGGTGGCCGTTATGTTTTTAAAATTTTGTTACAAATTAAATGACAATATATTTAAGCTTTTTAAACAAAACTACCAAATTTGATTTCACACCAAGTTCGTATACATTTTTCAATAATAAAATACACGACTGGTTACATTTTATTTTTCGAAATACATTCTGTTAACATGAGAAAATGTCATATAACAGTTTTACGGTTTCTTATCTTATGAATAATCGGGTCTTAATGTGATTTGCATGAGATAAGACATAAATAACAAGTTCTATAGAAGCTTAACAAACCTAACATATTTACTTTTGATGGCGCACACAGCCCAGGATGGGCTTCGGCCTCAACTAACAAGCCCCACCAGCCATTTCTGTCCTTAGCTAGCTGCTTCCAGTTGCGCACACCGAGTGCTTTGATGTCGTCATCCACTTGTTTGCGCCACCTGTTACGGGTTCTTCCTCTGCTGCGTACCCCATCGGGGGTTGGATTCGAAGAGTCGTCGGGCAGGTGCGTTGCTGTCCATACGCTCCACGTGCGATACACACCGGACCGAAAATCACACGAAGAATCTTCCTCTCAAAGCACTCTAGCAGATTTGTATCCGAATCTTTCAGTGTCCATGCTTCTGACCCATAGAGCAGGATCGGGATGATTAGGGTCTTGTATAAAGTCTCCTTGGTTCTCTGAGAGGGCCTTACTACTTAAATGCATTCTTAGACCGAAGAAACAGCGGTTGGCAAGAGTAATTCTTCGTTTAATCTCTGCACTGATGTCATTCTGCGATGTAATAGTGGAGCCCAGGTAGACAAAGTCCTTGACAACTTCGAAGTTATATATGTCCATCGTGATATTTTGCCCGAGTCGACGATGTTGAGATTCCAAAAAACCGCCAATCCCATTTTAGCCGCCTCCGATTCAATGATCGCAGATGACCCTGCCACAGCTCGCTTCGTTCTGCCGACAATATCTATGTTATCCGCATACGCAAGCAATTGAGCGGACTTTTCATAGATTGTACTGCTGGTGTTGACATGTGCGTTGCGTACAATGGCTTCAAGAACGGTGTTGAATAGGTTGCATGATAACGCATCGCCTTGCCTCAATCCTTTCTCAACATCAAAGGAATCGGTGGTGTTTTTACCAATTTTGACGGAGCAGCGAGATTTCTCCATCGTCATCTTGCACAGGCGGACGAGTTTGGCAGGGATGCCCAGACTTGACATGGCTCTGTAAATTCGACCATTTTCGCGCTATCATACGCGATTTTAAAATCGATAAAAAGGTGGTGTGTATCGATCTGGAATTCCCGGGATTAACAAACCTAATTGCAATTTCTGCAATTCTGAGATGATATACGAAATTAACTTGAAGAAGTGAGGGAGATGGGGCAGCAAATAAAAGCAGTTCGATTTTTCGTTTCCAAATACAAAATTTGGTGAACATTTCTTTGAATTTTGAAAAACGATATATTTTAAATTTAACAAGTAAGTTTTAAAGGTCGCGTATTTAGATTAAGGAGAACTAAAGAATATTAATTTTTAACAGTCAAATTTATAAACGTGGAATAGGGAGAAGTTAACCTTATTCCATGGACTAAGTGCAAAATGTTACTTAAAAAAACAAAATTTCGTCTAAGTGACGTTTACTTAGTTAAACCACCGAACATGGTGGTTTAGCAAAGGAATAAAAATCAGACGTGTCAAACAAATGATAATAACTTTGACAGAATTATTAGGTGTTTTCGGTAACGTGATCTATTTATTGTAGTAGATTTTCTTTTTGTATTTATTAATAGGAAATTTTATTCCATGGACTTTACTCTTATTCCATGGTTTTTAAAAATAAATGGTTTTGTAAGCTCATGGGATAATGTTGGCCATAATGTTGGCCAATATAGTGAGAACACATTTTTATTCCATTACATTTATTAATATAAAGGATATTTTTTCCTTACTTACTTACTTACTTAGGTCCTCGGACCTATTACGTACGTGATGTTTCCCTTACGGGACATAGGGCCTCCACTACACCTACGCGCCATCGTGTACAATTTCTTGAAATATATTTCAGCTCTCTCCAACTTTTCCCCAGTCGTGCCGATTCCTGTTCGACCGTTTTTCGCCATGTTCTTCTAGGACGGCCCACTTGTCTTCCCTCCTGTGTGAGCGGGTTTCACTGCATTGCTTGAGATGCAATGCACCGATCGCCTTTTCGAAGCGTATGGCCAATCCTCTGCCACTTTCTTCTTCGTATAATGGAGTCTATGGGCTCCTGACCCGTTCTCGCATGCAGTTCGGCATTGGAGATACGGTTAGGCCAGAAAATCCTCAAGATGTTTCGTAGACATCTATTAACGAAGGTTTGCAGCTTTCTAGTGAAAGTGTTAGTGACTTTCCAAGTGCTGCAGCCGTAAAACAGAACGGATTCAACATTGGACCGGAACAGTCGTAGCTTGGTCTTTAAGCTAAAAGAGTTGTTTCTCCATATTTTGGACAGCATTCCGAACGCAGCCTTTGCTTTTCTTTTCGGCTGTTTACGTCCAGTTCAGTTCCGCCACCCGTAGAGACAATACTCCCAAGATATTGGAAATCCTCTACCATCTCTACCGGTTGTCCAGAAATATTTACTTGGATTGATGAGGAAGTTCCAAGGCTGATCCTTTTAGTTTTTGCCGAGTTGATCTTAAGCCCTACGATTTCTGCTTCTCTCTCCACCCTTGTTGTCATTTGATGGAGATCCATGATCCTATGAGAGAGTAAGCATACGTCGTCCGCGTAGTCCAGATGTTTGAGGTGAGATTGCAGAGTCCACTGAATTCCTCCATTTCCATTTGACAAAGCTACGTGCAGTATGTCACTTATCACCAACAGGAACAGTATTGGTGACAGTATACAGCCTTGCCTAACTCCACGTTGGATTTCAAACTCCTCTGACAGCCTACCTTTGTGCAAAACGTGACACTTGGATCCATCATATGTAGCCTTGATAATAGCAATCAATTTATCTGGGATGCCCCTCCTGCGCAAAGCAAGCCAAATAAATTCTCTATTGATACTGTCGAACGCCTTTTCAAAATCGATGAACATCAGGTGAAGTGGTGATCGATATTCAACGCAATGTTCGATGATGATCCGCAAGGTGTTGATGTGATCCACACAGGAAGATCCAGTGCGGAAACCTGCTTGTTCGGCGTCGAGTGTTGTTGGGGCTGCTCCTAAGAGCTCTGCAGGAATACCGTCAAGTCCAACCGCTTTGTTGGTCTTCAGTGCTTTGATGGCGATGATAATTTCTTCTTTACTGGGGGGTACGGTGCGTATTCGGGAAATTGTTACTTCGGGTAGCTCAGTGGGAATAGGGTTCACTTCACTGGTGAAAACGCGGTTTAAAACCGCAGAAAAGTGTTCCCTCCACCTTATGAGCTGGTCCTCATCCGAAATTAGCAGGGATCCGTTTGTGTCTTTAACCAGGTGTTGTTTAGAGCTCTGGACACAAGTGAGCTCTTTGGTAATTCTATAGACGGTCCTACTGTCACACCTACTAGCGGCTTCTTCTGATTCTGTAGCCAATGCGTTGATGTAGTTACGCTTATCACGTCGCACACTACGGTGAACTTCCCTCATCTCCATGCGGTACGTAGACTCAAGCTCGTTTCCCCCTGCTGCTGGGGTAGCTGCGATGCGAGCTTTAAGGTGTTTTCTTTCTTCGATCCTTGCCCAAGTTTCGTCGGAAAGCCAAGCACTATTTCTCCCTTGCCCTCCCTCCTTTTTTCCTTACATTTTGAAAATGTAATAGAAACATTTTTTTTCATTACATTTTAAAAATTTAATGGAAACAAAATTTGTTTCCAATAAATAAATAATGAAGGTACACAGGTAACTAACTTAGACAGGCACACAGATTTCGCCGTCTTCGTTATCAAAAAGAGTGAACATTTTGTTAATTTGGAAGAGTAATGAGTATGCACACCTAGCAAAATCTGCTATTGGTGAACCCCGTCGGGCCATGATCTGATTAAAGGGATAATCAAATTGCACCAACAACTTAGAGCATCAGAGACGAGGTGATGCTGAACAGAACCAAAAGAACAGAAAAAGGAAAAAACAGGTTTTTTGTTGTAAAGCAATTCAAAAGCAAAGTGTTTTATGTTATACAAAAAGAAAACAAATAACTAATTGTCTGATGTACATACATTAAAGTGTTCATATTGTTAATTTTAATTCTATACAATTCAGTGATTGATTTTAGTTTTTTTTTAGTTTGTAAGTTATATAGGTATAGTATAGGTATATCGTGAAATACCTAAATGCTTATGAGCAAGAGCAGTGTAACTATGTACATACATAAAATTTTATATATTTTCAAATTGTCCGCAATGAGGCTATTCAAAAAATAAAAAAGAAGGCCATACATTACAGCCACTTTGTACCACTTAAGCTATCGCTAGAATAAGACAACTCTGTAATAATTTTAAGTAAGACTCAATAAAAATTCAATTCAATTCGTTTGTATACCAATCTTACTTTTTACTCGCTCGAATGAAATTGGATTGAGATTTCGATCTATGTATACTCACTGGATCGAATTCAAATAGAATCGAAGTACACTATTGAAGTTAGCTTTACTGTGTGTGTGCGGAATTAAGTTTTTGAATATGGTGGGTAACTACGAGAAAAAAAAAGTGAAAACAATACAAACAAAATTGAAATGCACACACATTTATTTTCGATTCGATTCAGTTCGCAAAATCGGATCGGATCTAGAAATTCTGTTTGAATCCGATCCAAGTCTACATGGAATTGAATCAGAATTCAAGTCTGATTCAATTTCTCCATGTAAACGGAGTATTTTTTTTATAATAACTTGTTCATTATAATATTTGTTAAGAATTCTGAACTTTTTTGCTTATAGAACTTTCTAATTTAATTTTATCCCTAATAAGAGGTTTTATGAGAAAAACTCGCCAAATATTTATATTTCTTTGATAAGAAGAAGTCTCTCATAACATAAGGAATCTACAGGTTATGGGCCCAGATGGACGTTTTCAAAAGTAGCTGTAGCTAAGCTTAATGAAAATAATTACCATACTTGGAAGTTCAAGGTCAAATTATTGCTGGCAATTATCGACACCTAAAGACCTACAACGAATTCAAATGCTTGGAACAAAGCTGATAGCGATGCAAGAAGCATAATTGGATTATTTGTGGAAGACAGCCAATTAATACATATTAGGAAAGCGAATTCTGCAAAGGAGGCATGAAAAAACCTACAGAACTACCATTAGAAAGCAACTCTGAGCAATAAGGTTCAGCTGATGAGAAACATTTGTAATCTCAAGCTTATGGAGAATAAACGGTTGGATGCTCATATCGAGAAGTTAACCATCTTATTTGAGAAGGTGACGGCATTAGGGGACGTACTGTGCGAAAATTGGAAAGTTGCTGTTATGGTGAGCAGTCTTCCTTCTTCCTTTAATACGCTGGTGACTGCATTGGAAGCAAGACAAGAATCGGAAATAACATTAGCCCTGCTACAAGCTGAACAATTAAAATAATTCACGAGAAAGAATGCCGACATCAGTGAAGAGAGGAATTCTGTGCCTTTACCTTTAAGTAACCAATTTTTCTTATTCAAGCAAAAAATGTTTATTTTGCCCGAAAAGTGGCCACGTAAAACGGGATTGTCGCTAATATGCCTAATGGGAGTAAAATCGACCTTAGGCATCTGTCAACAATGTGACTACTTCGAACGAGTTCTGTTTGAAATCCTGTTCAGATTCTTTGAATGGATGGATTGTTGATTCCGGAGCAACTTGTCATATCACCAATAAAGCAAGCAACTTCATCTCTTTCGATGTGAACTTAGGAATTGAAAAGTCATACTTGATAATGGTCAATAAATGTCTTCAAGTGGTAAATGAACATGTAGACTATTCATTGAAGTCAATATTTGTTAAGAAACTTCAATTCGAATAGAGAACGTACTTTTCATTCCTGAATTCCAAGGAAGTTTACTCTCAGTCAGAGCGATGGTGTAACTTTATTGGAAGCCAATGCACAATAAAAGTTCCGGAAGGAGATCTAGTAGCGGTACCAGATTTAATTGGAAATCTCTAAAGACTTCGAGAGTCAACATAATACTATAAAGCAATAATGGTGAACGACAATTCATATTGCATCAATTACTGGCGTTGGGTGTTTGCCCATAGAAGCATGGAAGATGTTAAGAAACTGGTGAGTGAATACAAATTATTTGTTAGTAGCTGGTGTTGTTCTGATATCTGCGAAATATTTATGCAAGGCAAAATGACTCGAATTCCTTTTAACTCATATTCGAGTACTTCAATCCTGGACTTGGTGCATAACGACATTGCATGCAAAATATGACACCTGTACGCAGAAGATACTTCTTGACTTTTATCGACGATTTTAGTAGATTTTCTACTGTCATTTTGCTAAAAGAAAAATCGGAGGTATTTGAATATATGTATGCCACAATATACAATATGCGACACGATTTTCAAAGAAGACTTAAATGACACCTGGAGGTAAAAGATACTTCTTGACTTTTATCCACGATTTTAGCAGATTTTCTACTGTCTTTTTGCTAAAAGACAAATCGGAGGTAATTGACTGTCTGCGACAATATACAATATGCGACACAATTTTCAAAGAAGCCTAAAATGATTCGTTCAGATAACGGAGGAGAATACAAGACTGGACGAGTTGTACAATATTTAAAGGCTGAAGGAATAAGTTACTCTCCACAGCAAAATGGCGTGGCCGAAAGAAAGAATCGTTCATTGGTTGAATTGGGGAGATGTATGATTTTGGATATTGACTTAAGTCGAGATTTCCAATTATCTCCAAAACATTTTGCCACTAAGTGTTTTACCAATTATTTGTTCCTTCGAAATTTGGCAGTGGCAAAAACCGAGGGTTTATCATCTTTAGATTTTTGGATCAGGTGCGTTCTTTCATATTCTAAAAGAAAAACGACAAAAATGGGACAACAAGGCAACTTTCCAAACATTTGTTGGATATGATGAGCACTCCATGGGCTTTATTCTGCTCGCCAAGACTTCGAAAAGAATTATTATTTGCCGCGATGTTAAGTTTGTTCATATGAAACTTGATATTGTCAATCGGAATCTGGAAGTGAGTCAAAGTAACGACGCTGAAATAATTCTTAAGCACTCGTCTATATCTGAGGTTTACGATGTGGGAAATGAAATTGGATCTAATGAAGATCAGTCAGACTTTGATGGATTTTTTGATGAAGCAGATGTTGTAGATGTCCCGACCAAATAAAGGCCAACTGCCGCAATGAGTGGTTAATGAGTGGTATAAACAATGTTTCCGAAGTATGTTTAATTAAAGAGCCGAATACATACAAAGAAGCTATTTCAAGTGAACAAAGTGCCTGTGGGAAGATTGCTATGGAGGAAGATATGGAATCTAAACCTAGGACTAGAGGTAATCAAGGGCGATCAAGCGGATTATTCAATTCGACAGAAGCAATATATTAAAAAATTATCTTATGAGTATGATCTTCAAGATTCAAAGTATTCGAAACTTCCACTTGACCCAGGCTACGATTAATGCGATGACTCAATTCCAGTTAGCAAGGAATGAAAAATACCAAGTTAGTTGGCAGTTTGCTTTATATAGCAACTAATAGTCGGCAGGAAAATGCTGCATCAATTTTTATTTTGGTTTGCAAGACGAGCTCACCAAGTCAAACTGATTGAACACAAATTTGGATTGGTAAGCAAATGAGGAGTGTTCATATATTCATTTCTATACCAATCTAACTTTCATTAGATAGATAGATATATAATTTTATTTTCAAAAAAGAAATTACAAAAACATAGTATTTGCTGGTATAAAATTAATTAAGGCAATAACTTTAAGTTGCCTGCCAGGTAAAAAATGTTCAATATAAAAAAAATTAAGCTTAGTGAATTGATTTAGTTAAATTAATCATGAAAATTCATTTAAAATGAGATATCGATATTTAAGAGCGGCTTTTAAAAAATTATATAAGTTTATGTAGCAGCTGCCATTTAGAATAACTAGAAGCTGTGAGTGGGAGAGCACATCATTACCAAGGAAGTTTCTTCTGTAACCTTTGAAGATAGGACATATTCCGACGAAGTGAAAAGTGTTTTCCGATGCATCCAGGTTGCAAAGTGTACATATACCATTAGTGTGTCTCTGGAACGCTCTTCCATTGAGATTGAGGAGTACACAACGAGCTTTTAATGTGAGAGAGATCATATCAAGGGGATTCGAGTCTTCAAAATAGTTTGGTACTTCACAATACAATAGATTGCAGTACTCACCATAAAATTGTGATGGTAAATATATTCCACTGTTTTTCCTTAAGTTTTTATAGAGGAATACTGTGTAATCCACGCCATTCTAGCAAGTTTATATCGAAGGAAAAATCCATCGACGTTTCATAAAAAAGTCCAACCATTCCTTAGCCCAGAAGATTTTTCTATCAATAATAGCTTGGTAGTCTTTCGGTAGGAAGGGACAAAGTTCTCCGTATATATGAAAAATTAAGCTTTAAATGTGTAAGAAAAGCCTTAGGTAAACCAGTTTCAATGTGCAGAAAATAGTTTGGCGTGTTATCCGATTAAAGAAAACATCTCTTTACAAAAAATCGTTGCAACTTTTCAACTTGGATATATTCCCGATATCCCCATACTTGAACGCAGTACAACATAATATCCTTGTAGCAGCATCGTAAATTTTAAAATTTGTTGAATGTTGAACAGATTTATCCCTCAGTAGCTTGACCCATGTTGCATTGATGGAGTTTTTTGACGATGCCAGTCTAGAATTTAAATACTCATTCCAAGACATATTATAATTGAAAACTACTCCTAGATATTTGTATTGATATGACAGTTATTTCAATGTCATTGAAAAGCCATTTTCGCAGGCAGCTCTGCGTCCCCCATTTCGAAATATAACCACTTCAGATTTTCGAAGATTGACTTCCACTTATTACAGTATGTAATGAAACTGTCGATGAGTCGTTGCAGATAAGCGGGGTTATCTGACAAGAGCACAATGTCATCATCATCCAATGGGAAGATCGGCATACAAATCGTTTTAAAAGACAACAAAAAGGAGAGCACTTAAAACACAACCTTGCTTGACACCCCTATTAGTGGTGAAGAAATCGGACGAGCCTTTGCCATCCCAAACAGCCAGCAGCAGTATTATTCAGATAAATATACTAATAATGTCAATCATCTCCCAAGAGATTCCAAGTAAGTGAAGCTTGTAGAATAAAACATACCTGTCCACGTTGTCAAATGCAGCCTTTAAATCAATAAAAAACGCATAGAGCTTCTTTTTTTGACTGAGTTGAAGCTGTATTAGACAGGAAAGATTGTAAACTTGGTCCACAGTAGAGTAGTTGGTTCTGTAGGCAGTTTGGAATTCATTATAAATTGTATTTGCTTCCAACCAATTCGTGAGTCTATTTAAGAGAACGCTGGTAATTAACTTATAAAGCGTGTCAAGAAAAGACAGTCCTCTATAGTTAGACACCACATTCACATCGCCTTTCTTAAATAGCGGGTAATTGACTTTTTGAGAGATTGTGGTACGTTTGCAGTTCTGAAAATGTCAATAAACATAAGTATTTCAACAACCAAAGACGGACACGCATTTTTATAGAATTCATAGGGTATTCCATCCAAACCTGGAGTCTTAAAATCTTTGGAAGACGATATTGCTAAATATATTTCATTCAGCTCTATGGGGTAGTCCAACTCAGGAACTTGAATTTCAGAAACAGCAAATGGGATTGTAGGTGTAACTCTTGGTTGCGTTAACAGGTTTTGAGAATGTATTTTGAATTCACTGGATGAGACTCCTATTGGTGTACTCAAAGTGTCCCCGCGTATCTAACTTTCATTATAATATTTGTTAAGTATTCTGAACTTTGTTTATAGAATTTTCTAATTTAATTTTATTCCTAATCAAAACGTTATGTAGAGGAATACTCAACAAATATTTACTAATTCCTAATCAAAACGTTATGTAGAGGAATACTCAACAAATATTTACATACATATATTTCTTTGATACATAAGGAATCTACAAGAACAAATTAGTCTCAAGTCTCACCTAGAAATCAAGTACAGAAATTCCTGGGTCAAAACGAGTAAAAAAACGATCATCATTTCGACTATTGCTTTCTAAAGTTTTCTTTTATTTGTCATTGAACAGAAAAAAGTTAAACTTTTTTGTTCCAAACTGTTCAGCTAGGGAGAAAATTGAGACGCAAAATAAAATGGGTACCTTAAATTTGTTCTAGGAACAAGCTTTGTAGTATTGTGCAGTATTAAAAATCTCCTTATCTTATTCCTTACCTGTACCTAATTTGTTTTAAAAAATTTGCCCAGCAGGTTTTTGAAATCTTTCGAGTTTTCGAAAAATAAATTATAACGAAAAGCTCTTAAAAAGTACCTATGTACATAGAAAAAATAAACCGAGCCGTTAAAAAAAAAAAATATCAGAAATAGGTAGGAATATCAGAATTAAGTAGAAACTTTATCAAGTCTGTAACGTTGTCTGTCGTATGATTATCTTGTATTAATAAATGACAAGCAGCTTACACAAAATACAACTGAAAACATTGACCTTTGCATACGAATTGAATTTTATATTTCATACTAAAGCCTGTTTCGTAAACTGAAAATGGTAATATTTACTACGCAACAGATCTGGGTACCTATGTATTTCAGAAAAAATCATACTTAGCTAACTTATTGCTAAAACGAGTTTTTAAAACCCTAATGGAGTGTAAAGTATACAAATAAGTTTATCAACAAACCGTCGAAATACACTGAACTTGAGTGTACCTACCTACTGAATATGAACGTAAAAATGATTCACTAATACCTGAGAAAACAAAAATTACGCTTTTAGTGAGAGGTTGATCATTTATGAATCAAGCGAATGAGATTATATTCGCTTTGCCTTTCTGAAAAATTGTTCGAGATGGAAATTCCCAACGCAAGTCACTACCGTCTGGCAATGGCAAATAGTATAAAATTAACAAGAGAAAGAAACACACAAACTTATTCGTTCTGTACCAAGAGAAGAGACCACGACAACGACACATGTGCTCGACAACAGTTGATTGAATGCAAATAAAATTCGAGTTTGATCATTTTCACTTTAATTTTTTTATGAATATGAATGCAAATGTAATTGCCTAGGAAATTTAATATAATCCAAACTTTATTAAGCTTTGATTTTAATTATGAAAACAATAATACAATTTTACCACGTTACAGCATATTGATTTTTATCATTCATTATTAACTTTTTTCTTTGTGTAATTTTTTTCTTCTTCCTTTTATGGAACAGAATATAATTTTGTTCTTAAGAAATATGCATAATACTTAATCAATGTTAACACAAACCTTTTAGTTGGGAGCGGATTGATAAAACGAATTGATCACGTTTAAAGTTGTTTCACGTGTAAAGGAAATTTCTTTCTTTTTTTTAAGAAATTCAAAATTTTACACAGCAAAGGCAAAATTTTCCGTGATCGGTGGAACTGCGTGTGCGAGAGAAAGAAAGAAAGCAATAATTTTTTTGGCTCGATTTTGCAACTGACGTAAGATTTAACGAAACAAAAGTTCGATAAATATTTGTGCGTTCAGCAAAGGAATTTCGATAGGCGTGTTTATAAGCCCCTTTCACACAAGGCAACTGAATTGCCAGAAACTTTGTGTTGTTGTGGAGAAGGGCAAAGAGTGAGTCCCATTTCACACTGTTTTTTTATTGAATGTAGTTGAAAGAGATAGCGGTGGTGAAGAAAGGGTAATGAATGACAGGAGACAGGACATAATTTGCATCAGTGAGTTAAAATGCACTGCTTGTTGATTGGATTGTGGTTGTCATTTTGGGCATCTGTATGACCTGTGGAATAGGGGTGTTATAAGTAAACCACCCTAAAGCTCTGGCCATGGACCATCATAGAGCCAAACCAATCGTTTTATCCGACTGGCGCTCAAGTTTGTGGCCAGCTAAATTGATAACATAATCTGCAAAATCCGATCCGCAGTGATTGACAGTGCAGTCATACTATACTACAAAAGCTCTTCCAAACCATTGCGAAACATTGGGCATGCCGGAGAAACATATCTCCAGTCAAAATTTATTTTCATACTTTGTGTTAAGAGTGCTATATAGTGATAAACGGCTCGCAACCACTGATATCTATAATATATAGAGATCAGTGCTCGCAACCAATTTGTTTTGTGGGTTTCCGACTGGTTGAAAATCGAAATGGTTTCGTGCTGAACCTTTTTGGCTTTTATCCAGTATAAAATGCCTGAAGCCAATTTGTTTAAGCTGGAACCACACCTGTCTCGTGTTGTGGAGTCGTATGTCCACTATCAGTACAGAGTGTATTTCATAACTGTTGAACCATGCTTGTCTCGTGTCTTGTGTTAAGGTGTGGCGCATAAAATATATGGAATGACAGCGACACACGACTCCACAACACAACACAGTGTGGATCCGGCTTTAGCCGTTTGGTTCGTTCTTGTATGGCCAGCTTAAATGAATAGATTATAGCCTTTTCACATCAAACCCAAAACCCGGTTTTCGCGAAAATATCGGTTTTGGCTGAAAACATAAATCGGAAACACAAGTTTCCCATACATTTTCGCTAAATCATAAGTTTTAAATAAAACCTGTCGAAAACATGTTGGATTTGCAAGATGAACTGAACAAACACACCTTGTGAAACATTCAGCACCCAATTAAACGTCATATAAATAGCTGACGGGTTGCTGCCAGGTAAAAAACAGTTTTTCTGCTGGAACACAAGAGAACGCGACGCAGTATCGCGCATCCTTACTACTACGTGAAATTGATCGGTCAAGAAAAAAATTAAATATAACGAATCAGGATTCATTGCATTTTCTTTTTTAACTTGCAATATTTACAAATTGTCTTTTAATTTCGCTTGACATTTGTCACTTGATTTTTGTCCTTAAGTGCCCGATAACACGATTCGCTTTTTCAGTTGTTTCGTCTTTCGTCTTTTTGACAGCTTGGGTGAGGGGAGTAGAAATGTAGAGGAAGGAAGTAACGAAAGCAGGAATAAAAATTTCAAGACTTTTTCTGGTTGAACTTTGTCGTTTCTGATTTGGCAACCACAATTCTCCTCGATGTTAGCAAAAAACGATTTGAACAAAAATTATTGAATTGAAAAATAGTTTTTCGTAATTGGATACACCTAATATGCGTTTGTATTTGCGAAATAAGTGATTAAAAAATATTTTTATTTATTACTACTGATTATTTTCTTACAAAACATCCCCCAATTCCATGAACGTCAAAATAACGAATGGAAGTACGTACGTATTTTCGCGAACCATGTAATCATGAACGTTCTTGCCTGTCAAAAACACGAAAGACGAAACGAACGGGAAAACGAACCGTATAATCAGGCTCTTACTGTAACACTGCAAATTTTCGAAGCGGCGCGGCCCTTCTTGGAGATCATTGCGTTCAAGCAAACAAAATGAAATGTCGAATAAAAACTTGTAAATTTTCGGTATCAACGCTTTTCAGGTTAACGTAAACCTATTGCCGAAAACCGCGTTTTGGGTTTGGTGTGAAAAGGCTATTGGATAGGAAAGAATTCACTGATCTGCGGATAGAGTTTTGCGGATTCTGTATTATGTCGATTTCAATTCACCAAAAAAAATTGATTTTTTTGATCTTTTTCAGTTTTCAATTTCGTTTCAACAAAAAAAATCGAATTTTTGGTGGTCTGTTTGATTTAGATCAATTTTGCAAATCTTGATTTCATGCAGATTTTCACACGCACTTGCAGACACACTAAATTAAAGTGACATTTTAATCCAAATCAACTGAAAACGGCACTCACACAATTTATTGTAAACATAGAACAAATCACGTTCTGAGTTCTTTTTACTATGATTAATCTAAGGTCTGATCACCAAATTCAAAATTGTTGAATCGAAATCGACAGTAAACAAAAACATTTTTCTTTTAATTATCACAGCTTTGTTTTCTTGACGGTACTGTAATTGCCTGTACATGCGTACGGTCGGTTGACAGCCAGAAAATCAAACATACCTTCTAAAATGACGTTCCCTTTATTTTTTGATTTTGGTCAAAGACCGAAATTGATATTCGCGAGTTGTATTTTCGTATAAAATAATAGAATTATTATCATTATTAATTAAATTATTTATAAAATTATTAAGAGTTTATGTTATTCTGTAAATAAAAAAAACAAACAAATTATGGACCTATTTGAACCTCATTTGATATCAAAGAAGGAAGTACGATTTTCTGAAGGGGTTCCAAAAGCAACTTTATTTCCCGAAGAAAATTTCGGTAAATATGATCTTTACACAAGTATATTCCATTGTATATATAAATAAATATACGTATATATATAATACAAGGTGATGTATTCGGTGGAATAATAAAATCTGGACAGTGGGGATGGCTAACCAAAGGCTCACGTTTATCCATCAACTCACTGCGAAGCGGCCAGTCTATATCGAAATTTGATTTTGATGCAAGCAATGGGTATGTGATGATTTTTCGTCTAATTAAACCAACATAGATCTTTTATTTATACCTCTCTCTACAGGTTTGGTGTTTCCATCATAACATGCGTTTCGGAAATCCAAATGCCCTACTTGAAGGATACGCTAATTGCGGTTGGTATCCAATATGCCGACAGCCCTGGAGGTCTTGTCGTCTTGTATTCCGTAGAGGAATCAACAGTAGTCTGTTGCATTGATTTAAAGCTCAAAATAACGTGTTGCCGGTTTATAAACCACGAAGTTTCACAGCATACTATTTTACAAAATATGAATGGCTGTTTGGCCGTTGGAACTGATGGGGGCAGCGTATTACTTTTGGATCTAAATCTAAGTAACGTAGAAGTGCCTGCTTCAAAGGAGGATGCGGGTATTTCGGTTGTACCTTGTCACATTGTCGATTATAGCATGAGCTTGTTGCATCTACATCGGCATTTTCAACATTGCCAACAGGAAGGAGTTCACTTTGGCATTCAACTCGAAGGTATGAACTGAAAAATTTTATATTTTTAAAATACCTTGCAATGAATTACTACGACTTTGTTTGAAGACCGAGTAATACGCGATCATAATCAGCACTTTTAGGGAATAATTTTCCCCCTTAATTTTTTCCTTGGTGTGATATTTACTAATCACTAACTATTTTCCAAAAAGGAATGCTAGTTTCCACTTGGCATTGAAAGACTCAAATTGATACACTATTAAAAGACAGAGTGGCTAATACCAACAAGAAACGCAAAGAAAATAGTAGAGAGAAGGTTTAACTCACCTTGTACACTGTGTCTTTCAATGACAAGTGGAAACCTAGCATGGAATGTGTTATGGGCTTTGTTAGTAGGAAGTCGGTGCTGGCATGCATGTTCCCATTACTTAGCTCGTCGGTGGGGTGGTTCCTGAATTCTATAGCTCGTTACAAAAGAAAAGCATGCCAGTCTGTGTATCTATCTGTTTGTAGATACGCGATCGTCGTACTCGCTTTAACGACCCCTCAATTAGGCGTCTTATTTCTCAATACCGGTCTTTTCACTATTTTCCTCCTCATCCTTCTTATTAATTGATTTATTTTGCATTTCAAAAAATTTCAAATTTATTCATTTTAAAAGAACCGTCTTAAAACATGCAGTAGTTCAATTTTTAGAAATATGCATTTGTGTATTTGAAATAACTTAATGTTACTAACAATTCAAATTCTTTAATTTATCCGGGATCATGACGTTATCTCGAATGGACAAAATCTAGAAAAATAAAAAAAAAAAATCGAATGCAAAATTCTAGAATGTCAAAAATCTCGAATGTACAAAAATCTCGAAACACACAATCTAGAAAAGTCAAAATAAAAATTAGAAAAAATCTAAAATTTTGTTTTTGTGTAGGTATGCTCTCTTTACTGTTGGGAATATTTGAAAATACTGTTGATTATACAGAAAGGTAAAATAAACAACTTTTTTTTTTTCCATTTTTAATATGTTCAATAAAAAAAAATGATAATTAAATCAATTAAGGGCCAATTTTTCAATAGTCAGTTAAACCTCAGATAGCGACGCGACGACGGTCAGAAAGTGAATATTTAAATTCAAATAACTGACTTTAAAATTTAACTATACAACGGCTAATCTGCCAGTATAAATTGGAATCCGTTGGGAGGTTAATCACATTTACAACGATGTACCGCCCTTTTGAAATAAAATAAATATTCAAACTCAATTTTACGCACCATTCTCTAAAAAAAAGCGCGCGTGTAATTCAGTACTCGTGGCAGAAGTGAAACTTCTTTGGCGATCTAAAAATATTGATATGTATAGGGATATTAAGCTTATATGCGTAAGACACAGCTAAGTGTTCTATATCAAGATGATCGATGGATTGAAGTTGTAAACTTGAAAATTAAATAATAATGGTGAAAATTTAAAGTAAAAAAAGGTGAAAATTTAAAAGATATAAATTAGTTTATTTGAGTAGGTTTTCCGACAAAAATTCCTACACTCAAAATCTCTGCAAAATCAGCGGACTCTCCTGATTTAATTCAATTTTTTGAAATTAGCCTATTTTGAGATAAAATTTTTAAAATAATTTATATCTCCATACGAGTAGGAGATAGACAAAAATCTTAAACTAGTAAGGTTCTTAGAATTTAATTATCTATCCACAAAATCAAAACTCTAGCATTCTAATTAACGAAATTATAAAAAAGACATAAAAGGACATTTTCCCTTTTATAGGCTACAATAATATAGATTATCAAAAAATCCAAACTTGTTGCAATATAAAATATATTAGCCTATCAAAAACAATTTTTACTTTTACTCTACCGCCCACCCATCTAATCAATGATCTCAGCGTTGCACATGTGGCGTTACATTTTTTGTTTCACAAAAATTCAACCTTGAAATTCCTTTCACACTCAACGCGCCCAAAGAAGTTTCACTTCAAAAATTATCTTGCAAAAAATCTGCAAGGTTTTCTCTGAGAAAAGTGCGCAAATACATAGATCCCACATCATCTGCTTCCCTACATCACTATTGTGATCTAACTCTAGTATCTATTTACCTAATCTAGTTTATTAACAACCTCATTTGTTTAATTTCAGTATGGACATATTTTATTTTCTTCAGTCTTAAATTTGTTTGTTGGTAGCCTAAAACTGCTTAAAAATAAAAATAATTACTTAAAATCGGTAACAAAGGTAAATCTGTTTCTCGAGAAAAAACTGATGACATTTTCTTTAAAAAAAATCAATTTTATTTAGTCGGAGAGGGTTTTTGACTCATGTGAAAAAGACGAAATCAGAGTGGGGAAATCTCCCTTAGAATTGTCTATAAGGCTGAATATTTCTCGATATTTAAAAAAACTGCAGTCAAATAGCGGTTAATTTAACGGTATACGTATATTTAAATTGGTGTTAAGTTATGTACTTACAAACTAAATTAAACAGGCGGAAGAAATATATAGAATTCAAGTGCTTTTAATATCCCGATCAATTTCATCCGAATTTTCAGATCAGTTTTTTTCTGAAAATTCAAAGGAAATTAGGAAACCTAAAAAACTAATCTAACTAATAATTATAGGTACATGTTTAGGGAAATTAAATTTAGAGATCTCAGCAATCTCAGTTACCTGAACACTATCATTCAGCAGAATTTCTAAGTTTGGCTTTCAAATATACGAAAGAAAAAGATTTGTCTCACCAAATTTAGTGAGCTAACTCTGGTTCAATCGTTCAATCGAACAATCGTTTCAGTCTTACGCGATCTGGACCCAGGTTTTTCAAAAAAAAAACACATTGAGGCTACCCTAGGGTGACTTCAGGGCTCAACAAACCTTTTATCTAACTTTGTATGACAGCTGCAATCAAAAGCTCGAATTATTAAAAAATCTGAAAACTCAGATGTAAAACGTAATACATTGGACCTGGCCAATGAATTTATTAAAAGAAAAGTATAAGGCCGATACTCCGCAGCAATTTTTGAGTGAGAATGATAGCAAAAATATACAGCTAATTTATGATGGGCCCTTCGAAAGGAAATATTTACCATGTTATTGAGTCGAAAAGAGAGCGAGAGTAGAGTTGTCTAGGCTTAGGGGTATGCTCAGTCGTCTGGCATGCGCCTGTGTTGTCAGTCGGTATGCTATCATAGTTTTTGCATTAAACAGTACGATATTTAATTACTGTCCCAGAACTATCCTTTAAAAATTTGGTAAATCTGATTAAAATAATCGTACACTAATATCGTGCGGTTTTTGGGGCATTTTTTCATTTTTGTTTAAGAATAAAAGTTTGGGGCCATTTTTCATAATGAAATTTCACCCCAAAATTTAAAATGAAGAAAGGACCCAAAATCATAAAAAATGGCCCCAATTTACCAATTTTAAACTTTGTTTTGTTTTTGTTGTTTCCCATATAAATTTTTGTGGCCATTTTGTTTTCCTCGGTATACATACATATTTTAGTTCCAAAAAAATTCTTCTGCCATTATGAATCTCCCATGGCTTACATTACCCTTGAACAAAATGCTGATGAAATGAAAGTCGAATATCCCGATATCGATACATTCGTAAGGAAACTTTCGAGAGTAATTTAGTAAGCTGTTTGTGAATACTGAGAGCAATCTAAATCTGGGGTGGAATCGGCTTAGGTGATATGTGATAACTTATAATCATTATCGACAAATTCCGTCTGCGTAAGGTGACTGTCACAAGTGATAATCATATTTTTGATGACGATTGTCACTTGTTATGCAGACGGAATTTGTTGATAATGACTATCACTTATCACATATCGCCTTAGCCGATTCCACCCCAGCATGCTTAATACAAGTTGTTTCCTTATCGAAACCAAATTGCAATTCTCTCCTGATCAACATAATCTTTTCCCATAGTTTCAACATGATGCATATTATTTCAAATATGTATAACAAATTATGTATCACTTATCATCGCTAATTCAATTTCGAAAATAGTTGATGGTTCTTAAATCGATACATATCAGCCCTATTGTGAGTGCCGCGTGAACGAAAATTAAATTTCACTCTTCCCTTATTGTGAGTTTCGGGCGAAAAATGTTCCCTGTTCTAAAAAATTCCCTTATTGGCACTTTTAACACCATTTTTTTCGTGTGAAATATGTAATGTCATTTACAGCAAGATTTCCATTTAATTTTTGGTGGCGAACGAGGCCACACTTGTTGTAAAATGGAGGGTGAAACTCACAATAGCTTTTAAAAATCCGGGCGAACAAATCATTTTCAGGCGAAATGTTTTCCGGGTGAAACTCAGAATAGGGATGAATAATATTGTAAATACAGTGCCAAGCATTGCATTTAAAAGAACTTTGGTCTTACGGGAATATAGATAAAACTATTATTAAAATTTGTATTATAAAAAGGAATTAAATTTATTATAACAAAAAAATTGTTAAAATATTAAAATGAACAAGTAATAATAAACAGAGTTAGATTGGTATACAAATGAATATCTTAACACTCCTCCTCATTTGCTTACCAATCCACATTTGTTTCGTAAAATTTCAAGGCGAGAAGCAGCAAGAGGCTTAGTTAACATATCAGCTAACATACTTTCGGAAGGACAATATTTACACGAAATAAAATGTTTACCAACATAATCTTTTACGAAGTAAGTTTTTGTATCGATATGCTTCGACCTGTTGCTAAGCTTCTCCTGAATTAATTTTAAACAACTTCGGTTGTCTTCAAAGAGAATAGTTGCAGAAGACTGTTCACAGTTAAAAGATATAAGAAGTCCTCTTAACCAAATTGCTTCTTTACATGCTTCTGATAACGCGACGAATTCTGCTTCTGTGCTAGACAAGGAAACACATGTTTGCTTTCGACATGTCCAGCTTATTGGCCCCCATTTAATAAGAAAATGTATCCCGAGTTTGATTTTCTGGATGCTCTGTCTTCTGCCCAATTTGCGTAGCCGACAAGTTTTTCTTTTTGGTCCTTATTGTTGCTCAATTGAAGTCTGATGTTCCACGAAGATATTTAAGAACGCGTTTCAATTCGATCCAATCAGTTTGACTTGTCTTACAAGCCAAAATAGAAACTGATGCGGAAATATCCGGCCGACTATTAGTTGCTATATAAAGCAAACTACCAACTAACTTTTGATATTTCTCATTGCTTATAACTGAACTTGAGGAACTTGAGTCTTCGCTTTTACCATAGCCTGGGTCAAAAGGAACTTTCGAATACTTTGAATCTTGAAGACCATACTCATCAGATAACTTTTCAATATATTGCCTCTGTCGAATTGAATAATCCCCTTGATCGCTCTTGATTACCTCTAGTCCTAGATAGTGATTTATATCTCCAAGGCTTTTTACTTCAAACTGAGAGTTTAGCAGTTTCTCTGTATCATTGATGCATTTTTCGGATGTGCAAGCAAACAATGATGTCGTCGACATATATAAGAAGATAAGTTGTTGTCTCGCCCGTTTTTCTTGTAAACAAACACTTGTCTTCTCTTTGAAGACAACCAAAGTTGTTTAAAATTAATTCAGGAGGAGAAGCTTAGCAACAGGTCAAAGCATATCGATACAAAAACTTATTTCGTAAAGGTAAACATTTTATTTCGTGTGAATATTGTCCTTCCGAAAGTATGTTAGCTGATATGTTAACTAAGCCTCTTGCTGCTTCTCGCCTTGAAATTTTACGAAACAAATGTGGATTGGTAAGCAAATGAGGAGGAGTGTTAAGATATTCATTTGTATACCAATCTAGCTCTGTTTATTATTACTTGTTCATTTTAATATTTGTTAAGTATTCTGAACTTTGTTTGTTTATAGAATTTTCTAATTTAATATTATTCCTAATAAAGACGTTAGATGAGGAAGACTCAATAAATGTTTATATTCCTTTTATAAAAAGAAGTCTTTGAATATATGTAATATAAGGAATCTACAAAAATAACTTCTGCAGCAAAAGGCTTAAAAGTGTTTCAGGCTTCTTAATAAGTAATAGCTAATAAATCCCAGTTGAATTTGCTGAGTTTACTCGAATTTAATTTTAAAGTTTAAGCTTGGCACTGAAAAACTGAATAAATGAGATATTTTCTACTTCAAAAATATAGTTGAGTGTCGACTAATATGAAAACACCCATATGAAAATAATAAGACATATACATAGCTTGAAGAAATACAATTCATTATTCATATTAAATTGTCAAGTTTATTCACTATTTGAGAAAAAACATCGATCGCATTCGATCTTTTATTGAATTAAAACTTATTGTCAACATTTTTTTTCAGTGCTTGAAAATGCAGAGTTCATACAATCCTTACTACCAATCGATACTGTATTGGGCTTAGCGGTAGGCCTAGCAGATGGTCGTCTTGTGCTTTATGACCTCACAGATATGCAGGTGTTTTATGTGGCTCCTCCGCAAGAACGATCATCACCACTAGTTAAAATGAGCTCAATGGAACCACCAGATGATCCACGTCCTTGCGTTTATATCTGGGCATTTCATGAAAATTATCAAAATTCTATGGCTGTTATGCATTCTCTAATGTATGAAAAGAGAGTTGTAACCGATGATGGATTTTGTTACTTTGAAGTAAGTCATGTTTGTGTTACTGTAAATTATTATGTAATTGTTAATTATCAATTTATTTTATAGAATTTTCAAGTATCAAGTGTGAGGTTACAGTTACCATTAAATTGTCCAAAAAGTGTTCCAACTGCATGCCAAGCCATTTCAAAGGCACCATCGCATGGAAATGAAGAAACAATATCTCTGTGTGCTCTAGTTTGGAAACAAGAACAGGAACTTCAAACGGAGATACTACTGTTCGACATAAATCAATGGTACAAAGAAGAAATGCCCTATGTTGGTGATTGGAGAGAGGATCCTAGTTATTTGGCATCATTTGTACTACCGGGTTTTTCCTGTTTAGATATGTATTTCGATCCAAATACAATTACGCTTTTCAATTCTATTCAAAGACCAGAAGAACACTTTTATCCAATATCTCTAAGTTTTGGTAAGCACGTAGTTTAATTTAATTTTAATTACAAAATATTTATTTGATAATATTTTTTAATTTGCTTAATAGATTCAATCGGACTTGGAGAAAGAAGCTGCTGCCATTTAAATTGGCCAGGTGCTCAAAACAGAGTTGTTAATGTTTTCAGATCCCAAGGATCCCTAGCATTGTTAGATCCAAATCCAATTTTTATGGAAGTTTTAAATGCGCATTTACTTCCACAGTTTTCCGGTCTTAACTACAAAGCTACATTCTCATTGGTAACTATAGTAAATCTTCTTAAAATACTCAGCTAGAAAATCTTATTTCAACAGAAAGCAAAAAGAGAAACATTACTGTCAGTTGCAATCGAGAACAATTGCAATGGATTGCTGAAAGAATGTGCGAAAAATTGGTCAGACGGCAGTCATCAGGGAACATCTCTAAGTGAAAGTTTATCACTGTCTACTTTGACTGACTGGCTGTGGGCCAGAGCTTCGAATATTAAAGAACGCTGTAACAAATTGTGCAAAGTGTTATTCGACCACTCAGGCTATACACTAGATCAGCGAGAGAAACAAGAACTTAGCTATATCTCTAAACAACTTCGAACACTAGCCGATCTTTCAAGCGATATAATTTCGAAGTATGGTGAAAATATCCCATCGGATGGTAATCAAAGAAAAATTACTTTAATCTTATCCGATTTGACAATGATTTAATTTTAGTTTTGAACACACTTGAATCACAAGGCAGTTCAATTCGCATGGCATCCGATTACCAGGAAATTCTTTTGTGGTTGCTCAATATTGGATTACTTCCTGAAGCATCTCGTTTGACAAGACATCGCGAAGTGGAATTGAATTTAGTGCCTTATCCATTCGATTCATTGCATGGTTTCTATGAGAAACGAAGAACGGAATTTATGCGATATTCATCGCGAAAAGTACGAAGCTGCTATTTACTTTTTATTGACTCATTTTTAGAGCACTCATTTAAAGGCAACACCTTAAGAGATAGCTGGCAGGAAAGTGGTGGAGATGGATTGTATCCGCCAACTTCGGTGCAAGCAATGCTTAGAATTATGCTTATACCAGACGTTTCGTTTGAAAATAAATGTGCATTGTTCTTGTACTTTTTCCTCGATCTAAACATGGCAATCGAAGACAAGAGATATGAACCAATTGTTCAGAATTTTATTAAATTTCCAAGTGTGTTTAAATTATCAGCGTCGTTAATTAAGCAAATTCAGGCATTTTGGAATCTTGATCACTGTCATTTTCAGGTAAGTTGCTATAGTACTTGGTGAAACAAAAAGTGACACTTTATGTCATCTTTCTATGAAGAGTTAATTTTAAAATTTTCTTAAGTGGTACTAAAAGTCTAACCCCCTTATTTATAAAGAAAAAACAGTTATTTAAGCTACCGTGTTTAGGAAAACTACACCATAGAATTAGAATGTTCTGGGCTCAAATTGTCCTAAACACGGGAGTCGAAATAACTATTTGTTCTTTATAAATAAGGGGGTAAGTTTTTATTGTTATTGTCCCATATTGATTAAAGACAAAATTGTGGAAGTACTTGGAACTTTTTTTTGTTTTCAATCTGTTAAAATGTCAATTTTCCTCGCTTAATATGTATTTCAGTGCCACCTATGTTAATCCGAACTCATAATCCATATTTTTTTGATTTCCAACAAAAATAATTTTATTTTTAGGCAGCAGTAGATGAATTGATTTCACCCTTCAACAAAGACCAAGTGTGCCCCCAGTGGCAAATTGAATTATTTATAGCGTCTCTTCTTAATCAAATTGAATCAAACCTTGCCCTAAGGGTACTTGAAGCCAAATCATTGCCTATATCACCGCTTCTTCAATTAAATACGTATCTAGCGAATGACCTTATATCAGAAGCATTTCATTTCGCTCGATCTGAGAAAGACGAAGAACTTCTTAAGCTTTTCTTTAGTCGCTGTTTGTTTATGAAAAAATTCGGAGTTATTCGCGATCTAGCCCTAACCGAGAGTGAAGGAAAACTGGTACAATCGCTTCTGAAAAGCAGTAAAAACCGCAATGCTGAAGATCTAAGCTTTGTATACTTGCTTCAAAAATATAAATACATTGAAGCTGTTGCCTATCAGGATGAGCTTTCAAAAGGGAGAGACATTCAACGTGCAGTAGATGAGCTATCCAAGGGAAGAAATAATCAGGCATCCGTGGACATTGATAATCCAACTTTAGTATTATCTGCTTATCACACCACTATGACTCCGGTCACAAAGAAAATATCGGATGTGTACTTGAAGATAAAAAATCGTATCAAAAATAAAGAAACTGAAGAAAACTCACCATACCCGCTGAGTTGTCAACTCATCAAACAGAATGCATCTGATCTTCTAGGTGGTATATACCATAGTTCTGCGTTGGGTACACATTTTGCGAGTCACTACTGGGATCAACAGAAGGTTGAAGGAAATGCCTTACAGCAATCTACGAATGCACCTTTTCTTAGAAGTCCTCAAATTTCATTATCGTTTTCTGAGTATAATCCAAGAGAAATCATTTCCTATCCGGAGCCATTTAAACCTGCCCAAAAACGTCGCCTAGATAACAGTCCGGTTGATACAGACAAAATTCGTGAAAATCCTAAAAAGCGTCGCAAAATAAACGGTCGATATGACTTCGAATTATCAACATCTGATAATTTGCTGACGCATTTCAAAAACTCTACAACATATAATCAAGATGTGGGTAATATAACAAAGATCATTCAGAAAACACCATCACGAGAGAATTCATTATTCTTGGAAACTCCCTATGTAAAAAACACTTCTTTAGATAACTCAAGCAGTCAATTTACTCTAGGTACTTCGTTGCCAGGAATTCTTAAAGCTAGCCAGCCAAAAATATCGATAGACGAAACAGACCGTGTAATCGCAGCTTCTGAAGAAACAGAGAAAAAAAAAGATTCTGAAGAAGAGAAAAGTATTCGTTTTATTTTGCCAGTCAATGAATCATTAGAACAGATTAATGAGCAGGATGTATCAATGGAAAGCAAAGATGTTCCGAGCCAGTCCTTCGATAAACCGCATCAAGAAGTGCGTTCATATGTTGGACCAGCAACAAGGAAATCACTGAGGTCCACAGAAAGCTACAATTCTGTACTTCCAATCAGTAAAAACGAACTCCAAGGCATCGTAGACAAAGTGAAAAATGATCAATTGAAGCAAAAAGAATCGTTATTAAAATCGAAGAGTATTTTTGAAAGCCACTCTCCAATATCAATATCACCATCGAAAGAGGTTTCTTCAAAATCATTCGATATACAAGTGACTGAACCAAAGCCAAATGAAAACCTTGATGATACCAAAAGTTATCAAGAACAACAGTTGATTGATTTAAATGCTAAGGAAGAAAGTAAATCTGGACCAACAGCAAGGAAATTGCTAAAATCTACATTAAACTCCAGTTCTTGCACTCCAATCAGTAAAAATGAGCTGCAAGACATTTTGGACAGAGTAAAGAACGAGCAATCGAAACAGGTGACTTTATTAAAAACAGCCAGTATTTTTGAGAGTAGTACTTCGTTATCAAAATCAACGTCAAACCTCGTTTTCCCGAAATCAGCCGATCTATTTAACATAACCGAGCCAAAGGAAAACTTAGAATTTGATGCCAATAGTAATCAAAATCAAGAATCATCGAGTCAAAGCTCGACGATTAAAAATACTATCACATCATTTGGGTTCTCCAATGTTCCAAACATTGAATCGGAATCAAATTTGTTTTCAATGGATGCCACAGCCGATAAAAGAGATAGAGCCGATCTTCAGAATACTAATATAAGTCAGTTTGAATGTTTCTCAAATTTGAATTCGTATCCTACCCTTACAGAAAACACTCCAAAAAGAGTGTTTTCCGAGAGTTCTGAAAGCCAATCAAATGATTCAATGCAACGCAAGACAAAGCAGCTAAAAGGCCGAGCTTCAATACACAGTTCTCCAGGAGATTATTCCAATTCTAAATCTGTAACGGCAGTAACTGAAACAGAGAAATTAACAAAAACGGTTTTGCAACAAACAAAAACTGTTTATAGCACAGATACACTTATCGATTTTAAACCTCATACATCTTCTTCCAAAGTTTGCACAACCGAATCTAAGTTTAATAAAGATATAACAGAACCACTAAAAGAAGTTACCGAAACGGAGTCGAAATTACAGTCAGAAAAATCTCCCTTAAAAGTAACCTTTTCGGAACAAACCACTGTTATTGGTGAACTGACGTATTTGCCAACTATGGAAGTGGCACAAAATCTAACTGAAGCATCGAGTGTAACATTACAGTCGATTGAAAAAGAACAAATGATGGACACTACCGTAGGGATGAGTCTATATGATACTATGGGTTTTGAAGAACATCCTATTGAGCACCAACCGACTAGTGATGATTCGAGTAGTGCCGAAACTTTTGATAAGATTAAGAATCAGCAAGGAGAATCAGCATACTCAGAACCAAATGATTTTTATTTTGACGAAAAAACATCAGAAAACGAGGAAATTGACGATGGCGATGGTAGTGGTTCATCCATTATTTTACTTTCATCACGTAGTAGCTCACGTGCAGGTTCTAGAAACCAAGACTCCAAAAGTCCTGAATTGAAATCGAATGAAGTAATACAACAAAGACACATTTCGATAGACGATGAAGATGATGATGAAGATAATTATTTTGATGAAAGTTATGATGATGATGATAATGATGATGATGATAATGATGATGACGAGAATGATATCAATGAAGAAGAGGACGAAGACGAAAGTGTAGAAATTATAGAAAGTGAAGATTTAAGCAACTCGTTTTCAAATAAAATTCGTGATGGTATGGTGTATTTTGTTAACATTCAAATAAACTTAAATATTTATCGGTATTTTTCTCATTTTAGTCACATCAACAAGTTCTTCATTAGCAAGTGTTGTGATCAGTGATAATTCATCACATTCAGATATTTTATTGCAAGAGACAAAAAGAATTAAAACTTATGGTGAATCATCAAATTCTGAAAGCTTGACTGTATCGAACAAATGTAAAACTGCAGACTCTGGTGAAAAAGAAGCTGTTGAAGGTGAGCAAAGCGAACTATTTTTTTTACTAACGACACAAAATAATTATGTATGTGCTGGGATTTTTGGGTGGAACTTAAAACAAATTAATCAGTTTTTATAAATATTCCCGACTTATCCCTGGGTGTTTTCTAACTCTTAAGGTGTAACTAAATTTTACTAAACCTATAACCATTTTTTAAATTTTAAATACATTTGTTCTGTGATTTTACAATCACCACTATCACAGAGTCCCTCGTAGCAAACTTCCGAATGTTTTGTTAGGCTACGAATACGAATAAATTCACATCATAAGCCCCGAATAAGCATTTCCTCACAGAAATTCCATTTTGGAGTTTCAAAGTGAACTACTTTACGTCAAAATGTGAGAAGAAACATCGATTTCAATTTGCGTTGTTAATCTTTTGATAGTTTAATTGTTTTATAATTCAAAAATGGATTCAATAGTCATTACAATTTTTAAAATAAATCATGAAAATACCTCCTCCCGGTCGACGTTTCTAGGTCAGTCAATTTATTGACACCTGTAGCTTTGCATTCATTTTTTTCTGTCGTTAAATTTCATCTTGATAAACATCTTCTAATTCAACCGCACCTTAGAATTTATTTAAAGTCAGTGTAACATAATTTTAAACAAAACTATTTAAATTTACTTTTCCGCAGCTAGTTGCGGCCTAATAGTCTTAAGAGCTGACGACATAAAAAGTCAAGTCATTTGCGTAATGTTGAAACCCATACCAATAAATAGCTCTGGAAACGTTAAACCAGGATTACCTTGTCTGCCTGCCCATACCCTTGACGAAGTGGTGAGGGCGGGGCGTTGAAAATGTAGATTTTCTTAAAATTTTATCAGGGGTATTATTCAATGAATTTTTTGAAAATATATCATGATGCTCTGTCATTTTCCTTACTTCTAAACACCTTGATTTTGAAGATCCGACTAGTAGAACTCAAGATATAAGCTTTTTAAGCGAACTTTATAGAACTCAGGAGATTTTTAAAACGCAAAAAATCAACAAAACAAAGTCTCCAAAAAAAGTAGATTATGGTCTTTTAAAAAGCTTATAACTTGAGTTCTACTAGTCGGAGCATCAAAATCATTGTGTTTAGAAGTAAGGAAAATGACAGAGGATCATGATATATTTTCAAAAAATTAATTGAAACAACCCCCCACCCCTTCGTCAAGGGTATGGGCAGGCAGACAAGGTAATCCTGGTTGTACCCTTCCAAAGCTATGTCTAGGTATGGGTTTCAACATTACGCAAATGACTTGACTTTTTATGTCGTTGGCTCTCGGTCTATAGCATAGTACGCAGCTGAAGCGAAACGAAAATCTTCATACAAAAAGTGACAACGAAATCGTAAACGAAAAATTTTGTTCTCGTTTTACTCAGCAGGACGCAGTTCGATAGGGAAAATAGAAAATCGTAGTAGATTAAAGAGTCAAGTCTCCACTTTTTTTCGCACAGAATTAATTGTCCGGAACATTATTGCTGGTGAAAAAGTGACAGTTTTTGTTTTTTTTTTTTAGAAATAAAATGGACAAAAATTATAATTAGTTTTATTAATTTTTTTAAACAAGAAAAAAGTATATAATAAGCCATACCATTCTTTACAACTATTAACAGAACACAAACAGAAATTGAAAAATATTTTTGATAGAATGTGATTTATTGAACAATAATGTTACATTTTTCACAATAGAAGCATTTGCTTTTGCCGTCTGCTCGAAAAAAGAATTTAGTTTTTACATAACAAATATAACCTCTTAATATATATTACTAATAATTTGATTTAGAATTCTTCATTTATTATTTGTTGCCTGTACTTAAGAGCTAGCTTTAAAAAGTTGTATAGATTCATCCAGTTGTCCCCGTTAAGAATTGAAATAACTTCTGGTTGCGATAAGTTTTTTTTACCCCAGTGGTTTCTTCTTATCTCATTTAATATTGGGCAAACTCCAATCAAGTGATTTGTATCCTTCCTTGCGTTTAAGTTGCACATAGTGCAAATCTCAACTTGGTTGTCTCGGTGTGGTATATAATTTAGTCCCAGTAGTTCACCTCTGGCCTTAAAGAGTGTAGATATTACATCTTAATTTTATCGGTCGTGGAAATAATTTTTTTCTTTGAGTTCATGATGAAGAAGTTTGTGGGTTAATCTAGATTGGCTTTGCTCAGCTTGTTTCTTAAACGTTACATGTGAAAATTCTTCAACTTTTATCGATAGTTTCTCTAAATTAGCTCTCAGATCCTGGCTTTCTCCCACAACTTCTATACTTTGTTGAACTCCCAATCTTAACCATTCTTTGAAAAACTGTTGATTTCGACTCATTATATGCTTTGCTACAATTTTTGGTAGTCTCTGGTCTGGCAGTTCTAGTACTTTCAAGATATAAAGGAAATGCATTTTTAGCTTAAAAATAAAAAACGCGGCGGTAGTCCAGTTTCCAAGTGAATCATGTATGTAGGTGTATTTTCTGGAAGTCTAAATATTTTCTTGACGAAGTATCGCAATAACTTTTCCACCTCCTCGAACTGGAAAACACCTCATATCTGCGCTGCATAACACATAATCGATCTGACAATAGCTTCGAAAACATTATACTTGGTACTTGCTGCAATATTCTTTCTGCTTAGAATACCTTTCCAGCTGCAGTTGATCGCTTTTTTAGCTTCTTTCAATTTTTCTTCCAGGTGTTTTTTGAATGACAGTTTTAGCGTGATGATTACTCCTAGATATTTGTATTGTTTGACTCTTTCTATCTCCTCATTTTCCCAAGTCCACCTTTCCTCTCGTGCGTACTTCCCTGATCCATTTCTAAACACCATGATTTTTGATTTGTTGATTTTTACTTTGATATTCCATAATGTGCAGTACTTATAAAGCTTATTTATCATAATTTGCATCATTGCTGGAGTCTGGGCGAATTGAACGATGTCATCGGCGTAGAGAAGAAGCTTTATCTCAGTACCATTGTAATCGATTCCTCTAGGGAGAAATGAAACCAAGTCATCCAAAAATATCGAGAATAAAAGTGGGCTGAGAAGACATCCTTGTTTAACTCCTAAGTTTGTTCTGAACCAGTCAGACAGTCTGTTTCCATCCCAAACTGAAGTTGAATTTTCTTCGTACAGGCTTTGTATTATTCTAAACATTTTTGAAGATAAACCTACGTTGCCGAGCTTTAAAAAAAGAGATCTTCTATCTATAGAGTCGAATGCTGCCTTGAAGTCGACGAAGAATGCAAAAAGTTATACTGGTCAAAGTGAAGATATTATCCACCGTCGAGTAGTCTTTTCTGAAGCCTGCTTGGAATTGGCAAAATTATATTTTTTTTGAAACTTGCTGGAACTTCTCTGTTATCAAAAATAAAGTAATAAGCCACTGTTAGCTTTTCTATAAATTCGTTTGTGGCGTTTTTGAAAAACTCGTACGGAATACGATCTTCTCCCGGAGCTTTGTTTGCACTTGATCTATGAATTACCCTTCTGACATAATGAATTGTTATGTCTCTATCCAAGAATGGTATTTCCAGTACATACTCTAATAGGGTTGGAGCTATTTTCTGAGTTAAGCAGGTGTTCGAAATGAACACCTAGTTCATTTGCCTTTATTTTATTATATCTTGAAAATCTAAATCCATTTGCCATTTTCCAAAATGAGCGGGTGTCTTTTATCTTTTCCAGTGAACGTTACAATAATTGAATATAGCTTTCCTGTTTAATCTTACATGTATCCTTGCATGCCCAGTTCGCTTCTTGGTACCTTCGTTTTGCACTGTCATCTCTTGTAGTTTTCAATCTACGAAGACATTCGAAGGATTTTTTCCTTGCCGCAACACACTCCCAATCAAACCATGGTTGATTGCCTTTACATCTTCCTGTTGCTTTTTTGTATGAATAATTTAAAATATCTTTCAATATTTATTTTTTTTTTTTTTTATTTTTGACACATTTCTGATAGAACTCTCAATAAATTTTGTATAGCCTTTTCGTTTATGATTTCGCTCTCGATGTGGAGAGTACAAACATTTTTCCTTTCGCTTCAGCTGCGTACTAGGCTTATAATACGATGTTCACATTGGACTGACTCCTCCGGCTTCACAAAAGAAGATGTCAAAAAAAATCTATGAAAATTTTAAATTTTTTAAAAAAATTTGGATTTTTTTTGACGTTTTCCTTTGAAAATTCAGAGGAGTCAGTCCAATGTGAACACCGTCTAAGAAGGCGTTTCAACAGACTACTATGAAAATAATTGTTCGTAGAAAAAGCAGTCAAACTTCCTATTCATTCGGGGCTAGTGATGCTACTTTTCCCGAGCTCCGAATTTCATACGAAGTGTTTTTAGTACGACGGCACCTATGATACTTATTTTCGGGATTCGTAGTACGAATGTATTACGAAGGGGTCTGTGATAAATCTTAATATTGTCAGCTCTTTTTTTTAAATCCAGATTTATAGCTCTTTGGTTACAGCCTTAAAACGCTTGGCTGATTTGTTTTCATCTTGACACGTAATGTTTTTGTACATTTTCCATAATTTTTTTTGTAATTTTTACTAAGGGAACAAAATAATGCGTTTATCTGCCATACATTTTTTTTTATTTCTTCTTTTTTTGTAAATTTTATATAAATAAATAAATAGGATGGCGCAACGGCTCGTGAAGAACCAGGGCCTAGTGACTAACAACTCGCAACCATTTCTGTGTGCGCGTTTCGACAGGAATGAAAGGGACCTACAATTGTATGTCGAATCCAAACGACTAGACGAGAAGCACTTATTCATGACAATTGATACTCTTGGAGGATTTGTCAATTTCTCGTAAGGAGCAGTAGCCCTGAAAAAAAAACTTTTTAGTTTTTAGGTGCACGAGGCTGGGAAGCGAGCCCAGACCTTCAGCGTGACAGTCCAACGCACTAACCATTACACGACGGGCTACTACCGAACCTATTTGTTTTATTTCAATTTTTTTGAAAATATTTGAACCATTTCAATCAATTTTGTAAACAGAAGATTTACGCTTTCATACGATTCAGAGATTTTTGCTTTGAGATATTCTTCCGAACATCTGTTCGGAACATTTTTCTAATATTCTTTAAAGCAGCCCAGAGTTTTGAGGTGCAATGCGTTTTTAAGTGATATTTTGACAGCCTAATAAGAATTTTTTTTCTATCCTCGGTGACAGAATTTGTTTTCAGAATCTGTTTTTAATTTGCATTGGTGTTCCAAAAATGTAAAAAATGAAAAAAAAAAATTAAAGAAAATAAACAAATTGATTGAATTTACGTTTATGAACGTTTTATGTGACAAATTCTTTATATAATAATTTAAGTGATGTTTTTGGTCATTTTTTAAATGATGCAAATAAAAACTAGTTTTTTCACATTTACCCAACGTTTCGTGGATTTTCCCGACTTTTTTTTACAGAAGAATATTTGATTTTATTATTAAAAAAAACAGCTATTTTAATAAATAAATTAATGGGTTTATTCGATATTACTCCAAATTGACAGGTATAGCTGTCTCTTTTTGTACACTTAATGTAACATAAAGGGCACACACAATCACCTTATAACAATTTCAATAATACTTCGTGTCTGTACAATTTAAAGTAAATATTTTATTTATTGGCATAACGCGTAAATGGCTAGATCTATTTATTTAAATTTCTCACACTAATACTTCTAGAGATTAAAAAAAAATATTCCATTCTATTGATTTGTTCACACTTTACCATAATAAAGGAATAGTATTTTTAAATGGGTACTTTTATGTCAACAACAATAATTAGCCACGTTTTAGTTTAATACTAATAATAATAATTTTAACCATATGCCTGTAAGACCTCAGGTCTTTTAAATGCAATGCACGGCACTAGTTAGAAGGAATAGAAGGAAAGATTTTTGTTGGCACAGTGTATTGGGTATTAGCTGTGGAATCCAGTTGAAACTGGGGAATATAGAAAACAATGCTACCTAGACTGGGGCTAGAACCCACACGTCCAGGCGGGTGCCAATGCCACCGGCCCTGATAAGCAGAATCAAGTACGTGCGATCAAGTCGTGCATTTTAATTTTATAACTCAACTACACGTTCTAGTTCTTTTGATGCATCTTATAAAAAAACCCCTGGCTATATTTAATATTCACAGATCTTAAAGCAGTTTGTACCTGCAGGGCATTTGGCATTTTATTTTATTTTTATTGCTCAATATTCAGTGATTCTTAATTGAATAGGTGGGACCTAGGTCACTGAAAAATATTGCAAATTAAAATGCTGCTTAACAAAATGATGTATACCTTCATTGCGAAGTTTGCAATACAAACAACTATTAAGTTCTTAGTAACTGGTTTATATAATTAAATATAAAAAAATACAACAAAAAGTGTTGCTAATTATAAATAATACTCATATTTAATATTAAATTATTATATTACTAAGTCACGAAAATCATTAAATACATGGGTCTCATTTTATTTTCAGGAGAACAAAAACTTAATAATAGCAAAGAAACAAGTCAACAGGATTTTAGACTCTCGGTAACTTCTGAAAGCATAAATGAACCAGAAACAATTGATGTTACTGTCGAAGAAAGAACTGATGCAATTGGGAATACTGATCAAAGTGATTATAAGCTTCCAAAAGAAAAACCAATGTGCATTAAAGTCGATGATTCAACTAAAGAAATCGAACCTGTGGATCAGCAAAATAAGTCAAAGGAATCTGATAAAGAAATTGAAGTGCAATTCAAAGAGTATTTAGCTCAGGATGTAGACAAACAAACAGAAAAGGAAGCCCACCAGAGCGAACATGTTGAAATAAAAATACAACAAGTACAATCCACTCTCCAGAACGATGAAGAAAATATGGAAATTGAAGATAATGTAGTCCGCATAGAAGATCCACAAATGAAACCACCAGATCAAAATCAATTTAGTCCGAGAAGTTCTGGAAATGAAATTATACAATTTGAAAAATCAGATCAAGCCCAATCCTCTGTGAGAAGGTCTGAGATCCAAGACAAAACAACAACAGAAAGTGAAGAAAATACAAGCAGTAAGGAGAATGATGGAATTTCAAATATTCCAACATTAGATCAAGAAGTAGGTAAGATTGAGGACATTTCTGGACCTCAACATCAAAACAAAGAAGTTGAGGACGAGAAGGTAGATTCAATTGAAGAAAATGAATACAAAAAAGATGATCTAGTGGAAAATGTTACAAGCGAAGTTGTTAAAACTGTAGAGCCTAGTGAAGGAATTGAAGAAGTACAGATAGTTGAAGCTGAATCATCTGTAAGCGCCGACATAGCAATAATAAATAAAGATTCTGTAACTGAGGAAAACAAACAAAATGTAACAGAAGAAGAAGTAGAACACACACCGAAACTTCGATCAAAATCATTTTCGAAAAATCTTTCAAGCGTAACTGTTGTAGCATCCCCACGCTCTCGAAGAAATTCAAGAAGTGGGTCGATGCCGCCCTTAATACAAAATACAAAAGAAGCTGAGTTAAGTGTAAACACTGACACAACCAGTTCGAATGTAGATTCTGTAGATGAAGACAAACAAAAACCCTCAAGCGTAGATGTAGATCTCACTCCGAAACTTCGAAATAGAAGATCATCATCGTTTTCAAAAACTCTTTCTAGCGAAACGGATGTTGCAGCGTCTCCAAGTATTCGAAGGCTATCCAGAGGAGGATCCGTGCCTCCTGCAGCTGGCAGTCAAATTGTAACTAGAAGAAGATCCTTGCTTTTAGAAACGTTAGATGAAGTTTCGACGCCTGGTTCTCCCTCAAGTCGAACACGTTCGAAAATACGTTCGGATTCAACTGACGGTGGTGATGTTGAAATTTTAACAGTTGCGAACGTTAAACGTTCTCGGCTTTCATCGGTTTCAAGTTTAACTTCAATTGAGCAGCCGCATACTCCTAAAACAAGGAGGCGCAGCAGTATGTCTGTGGATAAAGAGATTGTAGAAACATTAAAAGACGCCGGAACTCCACGATCAATCAGGCGCAAAAG
Organism: Melangyna quadrimaculata; assembly: GCA_949320155.1. NCBI lineage: Eukaryota > Metazoa > Arthropoda > Insecta > Diptera > Syrphidae > Melangyna > Melangyna quadrimaculata. Next base: position 86,715,864 of record OX439484.1, read on the forward strand.
CATTTCTACTGAAGTTACCAAGACCCCTATGAAAACTCCACGGAGGTTATCGGTATCTAAAAAAGAGTCACCATCCGAAGATACAAGTCCAACAACAACAAAGCCAAAAACTCAAAAGCGCGAAGAAAAGGGTGCATCAAAAAGTCCCGAAGCTGAACCGGAAAAATTACACACTGATGATTATACACTATCCAGACGTCTTACAAGGACACAATTGGCTGCAATGGAAAGAAATATAGCTTTGTCTAAGCAACCAATAATGTCACCAGTTATCAAAAAGAGGCGTGGCTCCAATACGACAGAAACAGAGTCCCCAACTAATATAAAAGGAAGTGATAATGAATCGAATTCTTCTCGAATGAGTCATATTTCAAATTCAACAACTAGTCGCAGAGTTACAAGAAGCTTGGCTTTAAGGGTAAATTTAATTTACATAGATAAATATCTAGTTATAAATTAAAATATATTTATCTTAATGTTTATTCTAGGAAAATATCGCAGACGATATTCTTAGTATTGCTAGTTCAACAGAAAGCGGCAAAAGAAAAAGAAAGAGGGTAAAAGATCAAATTTCCCCAATAGCCGCACTCAAAGTTATACCCGAAGAGGTTCCTTCAGGTATGTTTAAAATTAGACAAAGTTTTATTGGAAATAGTAAAATAACGTAGCACAACTTATTTCAGGTTCCGAAGGCAGCGTTAACAACAGCGAAACTGGCAAAAGACCAACTCGTCATAAGAAATAAGTGTTAATACAACTAATCATTTAACATGTTATACCTAATTTTACTTACAAAATAAAGGATTGTTGAAAAGCAAGCATACAGTCTGATATTATTTTATAAAGTGTTCTTTTTCTATTTTTTTGATCAAACTTTTTAAATGGAAATTTCATGGTATCTCCATCTAGGTTACTTCTCTAATTTGACACAAAAAAAAAAATATGAGGTTTTTGTTCATAAAATAAATTATCTGATGGCCTTCTACCCGAAATACATACAAAAAACATCATTAGACCAAGGCAAGACAAGGGATACACTTCTTTCAATCTACTTTATTTCCAAATTTAAGAATCTGAAGCATCCCAATCGCATCACCACTTATAGTTGGTAAGTGATCATTTCATATCATTCCAGACGTATTTTTTTATGTTTATCATTCGTTCATATTTATACCAAATCACATTTTTTAAATACATAATATCATAATCGAGTTTTACACTTGACCCGTTACCTTCCTCGCGAATATTCAAAACATAGTCTTAATTCACATCAAAAGTAAACTGCATCGATGAACCAAAAAGAATTAAGTTACATTCGTATGTTATTTTACCTTTGGACTCTGCTCTTGGCATTGCAATTGCAAATGCCGCGTGGCTTTGAATTTTAGCTTAATAAGCAAGAAACGGAGCAAATGGTTTGTATTGCTGAATCTTATTTCTTATTTTTGCTTTGTGACTAACAGTTATCAACTTTGGTGGTTTAAAGTGTAAACGATCGGTTTGCTTATTAAAATGTTGAATGTTACTAAGTTTGTTCCTTTGTTTGTTGTTCTAAATATATTGTTAGATTTAAATTCAAGGTGAGTCAAATGACAAGAAATAATACAATATGATTTAATGTACAAAACTTTTAATACTATATTTCTATTTGCATAGCTCGTCAGTAGCTGATGCCAATGAATATCACAATGAATATCACAACAGAATAAAGAGCAAACACCAGGAAATGTGGAATATCGTTAAAAGTATCCTTGAAAGAAAAGAAACTCTTGAGAAAATTTCAAAAGCAGATTATTTACGCACAAACATTTCTTTTGAAAAGAATTCAACCCAGTTTTCCAACTGGGGACTATATTATTATGGAAATAATTGTGACAAATCAGAGGAAAAGAAATTAAGCTATATTGAACAAAACTACGAATTCAATATTGAAATCAGTAAATTGCTGCTTAAAGAATTGAAAAGACTTTCGCATCTGGAAAGGCAATGTCAGAATCTATTTTAGATTCAATTATTTTTAATAGTTAAACAAAATTAAGTATTATTAAATAAATGTTTGAATAGCTATAATTCGAGAGTAAAAAAATAGTGGTAGCTCACTTAGGTGGCTGATGTTAATCAAAACATTCAATTTAATTGTTTTAAGTTAAATTATTTTAGAGGTTTTTTGTGTTGCTTAACTGTTTTTGTATCTTCCCACTTCACTAGAGATTAATTATTGACTTAGCTTGTAATAGTTTTTTCCTATGAAAAGATTTAGGTAAGGTTATTAAAATAAATACAACAAAATATTTGTTTTTCTGTTAACATGCATTATGTGTGACCTTTTAATTTCTTACGAAAGTACTAAGAAGTTGTTGGTCTTTCACCAAATCTATTTTCTTAAATTGAAATTCAGAGTTGAATCAAACTTCACATCATTACGATAATAAGAGAGCACGAGAAATCGGTTCCCAAGTCTGTCGTAACTTTACCTTACTTTCAGAATACAAGGAATTTGGTTGAAGCATGTGGTAAAAAATTAGAAGATTGTCTTACATATATTCTACACCATACATTTTTTACTTCACATTGTTGTCTTAAGTACTTTTTTCGTAACTCTTAATTTTTTCAGTGCTAATTTTTCCAAACTGTACGTATAATAATTTCTTGTTTTTCTGTACGTATTTTAAAATAGCTAAAATGTGTTTAACTCACAATCAATCAAACCTTACTTACATTTAATGGAGAAGTCCAAGCACGAAGATTTTATCATATATTTTGAATGTCTGTGCGTCCAGGTGTATATGAGATTAGAGCCCAAAAGGATTTTTCCCTTTTTGAAATTGCCTACTTTTGATGTTTTTATAACTTTTTTTTTCAAATTTTCTTCAAATCAAAAAGTAATAACTCACATAACTGAAATTTGAAATTGACACTTGTTTTCAAAAATAATGTGCTTATTAAGAATACTAGGTCATTTCAATTTATTTAAATCAAACGATATATTACAAAATATATAATAGCAGACGTAAAAATCGATTGTTGTATAATAATTGAGTCTGTCTACTCTATTTTCTTAAATTTATCGGTAAACAGTTTTAATTTAATAGTTAAAGCTTATATATTTAATACGTCAGTGAATATCTCTTAAAAATTTAAAAACCTTAATTAACTTAACTATCTATATGTACATATAACCTACAATAAAAGGAAAACCTAATGTAAGGCAAGTTTCAATTATAAAAAGAAAATTGTATGTATTAAACTTTTGAAGAATACCCTTATGCATAAAACTATATTGACAACACATCAGGTACATAGTATTAAGAGTTGAGAAATAAAAAAAATAGATATACTACAATCTAAGGCAAGATAAATACATAAATGTTAACGAAATTTTGAAAAAGTCAAATATTTGTTTACACTAAAGTCGACAGTTCGTGTTGTGATGTACTGGTTACATTGCTCATGTCTAAAGTCTGTGGTAAGCCTGGGCTAACAGATCCACTAGCCTCGCGACCACCTATAGGAACGCAACCATTTGAAAGAACTTTTGGGGTAGGCGGTGTGGCCGTTGATGGACGCATGGAAAATCCTGCAGCACAAGAATGGTTGAAACTGCCGTGTGAGTGATTTGGTGATAGTGGTGTTACAGATGTGGGATGAATTTGTGCATTGGAATGGCTTGTTGAATTGAGATTCAAATGATTTGAGTTTGAATGATTTAAAAATTGCACTGGGGGTGTGATAGCGCTAAGCGCTGACATATTCATAGAATGATTCCGCACACATATCGTTTTCTCCTTTTGCCAAACGAAAACATTATGCACCATTGCTCCTCCACAGAAAACAATGCCGATTCCGATTAGAATACTTGTAATTATAGCTGGTGTTGAGTGAAATTGGGTGAAAGTGTAGAGTATTATTCCTGTGAAATATAAAAAGAATACTTTTATCAATCAAAGAATTCAATAAAACAAAATCTGTTAAAAATTAAGTTAAATTTCAATTTGGGATACATTAATTTTTTTGTTATTTTGTCTCAATAAATTATAAGGTCTGTTTCTTTTCTCTGAGTTTGTGTCCATTTTAGTCAAGTATTTCAAAGTTCAGTTACAAAAATTAAATTTGAAACTCAACATATATATAAATAAAGCAGATAATAATTTTCCCTTACACCACGATGATAGAGAATGCGAAAAAAAAGTGGGTCCCGTGATTCTGTCTGTCTGTCGTCTATACCTCGACCTGCAGCCTTCTACTACTGAAGCGGTTTCCTTCAAAGTTTGAACTTAAGGATGTTTTTAAGAATTCCCTAGAGGGGAAATTGATTTTTTTTTAGCGCAAAAAATAACGATACATGCCATATAACCATTATAAAAACAGTAATTTATCTAAAAAACGGCTCTAACGATTTTGATAAAAAAGTATGCTTATTATTTTGGTGAAAAACAATGGCTACACGAAATTTGGCCCCAATGAAATATATCCCCAAACATAAAATGAAAAATGGCCCCAAAAATGTATATTGGAAACAACAAAAATAAAAAAAAGATTAACATTTTTAAATCGGGGCCATTTTTCATTGTTTTGGGGCCTTTTTTCATTTTTAAATTTTATTTATATTTATTTTGTTTATACTTTTAGCATACCCTAAGCGGAGCGACGGAGACGCTTGAGCGGGACAGAAGACCCAAAAAGGGAGCTAAAATCCTTGAACCCGCGAAGCGGGCCAGGCAAGGTACTTTTAAGGTCTCCCAAACCGACGCAAATTATTTTTTGTACGATTGTAATTTTTCTCTTGTTGTTGCTTCTTATATTAATTTTGGGGCAATTTGTCATTTTGGGGCCATTTTTCATTATGAAAAAAAGCCCCAAATTTGGGGCCATTTTTCATTTTTTGTTTGGGGCCAAATTTCATGTAGCCAAAAAAAAATATATACCAATAAAGGTTAATAATGGTAACTCTGTCATAGATCAGATTTTTTTGATTTTCAGGGGTCCTACTCTGTATCTCGTTCCGAAACTCAATTCTATTCGAAATTGTGTTTTATTTCGTTAGACACAAAGAAGTTTCTAATTTAAAAACGAAACAAAATACGATTTCAAGTAGAATTGAGTTTCGGAATGTAATACGGAGTAGGCCCCCAGATTTCTCCTTAACAGCGACACCGATTTCAACCAAAATGTTTACAAAGGAGGTGTCCTACAATTTTAAAAAATTTGCATATACAAATTTTTGAAAAAATAATTTTTGTATTTTTAAAAGAATATTTTAAAAAATATATCTCGAAAACGGCCTACTATTTTTTTTTTTTTAATTTTGTGCAAAATTGTATTTTATTAAATACTAAAAATTTACATACAAAATTTAATTTTTAAATATGTTCAAGAAGTTTTATACAGGGTGATTCATATGAGGTTTGACAAATAGCTGAGCCAAAAATCATATGGGAGGGTTAACAACAAATTTCGCGTTTAAAATTTGTATAGTTATTTTTTTTTAGGAACAAATAAAATCAAAGATAATAACTTTATTTTGACTTTTTTCGACATTCAAAATTGTTATTTAAGCTTGTTTAAAAAAAATATTAAGGAACCATTACTATACACCGTCAATGTCTAGCATCATTCTTCAAGAATAAGTTTGTTCGATCCAGTCGTGTATTTTTTGTTTCTGTTCGTGTAGTTTTCTTTCTAAAGAGTGGGCCGATAATGTAAATAATATGCAAAGTACATAACAACAACAGAAAATACTTGCGCTATACATATACATATATACGTTATATCAAGCGATATTAAGTGATAAGCGATATCAGTGAATTTATGACGAATTTGTTAAATCTTGCACTTTCTACGTAGTTGACTTTTTCTACTCAAAATTAATAAACTAACTCCATAAATAAAAAATGTGTATTAAATTATCAAATATATGCACATACATAGGTCCTTTTTTAGATTCAATTTAATATATTTTCTCAAAATTAAACGTCATCTTTTTACATACATAACTCAAAAATAATTAGATGAAAAACCACCACAAGCTAAATTAGACATTAAAAAAGTAAACCACTAAAAGCAATTAAAAAACCCCAAGTAGATTAGAGACAATCGTGACGAAACTCATCTATTTATCAATGAAATTGGACCCTCATGAGTCTGATCAATAGCAATCAGTCTTGAATGTGTATTCACAAAACTTAGCACTGCTAACTGAATTAATCAATCACCAAAAATGTCTTTTAAAACTTTAATCTTTTTCGGACTTTTGGCAGTCGCTTTGGGATTTACCATTTCTGAAAAAAATTATCCTGGTGTAGAACCTCATTGGGTAAGTCATCAGGAAACTCAAATACATATAACGTTTCAATTCACTGTAATTTTGTATTTTTGTTGTTAATTAAATAATTATGAATGATTCTATGTAGGTCTACGGACATGTAGTACCAGTTGCTGATGATGTTGTTCTAGTCAGGAAAGCAAGAAGTCCCCAAGGTTATGTAAGTGGAGCTTTCGAACACAGTCGTCCAATGGGTTCGAGTGCAACTATTGAATATAACCGTCAACTTTCTAAAAATTTGGAGGCTTATGCTTCAGCTTCAAGGAACTTCAAATTAAACGATAACAGCGGACAAGCTGGCATAAGATATAGATTTTAAAATGTTACTAATATGTATGATTGATATTTATAAATAAATGATTTATTTTATTGTAATTTAAAAAAAAAACTGTTGAAGTTAAAGTATGTATTAGAATTAAACAAAAAAATTAAAAAAAAGAATACACCATTCATGTCGTTTGGATTTTTGGACTGAAAAATGAAGTTTTCTATTGGTTTTTTGGGACTGTTCTAGTTCTTTGATATTTTGATTCCTAAAATCCTAATTATAATTATTTAACTTTTTTTGATTCCTAATAGTTTTGTAAAATTTCATGTAAATTTAAAAAAAATGAATTCATTAACTTTCGACTATTTAGATGTTTTTTTAGCCTTTAAGAAAAATTTTTTTCTACTAAAAAAAACATTGTCGAACAGACTTTTATTTAAGTATATGTATGTATGTATCAGGCAAGAGGCGTGACTTTTTTGGAAGCGGAAGCACTCAACGTTAAACTTAAAACTATAAAAGTCCTTTTTATAAGATAATATCGCTTAAATGGGACTTTATTACTTATAAAAGCAAAAAATAATAATATAATTCAAAGGTAGTTAAGTTTTGGGCTCAACTTTCCTTTACGGTAGCACGAATTTCGACACGCGAATACTTTTATTCGATAGATTTATCACTCAAAGTAATAAATATCACAATTTTAATGTGAGGAATCTTTTATTTATATTTAAAATTAATTTTTAAAGTTTTATTTTTTCATACAAAATGTATGCAATTGACGATCAAGAAGAACGGCGTTTGTTTGTTTTGACACTTCTTTACCATAAAGGTACACACATATAGATGGTAAGTGTTGTGATATGTGAATTTTTGTTGTGATTTTTCTGCAATACCTATTTTGATATCTGAGAGAAATTATTTATTTTTTTGTTTGAAAGTTAAATCCTTAAACCCGCGAAGCGGGTTACCCAAAGTACTGTTTAGTACAAAAAACTTTGATAACAGATCGACTGATAACATAGGCGCCTGCCAGACGACTGAGCATATCCTAAGCGGAGCGACGGAGTCGCGTGAGCGGGACAGAGGACCCGAAAAGGGAGTTAAAATCCCTGAACCCGTGAAGCGGGCCACCCAAAGTACTGTTTACTACAAAAAAAACTTTGATAATAGATCGACTGACAACATAGGCGCCTGCCAGACGACTGAGCATCCCCTTATCGGAGCGACGGAGTCGCGTGATCGGGACAGAGGACCCGAAAAGGGAATTAAAATCCTTGAACCCGCGAAACGGGCCACCCAATGTACTTTTAGTTGTAAAAAAACATCCTTATTTGCAAAAAAAGTTCCAACAAAAAATCTCAAAATAAAATCCCAAACAAAATCCACACGCCACACAACACTTATCATAGTAGTAGTAGAACTGTCAATATAAATGTAGAATTTTTTTATTTAGTGGCCGCAGATTTCATGCATATTGAATACAATTTTTAACTTTAAATGTTTATTAAAAATTGAAATAAAAGTTTGTTCATATTAAAATTATTGTTCAATTGAATTGTTGGGGCGACTTACCACTAGGGGCACACGCCTAGAATTTTGATTTTTTTTTATAGTGAGCTAGGGGTCTCTTTAGAATAGCTTTAAAATATTACCGTGAGGAAACACCCCTAAATATGATAAACAAAATATTTTAATTTTTCGATTTTGGCATTTGGAATTGAAGGGATATTATGAGCTTTTGCAGTTGTAGTTAACATTTTTTTTTCTGAATGACTTTTGTAATGAGGATTTATTAATTTACAGAAGAGATAAAATGAAATTCGATTAGATCAGTTTCGAACAAATAATTTTTTGAATTGCTTAACGGAAGCACTCATTCCACTCAATATATGGACGCTTCATCCCTGGTATGTACATATGTACATTTATATGGAAGCTACCTTTCGAAATATATTTATTTTCCCGAATAATGGTTATCGTAACCTTTGGTAATTTAATGTTTTCTGATTTAGATACAATTTTGTATGCAAAATAAAAAAAAATGTTTGTTTTTGGATTTTAGGCAAAACATTGAAATTTAATATTTTGAAAGTTCGGTAGAAACTTCGCTGCTAGTAATTTTTAAACACCAATTAAAGCTTACAAGAGAAAATGGCCCTAAGAAAAAACTAACGGTACCTACCTATCATACAAATAATAAAAAATAGCTTTTGAGGAAAATCTTATTTTAATCGAAAACGGCTCCTGGGACTTTGATAAAAGAAATTGTCTGTGTACTTGAGTGAATACTTTTTACTTTTCGCAGAAAACTACTATACAAAAAGCCGTGATTTACAGTTGACTTTTGAGTTCCTAATTATCGGATTTCCCGATTAAATAATTTTTTGTATACAGAAACTTCTAAAAAGATTGAGCAATAATGCATAGAAAAAATTTAAAAATAACTGTTTTTATTTACAAAAAATTCAAAACTAAGTTTCTTATGTCGATATTTCGAAAACGGGTATACTCAATAGCCTTGTTTTTGAAAGAGTGTATAGCAACCCAGAAACACTTGTACGCGGAAAACACAAACAAAATTCTGTATAATAATTTGTTTTGTTATTGTTTGCGTGTAAATATTTTGCTGAGTTGCTATACACTCTCTGAAAAAACATGGCTAAAAATATTGGAGTACCAACATATATATAAAAGTGAATTGTTGTTCGTTTGTTCTCTTATATCTCAGGTTTGGCAACTCCGAATTTGATGATTTTTTTTTTTGTTGGAAAGGTATTGTTCTGTAGCATGTTTGTATGTAAAAAAATGACTTTGTGACCGCTTACAAATTGTATGTCAAAAAAAAATCAAAGTAAAAAAAACAACAAAACGAAGAAAAATCAAACAACATTTGTTTATAGAATCAAAACGGAAATTCAGATTTTATTATTGTCATTCAAAGTAAAAAATCAAACAAAACAACAAATCTTTATAGAATCGAAACAAAAATTCAGTGTTTATAAATCATGAAAGCTGTTTATGATGAGAAAGGTTGATTCTATTTTTTGGATGTACCGCGGAAAGACATTTTTAATTTCACTGATTTTAGCATGTATGTTTGTATTCGGTCACAAAACAAAATAGCATTGGCGCTCGCTTCATCGTGAATTGCTGCTATCTTATTGGAAGGTGGTCGAACTGCACATTCTGCACTGTAGGTGGAGTCTGGAAAGCGCGGCGGATCGCTTTCATTGGCCAATTTTTATTTTCTTATTCTCAAAAGCTCTTTTGCTTTCCAATTTTTGTTTGAAATCGATCATAAACTTTTCGATCACCTAGAAACCTATCATTTTGAAACAAAAACTGGAAAGTGGAAGCCTTTTTAAGACTAAGAAAATACAAATCCGCCAATATAAGCGATCTGCCACGCTTTTCAGAATCGGCCTACTGAAGTTACCATATTGAACATTCCATTCACATTAATGAAACACCCACATGTAACATTCCAAAGAACTTGGGAACAGCACAGGTATTACAACAATGTAAGATTATTGTGTGGGATAAATGCACGATGGCTCATAAGAAGTCATTGGAAAGCTTTGAATAGAACATTGAAAGATCTTCAAAACAATCAAAATTTATTTGGTGGTGCCTTTATATTATTGGCCGGTGATTTACGACAAACATTGCCCGTAGTTCTACAATAAACTCCAGCGGATGAAATTAATGCATGGTTGAAATCACCTTATTTGTGGAGATATGTCAAAACAACCAGATTGACAATAAATAGCTATGAGTGTCCAATTGCAAAACGATTCTTCGGCCGTTTAGTTTTCAAAGCAGTTGTTGAATATTGGAGATGGCAAAAATGCCTACTGATGATGGATTAGTAACATTGTCGGAAAATGTTTGTGAGATTACCCAAACTAAAGAAGAATTGATTAAAAAAGTTTTTCCAAATATTGGACAGCGATACAAAGATAATGCTTGGTTGAGCGAACGAGCAATATTGGCAGGAAAAAATAAAGATGTTAACGATGTTAATTGGGATATTCAAAATGGAATAATTGGTGAATTAGTATCATATAAGTCAACCGATACTATTATAGACTAAGATGACGTAATGAACTATCCAACAGAATTTCTTAATTCACTGGATTTACCAGGAATGCCAACCCATAACTTACGATTAAAAGTCAGTGTGGCAATCCATGCTTCGGAATATAAATCAACAAAAACTTTGCAACGGAACTAGACTTGCTGTTAAGCGCTTAATGAATAATGTAATCGAAGTCAGAATTTTAAAAGGAAAGCATAAGGGAGAAGACGTTCTTATTCCCCGAATTCCGCTAATTCCATCTGATTTACCATTCAATTTCAAAGGGCTTCAATTTCTAATTCGCCTTGACAATTAACAAGTAACAATTCCAGTCTTTAGAAGTTTGTGGCAGAGACTTAAAATACCCAGTATTTTCACATGGACAGTTATATGTTGCATGCTCCAGAGTAGGCAAACCATCAGCGTTATTTATATATTCCACAAATAGAAAGACAAAAAATGTTGTACACCAAAGAGCGTTACAATAGATACACATTTTGCTGAGAACTTTGAGTTTTTATTAACGACCAGCGAAGCGGTCGCGGGCACCCTAGTTTTTCATAAAAAAATTTTTAAACTTTTATGTAATACAAAATATTTTTATATTTTAAAACCGCTACATAGATTCTCAATTTTCGTTTGCACTTAGTGATAAATTAAATTGTTTAAAATTTTAAACCTCATAAGATAAAATATAAGTGCGAAGGAGACGTGCATTTTAGTTTCAATTTCAATATCTTTGTGGGCGCTGTTCCCCTTCCCATTTAAAAAATGGGAGTTTTGTCGACTTCTTTACATTTTTTTGATAAAAGAGATTACCTACTTACAGGGGGCTTTTGGCAATTCAAAGAAACACACTCACCTGTCAGAAATATTGGTATAGATATAAAGAAACCACCAACAGCACAAACTCTGCTAGCACTGGATTTTTGCAAATATTTGTTACTTCTGTAACAAAATCTAAAGAATTTTAAAGAAATTATTTATTTTTTCTTAAATAACATATTTTATTTAGAAATAAACTATTTACCTTCCATTTGCGGTAGAACCTCTTATTAACTTTACTGCAAAAAGAAATTGAATGGCACAGACGAGTAAGCAGCATAAATTTAGTGACAATGACAATGCACACAAAGCAAGAGTAACATCATAAACAATAATATAATCCTCAGAAGTAGAAGGGCCTGGAGGTTGTGGTGGGAGCTCCCTTCCCCCGGGTGAAATTTTCAATAAGAATATTAGTGATAATAGTGCTAATAATAACGACACTGAAATTAAAATATAATCGAAAGAAATTAGAACTCAATCAAAAAACACTGATATTCATTATCATCTCTTACCTAAACAAAGAAGACCTAAACTGGTAAGGGCTTCACGAACTCCTGGACCCTGTTTTGGATGATATCCCAAAGTGAAGTTATTGCAATTGCTGTAGGGATTGTTGCAACCGTTGTTGGTTGCAAGTAAGTTAAGATTATTGCTAATACTTGTTGGTGTAGTTGGGGCTATATTTAGTAAATTTGTCAATCTTGGACCTCCATTTGCGATGTTCTTATTCGGTGGTATCGTCGATGTAGACAAAGTCGATATGTTTAACGGCTGCGGAGGTCTTGGATGAAGGCCTCTGGTATGTGGACGAGGTTGCCCTGATGGTTGTATAGGAGGCATATGTTTCAACATTTGTTTTGTTTATTTATTTGCTCTTCTGGATTTGCTTCTTTCTCTTAATATTAATTGTAAGGTCATTCTTATTGAAGAACGTAGATTTCTTGCCAGGGTTAGATTCATGTTGCATGTTTTCTGTTTATTTCACAGCATTACGCATCTGAAAAAATTAGGATTTAAATAGTTATGAATAGAAAGTTGATTCAATAGTTTTATTAAATGCATTTCTAACCAGCTAAAGAAATTATTTATCTATTTTATGTGGCAGACAATATGATGAAACCAGATGTCAAAGTAAAGGCTTGTATCTACATCTACATATATATTAATACGCGTACGATATACTTTTCTCTGTAAATACTCAACGGAACTACATAAATTATATAACGTTGGAAAGGTTTTGCCCCACAGATGTGCAGAAACCCAAAATTATGTCTATGTGTAGCTGTTAAAGCATTTAATGGACATTTGAATTTTTCCAGATAAATGATTTTTATCATTTTAAGAGTTGGGATTAGAAGTCTGAAATATCGGGAGATGATGACCATTATTGATTTGGAAATTTTGGAATCCATATTTTATCGTAAGGAGATAATAACAAATAAACTAATTGCAAACAACAAAATATTTGATGGTTTTGTTAAAACCCAATTGAAGAGGTATAACTCAAAACAACCTCAAAAATTCAACCGTTTTATGCACTTTGTTGACATTTTTAGTAATGTTGCACTCGGCCCTAGAAGTAAAAAGCTTTGAATTATCATAAGGACAACTACACAAAAAAAAGCAATCAATCAAAAATCCACCATGTTAAACGCATGGCATTATTGTGCTAATTTTGAAAACTTTTGTTTTTGTTAAAGTGACTCTAGTATTGCAGATTTTTACCAATAATTTGCTATTGACTCTAGAAACAATAAAAAGTTATCCAAAGGTGTTTTCTCGTAATAACACTTGCAGTTAGGCTGCATAGCTTTCGCTCCGTCATATTTGCATTGAAGGTTTTGAATGAACAACAACCACTTGTGTTGGCTACCACCGAGTATTACATAGGCTGGAATTATTGCAATTTCATGGCTGCCACACCAATCATCAGATTCCTTTAGTGGTGCTTAGTCTATAGTTCCAATTTTAATTTATAAATTATTTTGCCGTCAACTGGATTTGAACCTAGACCAAGCTACCTCAGAGGCCGCTGCACTACGCACCACCGAGGTCACCTGATCGTGCCCATCCAAATGAAGGTTTTTTCTAATTTTACAGTTGCATTTGGACAACTAGCATTTTTACAAGCCACACACAAGTTAGATGTTATTCATTCGGAATTAATAGGAAAACTGACTAAATAAGTGGTATAAAAGAATAGAAAAACAAATTCATTCATCAGATTATCAAGTTAAGTCACGATTTTAGTTGGATAAGATCGCTTTATACTTGACGCGCACTCAAGGGGTTATTAATACTCTTAACATGTAAAACACAGTGCGAGAGTTAGGAAAATAGGATAGGGTTAAAAAGGAGATACAGATGCACATTGGTTTTGAATTTCTGAATATCATAATGATAGGGAAAAATAGAGTAAGGTATAACATTCCACATTCGTGTTGTGCGGCTAAAAAAAGAATCCCTATACTTGACAGTACGTCCGAAATTGGGCTCAAGGGTAAACTGATGTGTAATCCTAGAAGCGCGAGTTTTGCGGTTAAATTGATTAAGGGGAGGAATGCAACTAGTTATTTCACTGGAACACTGTTTGTTAAAGTAGCGATAAAATAAGACAAGACATGAAACATTACGTCGGTGCTCTAGAGATGTAAATGTTTCCGTTATGGTTTTGTCACCTATCATTTTTAAAGCTTTTTCTGTATACTGTCCAAGTGACTCAAGTATGTTGAAGGAGCACCTGCCCAGATATGCGAATTGTACTCAAGCTTTGGACGGATGTACGCCTTATAGATCGTAGCCAGATCAGAAGAGGAAACAAATTTCTTGCATCGCCTGAGGAACCCCAAACATTTCGCAGCGTTTTTAGATACGTCGAATATGTGTTCATTCCACAAAAGGTGGTCTGTGACGCACATACCGAGAACCGAAAGCTGTTCAGTTTCCTCAATGGAAGTGCCACTCATGGATAGCGGCAAGGGGGGTGGGTTTTGCATTAGCGACAGGAGACAACATTGTGTTTTAGAAGCATTAAATTCTACGCGATTTTTTATTCCCCAATAGACAATGCTGTCGAGATCAGAATTTAATGAGCTTATCATACACTGCCGTTCAAGTTCCGCATCCGAAGGACATGGATGTGAATCTGAAAACGAATATGAGAAGCTGAGGGTACTGTCGTCAGCGAAACAGTTTAATGGATTAGAAGTTTCAGACAAAAGATCATTTATGAATATAAGGAAGAGAGTCGGAGACAAAACGGAGCCCTGGGGCACACCAGTATTTATTTTGTGAACTTCAGACTTGAAACCGTCCAAAACAACTTGTATTGACAGTCCGAAAGGTAATTTCTAATCCAACGAAGAAGAGATTCATCAATACCAAATGCACGCATTTTCGATAAAAGAGCTTGATGCCAAACTCTATCAAATGCTTTTGAAATATCAAGCGCAATAATCTTACTTTCTCCAAAACGATGTAAAGATTTGTGCCACTGTTCGGTGAGATATACCATCAGCTCACCAGTGGACCTATTGCTACGAGAGCCGTACTGCCGGTCATTAAGAAGCTTTCGTTCCTCGAGATATTTCTTGAGCTGAAAATTAATCAGCGTTTCCATGACCTTGGAAAGAAGGGACGTAAGCGCAATTGGTCGATAGTTAGAGGGGGAAGAAGATACGCCTTTTTTTGCGACAGGCTGGGCAAATGCTGTTTTCCATCGACTCGGAAAGAGTCCAGTAGAGTAGGAATGATGGAAAAGCTTACGCAGTGGTTTTGCCAGCGTTGAAGAACACCTCTTCAGAACAATGGGAGGGATACTATAACTCTAGCAACTGCACGAGTGTGAAAGAAGATTTGTCCCATAAAATCATTTACGCTCTCAAGTACAGGAGGAGTCATAACACTTTCTGGCAGCGTTGAATTAACAGCAAACTGTGCTGCAAGCAAATTGGCTTTATCTTGCGAGCTGACAAAAGGAGTATCATTAAAGACGAGCGTTGGAACCGAGGACGAGGTGGTATTTCGTATGTTTTTTACAAATGACCAAACATTTTTACTACCTTTGGGACATTGTAGTATTTTTTGCCGTAATTTTTGATCATGTAAAAAATTGGTTCGTCGAATATGAACATTACAGGTATTCGTTGCTTGTTGGAACTTTTTCCGGTTTTCCTCAGTAGGGTTGGCTTTATAACAACGGAAGCTTACTTCTCTGACCCCAATAACCTCTTTACAGCTCGAATCAAACCATGCGTTTTCTTTGGGTTTGATAGATTTTACCCTATTCGGGATAAAATTTCTCATTCCACAAAGAATTAAGTTTGTAATCATATCTGCGCTGGAATCTACGTCACTATCGAGGAAGCATAGTGACCAGTTAAGGTTCCTGAAGAATACATTGAGACGAGTCCCAGTTGGCTTTCTCGTACTGCCAAACGGTTCTCTTAGGAGTTTTTTCTTTAACTGGGTTTTGTTGGCACGAGAAATTTGCAGATATGACACAATGGTCTGATGTGCCTAGAGGTGGTAGTACACTAACAGTATATTTATCGGGGTCAGAGGTAAGGAATAAGTCAAGAGTGTTCGCAGGGAACACGTCAGGATACGAGTTGGCTCATCAACAAGCTGAGTAAGATGGTTTAACTCAGAAAAGATCTCAACATACTTTCCTTCGGTTGTTGTCTGGCCAGAAAAGCGGAGCCAACTTGAATTGTGTACATTGAAATCGCCCGCAATGACGATTTCAGTGTGAGGATTATGGGAAACAATTCTTTGGATGGAGTCGGACAGAGCATCAAATTCATCAGAAGTTGAATTTCTGTCCAGGTTTGGGCATGTATGAATAATGTGCTTGTTTACCGTGAATTTCAACCATAGGAATTTAAAGTTTGTGTTAACACACGCACCATATTGTGGTTGGAGCTGGTAAGCAACATCGTGTCTTACATACACAACAAGGCCAGGATTTTGCAAAGAGACTCGAATTTTGTAACTGGTTGCTAGTGAGAAGCTCGGATGATAACCAGTTTATAAACAGAATTCTTTGGAAAAATGAATCTCAATTCACAAGAGATGGTATTACGAATTTCCATAATCTTCATAAATAGGATTCGAGTAATCCACATTCAAGACGGCAAAGATCATTTCAGCACAGATTCAGTGTCAATATATAGGAAATAAAATAAATTACCACCCCGATTTAATTCTAATAACTATCTGGAGTTTTTACAAAATAATCTACCAGACCTATTGGAGGATGTTCCACTGCTTCAACTAGCTTCATCATATTTCCAACAAGATGGTACTCCGGCCCAATATGGTCGTGAAGTTAAGGATTGGCTGGAAGAAGTATACGGTGATAGATGGATAGGCAGAAATGGACCAATTCTCTGGCCTGAAAGATCTCCCGATCTCACTGTACTGGAATTTTGTGTATAAGGACGAATTAAACAAATTGTTTACTCATCTGAAATAACAACTTTAACTGAATTAGAACTATTTCCGAAGAATCACTAAAAGTAAGGCAAAGAGTTATCGAGAATAAGTATTCAAAATGAAAACCAACAACGGGCTCTAGCATGCATTCAAAACGCAGGAGGGCACTTTGAGCACTTCTTATGACTGTATGTGTGTGTACATAAAATAAAAAATTACTTAAAACTACACACATTTTTGTTTTTTTCGAACCCTTTACACCTCAGGGCAAAAAATATTTTTTTTTTAAATTTACCTGTTTTAGATTTTCCCAAGTATCATAAAACAAATGGGTTTTCGGGCGCACTTATTAATAAGTTTTTTTTTTATTATTGTTTCGTTCATCATGTAAAAATAAGAAAACTTTATGTTTATTATGCGTTTTTTGAAAAAAATTGACCTCAAAGTCAAAATTTTGCTCGGGTAGAAAAATTGAACACCATTTAAATTTGAATATCTGGCAACCCTAAAAACACATCAGCTCAACTTAAACGCAGTTTTAAAGGTTAGTATTTCTACTAAAAAAAAAGTCTAAAATGAGGTCCCTACCAATAGTACTGACAGAGAAATTGACCTTAACATGGGTTGGGGTACGCCAAAGTAAGCCTTTTTTTAAATCGTCTAAAAGTGATGTCAAAGTGGAAAATCAGACTTTACTGAAGAAATTTTTTTTTAAGAATATGACCAAAAATCACATGCTAAATTATGGCACACGGCTTACAGGACACCCTGTATATTTCCCAGGGCGAATAGATAAAAGTTATGTTGCAAGATTACCCCCGACTTCATAAAAGTAAACATTCAGAATCGATGTTAAAACAATCGCGAACTAATTTTACTATTAATGTACATTTTTGCTAAACTTTGATATCATTTCTGAAAGAAAACACCAATGATTCTAAAAGAGAACATTTATAAATAGGGCTTGAGTGTGGCAATGATTCAGGATGTTTATTTTCACAAACTCGGGATACGTTATTTTATAAACCTTATTTGAAACTTGATCGAGACCTGCAAAAAATATTATTATAAAACTCCAAAATAAGTACATTCTAGAATTTACCGGTAAAGCTTAGAGTTTTTCCAGCAACATTGATAAAAGTCTGAAATGTTATGTTTTCATAATTCATTTTGAGCGTTTTACAACATTTCTTTTGGGCATCAGTACCTTAGGGCTTAGGTGGCCCGCTTCACGGTTTCCGAGGATTTTAACTCCTTTTATATGTCCTCTGTCTCGCTCACGCAACTGTTTTAAAGCAAAAGACCAATGGTTGTTTGAATTTTTGTTACGTGGATACTCGCCAAAAAAATTCATATTTGGGAATGAATTAAGGTTGACTATTGAAAAGTTAATAAACAAAAAAATTAAAAAATAAGTAGCAACATTATTTTTTTTTGTTTTTAACTTCAAGACAAAATTTGCTAAGAATGCTAAGAGAATGCACAGTACACATATCTAAGGTATTATCAGGCGCAGCTTTCCAAATTTCAAGACGGCTGCCCCTTGTGTAAGTACAGTAAACAAAAACAATTTTTTTGTGATTGACAACATGCACAGAACTGAACAAAAATGAACATACTAGTGATATTACCTGTAATATAGGTATTTTGAAAGGAATGTACGTATACGTAAATTTTATATGTTTTTTTTTTTTTTTTTAATTAGTTTTGCTTTTCTAAAATTTTGAAAATCGTCATAGATCTTATATAAAGTAGTAAAAAGATAATCTATGACGTATCCATGAATTTGGTTTTTCTTTCGCTGGCCGAATATTCGGCCACTGGCGATACTAGTAAAATATAATTATTGTTGTCTAAGAGCCAATTTTTCAATCATCAGTTAAACTATCAGAGGAATAAATTATATAGCAACAGGAACAAGTTTTTGTTTTATTCGAAGAATACGTACTAGCTGAGGTTTAACTGACTTTTGAAAAATTGGCCCTAAATAAATAACTAATACTCCACTTGAGGAATATAAAAAAAGAAACAACCATTACAAAAAATATTTCAGGAAAAGGGCTCTCGGTAGCTGAAGGTGAACATCAAACGCCCGACCGCAGTGGCTAAACGTTGTTGAGCAACGGGTCTGTTTGTAGCTTTAACTGCAGGCTGATCCACTGTTAAGTTTTTTCTCCAAACTATTTTGTGAGTAGGGGATGTCCTAAAGGGGAAATTGATATTTTCTTTTAGCTCCAAAAAATAAGGGTATACCTACCATACAACCAAAAATCAAAAAATAGTTTTTCTCAAAAATGGCTCCAACGATTTTCGTAAAAAGAATTACGAATTTCTGAAAATTTAATATCTAGAAAGCAGGCTTATAAATATTTATGAAATTTCGCGGAAAATTCTATTTTATTATTTAGGGGATGTCCTAAAGGGGAAATTGATATTTTCTTTTAGCTCCGAAAATAAAGGTACCTACCATACAACTAAAAAACAAAAAATAGTTTTTCTCAAAAACGGCTACAACGATTTTGATAAAAAGAATTTCGATTTTTTGAAAATTTAATATCTAGAAAACAGGCCAATAAATATTTATGAAATTTCGGGAAAATTGTATTTTATTAAATAATAGTACTTGAAGTTGGCATATAATTTTGTTTTCTTTTTATTATTTTGTGATTTTTTATCGATATATGAACTTGTACATATATGTATGTAGATGTAACTTTTTGTAGGCTCTAGCTCAATGGTTAAAGATTTTATTATTTATTTCGTAAAGTTTTGACCATGTTTATGCTCTTCATCAGGCAAACAATATTCAAAAATGGGCGACAGTTCGGATTAAAGCTTTCTAAACTGTAATCATAACGAAATCATAGAAAGTTTTTTCCACAATTTAATTCGAACTTCCTATTATGTTCAAGTCAGTTATGTATTGTGCAAAATTTTAAGAATTATGTGTTAATTAGCGTAGTCCAATTTTGTTGTTTGTAATTTTTTGATCGTTCTACCTCAAGCTTTCTTTTTTTTTTTTAACTTTTTCTGTAAAACTCTTATTTGAGATGTTCCCGTTTATGGGGTGACTATTAGCATAATAAGCCAGGCATTTATGTAGGCCTATTATTACCCCCTCCCTCGTTAAGGCAGGAGGAGCAATTATCCTAAGAAAAATCTAAAAATTGAAAAACAATATATTAACAACTTTTCAATTGTTTTAACATGAAGGTATTTTAAATAATAATTTTCGAAATAAAGGTTTTCAAACTTGAAATTAAAAAAAAAAAATATATTCAATTTTTTATTAAAAATTAACGAAATTGATAGTCTAAGAGCTGGCAGCAGATTTTGGTCGTGAAAGGAAAACAAAAGATATTAATAGTATAAGTAGTCCTGGTGAAGGTGATAACGAATACACTCGTCTGCCAGCATGTAGTGGCCACGTAAAAGTGCATCAAAAGGACAACTTTTCTGAAAATTGAAATCGGGTGGGAAACCGTTTCAAATGTAATACAACTTGACGCCATGAACTCCCTGATTACAAAAATGGTTTCGGCAGACGTCTAGGTGGCCCTTAGGGTTTTGTGAAACCACCTGAAATTGGTCACAACTTTTAGCCACGGACTCCCTGAGTGTGAATGTGTACGCGACAGACGTCTAAGTGGCCCCGAAACCCCCGACATACGTCCCTGAAAATGCGTTTTTTGGCGTTTTTTGTCTAAAAGGAAAAAGGTCTTGACCCCCTGAGTGCGAATATGTACATGAAAGACGTCTAAGTGGCCCCAAAACCCCCGACAGACGCGATTAAAGTCGCGGATTTCTTATTGAAATATTAAGACAATTGATGTATGCTACCACAATGTATCGCAATCGGAAGGTTTTGACTACCAGAGTATTAAAGAATAAAAAAGGAGCTTATAGTGTCACCCAACAGCTAGAAAGTCGCGATTATAATTCGCGAATCTATATCGCGCTTTTCAGCAGTTTGGCGTAACTCAAACGCCTGTAACTTATATTTTCACTTTCTGGAGTCTAAACCTTTTAATTGGTAAACATTTGAAGAAGCTACCACTAATATACAATAAAAAAAAATTATATCGCGGCTGTCAGTTGTTTGGGGCCACTCAAACGTCTGTCACATACATTTGAATTGTTGTTTGGGTTTAGCCTTATTTGATTGGGATACATTTCATATGGTTTCCCTCAAAATCATATTCTAAAAAAATAAAATAAAAAATTCGCGATTTATTTTACGACTTTCCAGCTGTTGGGTGACACTATTAACTCTTTTTTTTATACATTAATACTCTGTTAGTCAAGACCTTCCGATTGCGATACATTTTGGTGTCATACATCAAATATCTAAAAATTTCAATAAAAAATCCTCGACTTTAATCGCGTCTGCCGGGGATTTTGGGGCCACTTAGACATCTGTCAGGTACATATTCACACTCAGGGAGTCAAGGGCTAAAAGTTGCGACCAATTTCAGCTGGTTTCCCAAAAGCCTTAAAACGCCCAAAAAACGTGTTTTCGGGGACGTCTGTCTGGGTTTTAGGGCCACCTAGACGTCTGTCGAAACCATATTTGTAATCAGGGAGTTGATGGCGTCAAGTTGTATTACCTGTGTACATTTAAAATCGTTTCCCGTCCGATTTCTATTTTCAGAAAATTTGTACTTTTGATGCACTTTTGCTTGGTAACGGGGCCACTACATGCTGGCAGACAAACGTATTCGTTATCACCTTCACCAGGACTACTTTTGTTATACTATTAATATCTTTTGATTTCCTTTCACGACCAAAATCTGCTGCCAGCTCTCGGCCTATGATTATTTATCGAGCTTTCAGTTTTTGTTTTCTAATTTGTGATTTTAATTTTGAAAAGCAAATAGTTTTGTGTCTTCCAGTTCACGGTTTTGGGAAAATTGAAAATTACAAGACCTGCTTCGTCATTATTTTGTATATTTAAGCAAAGTTAGTAGTTTGCCTCATTGTCCTACGCATACCAGCGATTCTGATATTAATAGTCAAAGGTTAGCACCATCACCAGTTATAGTGATGTTTGCTTAATTACACCTTAATTTGAGATAAATTTCAAAAACATTTTCGACTTATCCTAAAGATAAAGAAATTCTATATTTAATTTTCACACATAATTAAATAAAGGGACGAGAGAGTGAGCTGCCCGTATGTCAATTTTTATTTTTTTTTCCAAGTATATCCATGAACTATAAGCCTAAAAAAATGTTGAAAAAAGTACCTAGTTTTCCTGTAGTACCTATACATTTTATTTGTTTTAATCAAAATCGAACCGTTTTTGAGAATAAT
Source organism: Melangyna quadrimaculata (assembly GCA_949320155.1). Classification (NCBI taxonomy): domain Eukaryota; kingdom Metazoa; phylum Arthropoda; class Insecta; order Diptera; family Syrphidae; genus Melangyna; species Melangyna quadrimaculata. The sequence goes on from OX439484.1 coordinate 86,738,112, forward strand.
AGTTTTTAATGAAAAAAAAAAAACATGTGGACATATAACCCAAAAAAAAAACACTAGCTAGGGTACCTACTAAGTTTGAAGAAAATCCATTAAGGCTGTAACCGACAGACAGACTTTCGTCTTAAATATGATCGTAATCGCAAGATTCAAAATATCGATTTAAATTTTTCTTTACGAATCCATAACTTATATTTATGAAACTTAATCATATACTAGACACTACCTATATTTATATAATAATCCTGCTGACTTCAGACGTACATAATATCATAACAAAATCCTACAAGAACGAAAATTAAAAATTGTTGTTTTAAATAACAGGCTTTTTCAAAAATATAGTTAGGTATACATAGTTTTCCAAAAGCAGTGAAGATAAATAAAAACAACAGCATTTTAACTTTCGTAAACAAGCTTCTTTCCTTTCTATTCAATAATGTTCTTTAACTAAAAAAAAAATCAAACGGTTTCATTTGAATTTCATAACTTCTGGGTTTGTATTTTTAGTTTGAAATTTGCATACTGATACTCCGCCAAACTGGTAGTTCTTCCGAACAAGATTTCAACATAATACTTATCCATCCTATACGGAACGCGGGAACAGCATAACCTGTTTGTTGTGTTGTTTGTCGTTTGATTCACTCTCATTTCCTCAATTTCCGTTACATTCTTGTGTTGAGGGGTTCACCCCTCTGAATTCTTTATTCTAATTACATTCGTATGCACAGCACCTGTCTTGTATTTTCTTTTTTCTATACCTATAGCGCGAGCCATTGCCTTCACACACCTGCTTCGGAAATTCAAGAAGTGCTACTTATGCTACCAAGACCAACTAACTGGCCCTTCTTCTAAGTCAGGTAGGTGGGTAGATATACATTTTTTTATCGGATATTTGTGTAGCTAATAAAAAAGAATATTCAAAATACATAAACCTACTTATATGTATGTAGGTAATGTGGAAGGGGTTAGTTATGTTGGGTTAATAATTGGCATTCAATATTTGAGCTTATCACAAATCAGGGTGAATTTTTTAATGCAAACCAAAATTGACTAAAGAGTAGGTATCTCCCCCAACCAATAGCCAATCGTAAAGCTTGAAGATTTTTTCAAGAACTGGTTATGCTTTAAAGTTAAAAGCATCTCGATTGATGAGTTTTCAGCATTCCTTAACTTTTGGGTAGGTACATACACCATAAGCAGCATACCTACCACTATCGAATATTATGATATACAATCGCGGTTGCTGCATTTCACTTACCGTGCAAGTGATCCATAACTTTTAAACATATTCTTTTTTATTAATCTTCGAATTTCTTCACAGATAAATTCGCGAAGCACTTTAAGTTAACCACTAATTTATTATCTTCTAAGAACATCTCCACAACACTCCGTGAGAATTATTTGCACACTTGAACTCAGCTTATTATATTTTATTTTATTCCAGAAAATTAATGATTCTTGAAATACGATAGCTTCGACGATTACTTCGGAGGGGCATTGATTTTCTTCGATTCGGGTTTCGTTTTCAACGATTTCTGCAATTTTCACACTAAACTCAGATTTCAAGCATCGATCAGTACCAACAGCTAGTTTTTAAGTTAACAAAAAATAATAATTAACAATTATTGGTAGTAACTTGTTTCTTCATTCATTAGAATGTTCTCTGGGTAAAGATGATGTGTATCTTACATTTTAGATGCCTTTTTTCTTTTTATTTATGTTTCTATATTCGGTGGAGTAAACAGACGTGGTGCCGTGCCGACAAAATTTACCACCGCGAAACCAAAGACATCACAGAAGACTAAACTGGGAATGGAATTGGAATCCACTAGGTTGGCTCAAGATACAAATACAAAAACGAACGGGCGGCGAAAGCCGCAAACAAGAAAATCCTGTATTCATACAATGTGGAATGCGGCTTCACTTGATAGTTTAACTTTTGTTTGTAAAAATCGTGAAATAATAGTTACTTTTTTATTGTATTCATATTTTTAAGAAGTAAATTTTAATAATACTTACGTTGTATAGTACTAAAAAAAATATCAATTCTTATATTATTACTTGTGTATAGTTATAGTTCACATATGTATATAATATATGATACTAATAGACAAAAGCATAAAACCGTATATAATAATAAATCAAAATAAAAGTAATAAAATAGTTTAAACTATTTTCTATAGACTATATTATAATGTACATAAAGAACAATACCTCAATAATGAATTAAAGACATAATTTATAAATTTAAGTATATAAATTATTTATTTACTGGGTATAAATAAAATTAATTATAAATCGTAGGCACTTTGTAAATTAAAAATTACAATTTATAAAATATATTTTTTTTTATATTTTCTTAAAGATATTTTTAAATTATTAACTATAAATTGTAAGGCATAAATCTAAAATTATATGTTAATTATAACTTTGACAAAAATATTAAATAAATATTATCACAACAAAAACATAAATGTTAAAAAAAAGCCAAGTTCTATTATATATACAAAAACCTTTGCGTAACAAGTCAGCCGAAAAAAGTAGTGAGATCTAAAGTACGCCAAGTTCTAAGTTTATTAATGTTAAATATCAAATATTTTAAGTAGAGTAATATCGAAAAACCTCAAAATTATCAAAGAAATCCAGTGGCGTAGCGTGGGTTTTTGCCGCCCGGGACAGACCCAATTTTTGCCGCCCCCCCCTGATTTTTTTTCCAGCTTTAAAAAAGTAGTAACCAAGTACCACGGCTATAAAATGATATTAATGTGTATTTGATTGAATAAAATAAGAAATTAATCATAAAATATGAACAAAATCGTAATAAAGCGATTTCATTATCGCGGATGCAAGGGAGTTACATGAACAGGTGCATAATAAAGAATTATCTTGAACCATTTGCATGAAAGAGCAGCCAATAAACAAATTTTAAAAGAAATTATAGGTATTAGCTTTTTTTCAAAACAGTAAAATTGTATAACAGCTTTTTACCTGGTACCGCCATGGGATACCCCTTTTATATATTTAAAAACCACGCTCGCTACAGGAAAATTTTAAAACTAAATTTTTGAGAGGGAGAAATTTGTACCCTGGATTTTTGATAAAATGTAATTTATTTGGAACATACATTTATTGATCAATCTCCATCCGACACACGACGATCCGAAACGACACACTCTTATTCGGCAAATCTAGCGAGTTTCCAATCACTTTAAAAGTGAACCAACGTTACTTCATAATAAATTGAATAATATTTAAATTGAAATTCTAAAAAGAAACAGAATACGTCATTTTTCTAATTCATTCCATTAAATTGTATATAAACTAATACATATTTAATTTCATTTGTGTTTTTCTGAGTTAAATAAATAAATAAAATTATAAGTAAATTAATATATTTTTAAATAAAATAATAAAACTAAATAAAGAATTTTGATGTTAAAGAAAAATATATTAAAGTTAAAAAAGGTATCTTTGTGTTCCTAACCTATTTAATTAATTTTTTTAAAAGTGTACTTTTATAAAAGAGAACTTGTTTACATCTGAACCCGCCTGCTTTTAATTACAGCAAACTCTTTAAATTATGGACCTATTATATCTGGACTGCTAGAAGCCAACTTCACGATGGTTCCATTAATAAAATAAAAATTGATACACTATCGACAATTGGCGCAAAGCGGAAAACATGGTGAAACTTTTGACGTTGACATGGGTTTAAGGCTGCATTTAGACTTTCGGTGTTATGCAGCGTTAACATTAGTTGTTTTTGGTCGTACATATAACAACAAAAGTGTAAATGATAAAACAGTGGAATGAACTAAGGACGAATTGATATTCTCTTAAACGATTCTATTGATATTTTTTAATTTTAACTTTCGATATAGGTATAGGTAAAATGGCAAGTTATGGATTTGTAAAAAAATCGAACTAGAGATATTAATTAAGGAGAGAGGCTACTTTTTGGTAATTTAGTCCCCTTTGACACAGGGAAATCAGTTGCTGGAGATCATCAAAAGGTGTGGTGTTAGGGATGAGCGATATTTGAAAAATTATCGATGTTAACATTGATAAGACAACATCGAAGAACCAGAAACGAAACCGATCTTTTTTTAACAGCGATGTTTTTATTACATTTTTTTTTCAACATGAAAATGCAATACATTAAAAATGCAAAATGCCTTTATTGTTTTGAAAATTATAGCCTTGTTCTTGAACGTTATTTTCTTCCATAACATCGATGAGTTCAAAATATTAAGATCCGGGCCACATTTTCCCTACAAAAATATATCGAACAAGTTGCCATGATTTCTTTTGTTTCGTTGATTTTAGTGTTTGAAAATTGATCTTAAATTATTTAGCATGAATGAACACCTAAAGCCTGATCCACATCTGTGTCGTGTGTTGTGTTGTGGAGTCGTGTGTCGCTATCGCTACAATGTATTTCATATGCGTAGAACCATATTTGTCTCGTGTGTTGTGTTGCAGTGTGGTAACAGCGTCACACGACTCCACAACACAACACACCACACAGATGTGGATCAGGCTTAACAAGTCGTATGCACAAAAAATCATGTGAAAACGGTGCCTGAGCTTTCTGAACATCGATGATTTTAATGCTTGAACATCAATCTTAAGTTATTATGCACCAATGAACATCTAACAAGTCGTAGGTAAGAAAAATCTTTTGTAAACTGTGTCTATCCTTTCTGAACATCGATGATTTTAATGTTTGAACATCGATATTAAATTATTTTGCATGAATAAACATCTAACAAGTCATTTATACAACAAATCATGTTTAGGTGGTGCCTTAGCTTTCTGAACATCGATGATTTTAATACTTCAAAAGCATTGAAAGCTAAAATGAATTTTTCGTCCAACATCGATGTTTTTTCATCTAACATCGATGTTTTGCCTACATCGATAAACATCTTAACAATTTTTGTTCATCTCCCACAATTTGCTGTCAAAACGCTTGAGTGTTTTTTTTTTTTTTGACATTTGATTTTAAATGTGTTAGTGCTTCTTGAGTGGATTCTGATTTTAAATCAAGAATCGAATTTCTCTTCTCAGAATCGTCAGAAGCGTACTTTTTGTGCCAATGGAATGGTTTCAGAAGACTTCGGGACGCTTCTGGGCGCTTCCGGACGGCCAAAAGAAAACAGCATTAGTAATAATAATAGATGGCATTAGTTTCTATTAGAAAAACTGCTCCCATATGCTAATTGGCCACAGGTGGCCTTAAGAATAATTATTTTGTTTGCCACTTTGAGCCATAAGCACTGCTGTCGCTTTTAATCGGCGGAACCATATTTAATGCAACTTTTGTATGGGAATGCCAACCGGTTAGCAGTCGACCATGCTTTAATTGCTTACACGATATCGATGGCCTCAGTCATTTCTTGCTTCTTGAAATTTTGAATTGGATTCTTTGGGCTCACCAAATTAATTAATTTGAAGAATAAAGGATTTTTTTAATTGCTTGTCGCTGATTTTGCCACCCCTGGCAACGGTAAGGTGCCGCCCGATGTGGTATTTTTTTCAGCAACGTAAAACATAATCAATGTCCGATTATTGACTATGCCTATCAAGCATTGTTACCACTGGGGAAATATTTAATTGGATTCTTTGGGCTCAACAAATTAATTAATTTGAAGAATAAATATTAATTTCTTGTCACCGATTTTGCCGCCCCTGCCCTGACAAAGTGCCGCCTGGGTCCTCTGCCCCCTGCCCTCCCCCCACGCTACGCCACTGGAGTAATCTATTTTCTAATGATTACTGGACTTAAATTGGGTTGGTTTACTGGTCAAGTTTTCATTTCACAATTGAGTAAATATGTAATAATAGAAAACTTGTCAAGTAAACCAACCCAATTTAAGTCAGTAATCGTTAAATAATAAATTTCTCTGATACTTTTGAGGTTTTTTGATATAACTCTACTTAAAATATTTGATATTTAGCGTTAAAGACAAAGGTTTTGTTGTATAGAACAATTGGGCTTTTTTTAACATTAATGTTTTTGGTGTGATTTCTCTTCTTTTTGCAAAGTTTCTTTTTATCAGGAAAAGTGGGTAGAACAAAAGCACCCAATGAAAGCTTCATAAAGAAAATTAAGTTTTTAATTTGTGCCCTTTGTATGTACTACAAGTCAAACCGCTCTTCCAATTTTCAAAAATCAGAAGTTCTTCCCATTTAAATGATAATAATTGGTAAGAAGTGGGTGGATTACACGCCCGCTGCATGAAAAATTTCATAATTCTGCACCAATCGGAAGTGCTATTTTATTCTGCGAAAATGGGTGGTTGTCACGCCCACTCAATGTAAAATCAAGTCATATCGCTCTACCAAATTTCAGCATTTTACGAAAGTCAGAAGTGCTCTACTTTTTGATATCAATTCTGAGAAAATGGGTGGGTGTCACGCTCCTGAATGGATAATTTCAAATTCTCCAATATCTTCTTTGTATTTATCACATGATCTACCAGCCTACCAAATTTTATCATTCTACAACAATCCGAAGTTCTATTTATATTTAATATCAATTCTGTGTAAATGGGCGGATGCCACGCGCCCTAAATGGAAAATCTAAAATGAATTTGTTCCCTTTGTTTACACTTCAAGTTTTATCGCTTAGTTAAATTTCATAGTTCTAAGACGATTAGAAGGGCGCCAAATAATTTATATTAATTCTATGAAAATGCGCGGGTACCATTGAAAATCTCAAATTTTCCATTTTCTGTTATACATAACGGCATATTCATAGTCGCAGATAGACCCAGGTTTAACTAAACTACATTTTAAGACAATTTTGGCTCAATGAATACAGACCGATTTTAATTACAAATAATTGGTTTTATATTTGTGTAAGATAATTTACTTGGTATACTACACAAATGGCTTCAAATATATTGAAATGATAAACTTAAACAAATAGAATCAACGTCCGAAAATTCAATCAAACCTATGTTTAACTGGACACAGCTCTAAAATGACTATGAATACGCCCCAATGTACTTATTACTAGACCAACCGTTTTACCAAAATGCATCATTCTTCAACAATCCGAAGTGATCCATATAATTAATTACAATTCTGAGAAAATGGGTGGATGCCACGCCCCCTGATTTTAGGCTATAAAATTTTAAAATGTATCCTTGTTTGCACTACTAGTCCTACAGCCCTACCAAATTTCATCATTCTGCAATGCTCAGAAGTGCTCGAAATAATATACCTATATAATGTTTGTACATACATAAGTCCAAAGATACTCAAAGATAAATTTTACATTATTTCATTCATAGAAACGAAATAATTAATGAATGTATATGTGTGTACAACAAAGTAAACGAAGGTGTTTTAGAGGGTGAAACGTACGCAACCACTTTGGCTGACCCAACATAACAAGAATTAACCTTTTCTCCGCATACTGGGCAGAGATGATAATTTACTTCATAGGTAGTGTAACTACTTTATTTTCTTATTATCGTTCATCTCTGCTGCGTAAAAACTTATTTGTACTTTGTTTATTTGTTGTTCAATAAATGAACTCCATTTTATCTTAAAGACGTTTGCTGGGCAGATTTAAATCAACCTGTATATTGATCGTCACAAGAATTCTTAAAAATAAAATACAATAAAAACAATACGTATACGCCACAGTGACCAAACAATTAAATAATTGCAATTCCAACTCAAGAGTTCATAGTCGTTTAATTGATAGAATTAAATAGATATAGAATATTTGTATTATAAAATAAAACTAATTATTCTGGTTATCGACAAAAAACATTACCAAAGGATGCAGCTAATCAGTAATAAATAACAACAAGGGCCGTTCAATAAAGTAGTTCGTTGGAAGTTAAATGTAATTGGATCGATTTGTCGAATTGAAAATTTTGACATATCTTTACGATTTGAGGTCTCTAGAATCAGAATCCCTTGTTATTAGCAAAGATGTCTGTATGTGTGTATATGTAGGTACATTCGGAGTTTTTCGTCCACCATATTTTGAGAACGAATATAGATACTGACTTCGGATGCATATTATTTTAATGATAATATTGTCATAAGGTGCTTAAAAGGTTTTCTTACAAATTCAAAAAATCGTTTTTTTTTACTGCAGCAATTTAAAAAGAAGCTGTTAAATGCCATTCGGCTCGAATATCTCGAGATCGGAAAAAGATATCGACTTTGGGCTAATTTTATTCTACACATTGTTACATTATAAAGAATTGGTAACAATTTAATATAAAATCAACGCATTTTTTTTTTAAACGAAGAAAAAAACAGTTGAAAAATTATTTTAGTCTCAAACAGTACAAGAGCACATAATGAACCGAACCCAGTTTATTTATTTCTAGAACAGTTTTTTTAAGAGCAAAAACTCAACTCAATTATCTTGAGAACAAAAAACAACTTTTCTAAAATGTTTTAGGCGTGTTCAGGAAAGGGAGATATCGGAGGGCCTCAGCAATCTCAGTTGCTTGAACCAGGATTCCTCAGCAAAAATCTCAGTTGGGCTGTCGAAATACTGAGGAAAAAAAAATTTTGAATTGGCTTGCTTAGCTTTTGACGGAGCAAAATCTCTGATATCTCTGTGAACGTGCGAAAGTTCTAGAAACATCCGGTTTTTAATGTTTGACTAGAAATTAATAAGAGCATTGAATTTTGGAAAGAAAAATAATACTAAATTACGTACAATTTTGAAAAACTATCGTTTGTTTTTTTTTCAGATTTGTTGTTGTTGTTTTTAAATAATTTTTTTCTGTTTTCAGTCATTTTTTTAGAAAACAGCCCCTCCCAACTAAACGAGGGGGAGTAGATCTCCCCTTCCACACGATTTTTTTCTTTTCTCGAATAGGCCTACATGCTCAAACTTTTTTTCACACCTTAGGTGAATCACTCTGTATAATAGCTGGAATTCTCAATAGGGAATACAAAAAACTGTGAAATTAACCATTTGTTCCGCTTTTACCTTTAATAACTTTGGAAGGAGTATATTTATTAGATAAAAAGTGAAGAGTGTTCAATTTTCTAAAAAAAAAGTTATGCTACTCAATTAAAATGCTTGCTATTATAAAGTTATAAATATCGAAGTACAAAACTTGGTTTTGTCCCATACAAATCGTATGGAAAATGATAATAGCGATGAGCAACCTCTAAAAATTAATTTAAAAATCTGAATTTTTAACAGGCTTATTATTTTGCTCATCTCTAAGTAAAAAGCTAGTGGCATTAGAAATCGGAGACTTTTTTTATTTTTAAATCAGTCTAGTATACGAAGCGATTTTTTAAGGCAAATATATGTATATACATGGCCAGAGACACACTCGACGCCGAACAAGCAGGTTGCGGATCATCATCGAACAGTGCGTTGAATATCGATCACCACTTCACCTGCTGTTCATCGATTTTGAAAAGGCATTCGACAGTGTCAATAGAGAATTTATTTGGCTTACTTTGCGCAGGAGGGGCATCCCAGATAAATTGATTGCTATTATCAAGGCTACATATGATGGATCCAAGTGTCACGTTTTGCACAAAGGTAGGCCTTCAGAGTAGTTTGAAATCCAAATGACAACAAGGGTGGAGAGAGAAGCAGAAATCGTAGGGCTTAAGATCAACTCGGCAAAAACTAAAAGGATCAGCCTTGGATCTTCCTCATCAATCCAAGTAAATATTTCTGGACAACCGGTAGAGATGGTAGAGGATTTCCAATATCTTGGGAGTATTGTCTCTACGGGTGGCGGAACTGAACTGGACGTAAACAGCCGAATCAGAAAAGCAAAGGCTACGTTCGGAATGCTGTCCAATATATGGAGAAACAACTCTTTTAGCTTAAAGACCAAGCTACGACTGTTCCGCTCCAATGTTGAATCCGTTCTGCTTTACTGACACTGTCACTAGAAAGCTGCAAACCTTCGTTAATAGATGTCTACGAAACATCTTGAGGATTTCCTGGCCCAACCGTATCTCCAATGCCGAACTTCATGCGAGAACGGGTCAGGAGCCCATAGACCCCATTATACGAAGAAGAAAGTGGCAGTGGATTGGCCATACGCTTCGAAAAGGCGATCGGTGCATTGCATCTCAAGCAATGCAGTGAAACCCGCTCACACAGGAGGGAAGATAAGTGGGCCGGCCTAGAAGTACATGGCGAAGAACGGTCCAACAGGAATCGGCACGCCTGGGAAAAAGTAAGAGAGAGCTGAAATATATTTCAAGAAATCGTACACGATGGCGCGTAGGTGAAGTGGAGGCCCTATGTCCCGTAAGGGAAACATCACGGATGTAATAGGTCCGAGGACCTAAGTAGGTAAGTAAGTATGGTTTTTAAGGGCATCAATATGGGTAGTTACTAGTGTGGGTCGCACCCAGCCTCTTTTTATTTTATTTTATCTACTACACTTCTTGAAATTTTAACTCGTTTTTTTGGAGTAATTTACTTCACTTTTCGTTTTCAGATTTCTCATCCCTGCTACTGCGGCATACGTTTTTCAAAATAGCTAAAGTCGAGGTATTACAAATAGCGAACTACGTCGACGCATCATTCGAATAGAGCGACATCCCAGTTCACCAAATTTTTAACATTTGAGACGTACGAATTCTGTTGAGCCGTCGCAAACGTGATGTAAAATACAGGTTCCATATACAGTGGATCTCAGCTTATTTGACCCACCCCTTATTTATACATTCAATTGAGTATGGTTTCTAAACAAAAAAAGTTAATAATAAAGTACAAACGCAGGAACTTTAATTAAGATTTAAACTTTAAAATAACGTTTGAATCAATCAATTTTATTTTAAAACTTAAAATTTTACTTAAGAAAAACGAAATAATTAGATTTTCCAGTACCACAGCTTATTTGACCCACTGTGTTTAAGGAGCACCTGTTATAGCAAAAATATGGAAATAACGGTGCTTGTTGTGTCAATCTCTTCGTTGTTACATTTGCAAAAAGAATTATTAGTTTTGGTAATTTTTAATGAAGGTAGCACGTGTTACGAAGATGGGAAAGCGTACAACAATTGAACAGCGTGAAATTGTCCTTTATCATCACAGGAATGGGCTTTCTCGTAGAAAAATAGCCGAAATTGTTAACATTCCGGACGGTACGGTAAAAGCTATAATCCACCGTTTTGTGTTTGAGAACCGTGTCGAAAATAAGGGAAGAAATGCTCCAAATAAAATATTTAGTGCCTCGGATGAACGATATATTGTACGCAAAGTGAAGCTAAACCCCAAGTTATCGGCACCAAAACTGGCTAGTGAGATGGAGAATACACACGGAAAGTCTTGTTCCCCAGAAACTATTCGACGTATTTTAAGAAATAATGATTTACATGGAAGAGTTGCAAGGAAGAAGCCTTTTATAAATAAGAGAAATCGAGATTGGCGTTTGACGTTCGCAAAAGAGCACATTAGAAAGGATTCTAGTTTCTGGGAGCAGGTAATATTTGCAGATGAATCAAAATTCAACATATTCGGATCCGACGGGCGATCTTATGTCTGGCGCAAACCAAATACAGAGCTGCAGGATAAAAACTTAAGGGCAACAGTGAAGCATGGGGGTGGCCATGTTATGGTTTGGGCCTGCATGTCTGCAGCGGGAGTTGGAAAGCTGGAGTTTATTGAGAGTACCATGGACAAAATGGTTTATCTCAATATTCTTAAAGACAATTTGCTCCAAAGTGCAACACAATTGGGCATAAGAGACACGTTTCGGTTCTATCAGGACAATGACCCGAAACACACATCCGGAATTGTTCAAACTTGGCTCATCTATAACTGCCCCCATGTCATGAAACCCCCGGCACAGTCTCCCGATTAAAACGTAATTGAAAACCTGTGGTCCATTTTGGATACGAATATTCGAAAACGACACATCTCAAACAAAAATGATCTGAAGACTGCTTTAATTGAAGAATGGGAAAGAATACCTCCAGAAACAACAAAAAAATTGGTGGATTCATATCAAAATCGGATTAAAACAATAATAGAGCAAAAGGGGGGGCATACTAAATATTAACATTTATATTAATTTGTGTTATCTTTTTTTAATAACTGTTTATTTTGGATGGGTCAAATAAGCTGTGACATTGAATTGTTGATTTAATTTTGTTTTCGTTATTTTGTTGTGTAATTTTAATCTAAACTAAAAAAATTAAGTTATTTTGTTTAAGTTAAATACCTAATGAACCTTTCTGCGTTTTTATTTTTTTGATAACTTTCTTCGCTAAGGAGCTATTCTCTTTTTAAACTTTTTAATATATGATGGGTCAAATAAGCTGTGACCCACTGTATGTACATATATTTCTTGCCTAGGTTTGCCTGATCGCTCTAGAAATAACGGTTTCCTAATACTTGTATTGTACAGCTATGCATATGGATATTATACAGTTGATCCGGCTTAAGAAGTTTTTGAAATACATAAATCAATTTTCAAAAAAAAAAACAACAAACACGAAAAAAACTCAAATGAAATTTTCGGCACACGCACATCTAGAATAAATTTGTTGTTTTTGTAATACTTTCTGACTGAACTAATATTTTTATTTTTCTGTTTTGTTTTTTAACAGTTTTTATGAATTAGTTTTAATGTTACTATTTCTGTGAAATAAATATTTTATTTATGTTTTTAAGAGTTTTTATGAATACCTAAGTTTTTTTGGAAGTAAATGTTTTTGTTAAACAAATAAAAAAAACAATTCCAACGAATATCCAATATTTGTCCTTTAAAAAAATGTCCACTTGTTTGTTATTTTTCAAGACCGAATTAGTCTTACCTCTCTGCATACTAAGAGAAGTGTATTTAAATCGAAAAAAGAAAAACTAAACAATTTTAACAAAAATATATTCTGAATTATGAATTACTTTTTTAAAAATATTTTGCAAATCCGGGAATTCAAATTTTTAAATCCCGGGATTGAAAAAATATCCCGGCATTGCAATCTCTAATTCCATACCTTGAACAATTCAACCATAATGCTAGTGTTTCGTGTAAAAAAAAGAAACTAGCTGCTTTGTACACTAAACGGAAGATAAATTATATTGTGTAAGAAAAATTTACATTAAATAAACTTTCTAAAGCAGGAAGGTGTAGTGAAAGTTAATTAAATAAATTAACTAGGTAGGAAGAGGTAAAAAAGTAATACGTTTTATTAATTTAAGCTGCATTGCATTGATTCGACACAGTAAGGGTACTTTTGAAATTGAATAAAATCGAATGTACATTTACATATTGTTGAAGTAATAGCTATTATGTAAGTGGCAGGGTAAAAGTGTACTGAATTTTATAATATGTATTTGTATTTTGTATTTTATAATATGTATTTATATATATGTATTTGTGTAATGTCGAGTGTATCGAAAAAAGTACAATTGTATCGACTTTTGCAACCGTGCATCATGATCCTCTGTCATTTTCTCAAAGCATAAACACCGTGCTCTTGGTGATCCGACTAATAAAACTCAAGATAAGTCTTCGTCGGAAATTGTTTCCTTATTTTAGCTTCTCAAGTTAAAGAAAACCAAATTTTTACTTTTTCGACGAACTGGGCGACATCTCGTCCCTGCCACTAAAGAACATCCTGAAATTCATTCAGTGGCCTGATTAGATGAGATTTGTTATTACTGCTTTCGCTTTCGTCGCTGTCGTTTTACATTCGCCCTATTTTTGAAATCGAAAGCGAATGCGAAAAGACATTTCAATTTTTAACGCGTCAATTTCCGATAGGTTTTTTCTGGCGGATTGATGTATCGACACGGTCGAAAGTGGTATTTTGTTGTTTTCATTAAAATAAACAAAAATGTGAGTTTTGATATTTATTTTTTATAAAAACAAAGTAAAGAAATAAACAATAATATCTTTCAAGATAAACTTGTAGGAACCAAAGTCAGTAACACACAAACCAGCAACAGTTTTCCACGGTCATTGAATTTACAGGGGAAAATGAATAGGGATAGCACTCAATGCGCCCACACAACGAAACTTTGGGAAAATATCGAAAATGAGATATCGAATTGAAAACGATTCGCTTCGTATTCCCTAATCAGGGCACAGATTTCGGGATGGTTCAGGGAGGCACCACTTACTTTAATCTTCCACTTATTCCTTTCCTTACCCTTCCCTTTCCATCCTTTTTGCAAACCCTGGGGAGCGCAATGGATCTATTGAGATCCGAATCCGGTGTTTCGGCTTGCCGAATCATCAAGCCTTACAACCTAACCTAAGATTTTACGAATGAAAAGAAGAATTTTCTTGATAAACATGAAATGTTTTGAAATATCAGATTAATTTGGATTTCCTTATTTTTCATAACATGTATTATTAGTCATTTAAAAGTTATGTGCGAAAACGGAAAATAAATAATATTTTCCAATACCGATAACGCAAACTCCTGCCAGCTTCAGGCCTTCATAACATTCCAACAAATTAAAAACAATCCATAAATATATAATAGCTTTGTTTTTTTACTTTATATATGTCTTTATTTTATTTTAAAATAAACGAAATATATGTATTTCATAATCAATTTCGCTGACGCGTGTTAACAATAAAATCGTTTTCTTTTGTTTACAATTTTTTGTTCCTGGAATGACATATAATATTAGTTTTATATATATATTACACAGAGAAAAAGATTTACCAAAGTCCTTCCATTTAAATGAAGACCAAAGCAAAATTAATAAAGTTAGCGGTTATTTGTTTTGAAGGGAAATAACTCCATCGTATTTTTATTAAATTCACATTAATTTTTTTTGAAACAAACTGCAAATTACAAAATAACACATTGCATTATTATTACTTTTAGCAAAGACAATTTTTGCTTTGTTCTCAATATTTATCATTATACCATAAAATATATAATTATAACCGAAATAAGATCATTAAATTAAACCCTTTGATAAAAATGCATTTCACGGTTTGCTACTTGTGCAACGAATTCATTGTTTTTATATTTTGTTTTTTGCTTTTAATTTTGATTGTTGCAATCGCCAGCCTGAAATTTTAAAGCAAAAAATATGTGATTCTGATATAACCATTTATATAGCGGTAATTTGTTTTATTATATGTATGTAGAAGTAGATGCAACAAAAATACTTTAATATTATTTGTAAAAAATATGACCAATGCAACATATTGTTAAGTCAAATTAAAATGTAAAGTTATATAAACTTCAAAAACAGCTTACAATTAATGACGTTAACTTAAGGATAATTGATTTAGCGCAAGAAGTCTCTCAACTGCTGCATTTATATCACCGAATGTTGCGATGAGTGCTGAAATAAATAAAAAAAAAAACAGATAAATGAATAAATTAGTTTGAACATTTTAAATAAACTTGTCGTTTTGTGTTGAGCTTACCTTGTAAATTAGCTTCTCTGTTGACA
This sequence comes from Melangyna quadrimaculata, assembly GCA_949320155.1. Classification (NCBI taxonomy): domain Eukaryota; kingdom Metazoa; phylum Arthropoda; class Insecta; order Diptera; family Syrphidae; genus Melangyna; species Melangyna quadrimaculata. The sequence goes on from OX439484.1 coordinate 86,753,503, forward strand.
AATCCCATAGCCGTTAGCTGTTCTAGTTGCGAAGAGTACCTTTCTTCTGGCGGTTGGTTTGTATTAGCACCGCTTGACATACCATTCATCATTCTTGACATAAATTCATTAAACAATTGGGGACTAGCAGCTGGAGCAGCTGTTGTATTAGTTCCGCCGGTTTGTTGTGTTGTCGGCGAGTTTGTTGTTGTAGTATTTGGAGTATTCGCACCTGGTGGTGGTGGTGGAATACCCATCGAACCGACAACACCTGGTGCTGCAGCACGCAGTTGCTCCATTCCTTGTTGAATCTGAAGTATTGCATTCAGTGCTTGAGGATTAGACATCATTGACAAAACATCGGGGTTCTGCATTTGTTGTAGGAATTGTGGCATCATAGTTCGCATTTGTTCCTGCAATTGCGGATTATTAGCAAGCATTGGGCTTGTGTTTATAATGCGTGCTGCCATATCAGGATCAGAAGACATAGCTTCCATCATATTACGAGTGTACGGGGCATTGAGCAGACTCTGCATCATTTGAGGGCTATCGCTCATTTGTTGCATTAAACTTTGCATAGCCGGGGTATTAAGAAGTCCAGCAGTTGGTAGACCAGAATTTGCTCCTCCGGCTGTTGGTCCACCGCTTTGGTTGTTTCCTGCTCCCCATGGGTTAGGTAATGGCTCTCGATTTTCTGTACCTTGTTGAGGATTTTCTCCTGAAATTTGAAATTAATCAATACAAATGTTTACTAATTATTAATAGAATTGTTTAGTTTTTTTTATTAACCTATTTGAGAAGTCTGTTTAAATTAAAACAAAAATGGAGAAATTTAGTGGTTTATAAATCGCAATGCATAATACACAATTATGTAATTCAAATAGAATGGAGTTCTTTGGTTCAGGATTTTGCTAAAGCCTAGTACGCTGCTGATGCCAAACGAAATTTTCTTTTGGTCTCCAAAAAGACAAGGAAATGCTTACAAAAACACAGCGGAAAAATACCCATGAAGAGTTTGACAAATTGCAAATAAATAAACAAAATTTAACGAAAAAATCAAACAACAGACATGCTTTAATAAAAGTAACAACAAATAAAAACACGAACAAACCCGAATGTCATTTTTCGCACACAATTAATCGTCCGGTCAGATACCTTTTTCTGTGCGAAAATAGAGTGGAGATTTGTCAATGTGTTCTGGTATAACCATCAATTTCGTTGGTCGAACAGCGTACCACACAACGAAAAGCGGAACGAAATTTTTCGTTTATGATTTTGCCATGTCATTTTTGTATGGGATTTTTCGTTTTACATCAGCGGCGTACTAGGCTAAAAGTGGAAAAGTTTGATTATAAGATTTTCATGACACTGATGTGATTTCTATCTATTTGAAAGTAGATCAAAAAAAAAAAAATTCAGATTTGAGCAATAAACGAACACTCACAAGATATACAGAATACTAGGTATTATATTGCGCATGTCGTTATCTCTCTCTTTCATTGACGTCACCCGGATTCTACTCGTTGAAGTAAATTTCATCTTTTGTATTGAAAATACTGAACATCGAATTAATTTTTATAAAAATATGTAGTCTATTACATTTTCTCAATTTTAATACCTTAATCTTGAAGATCCGATAACTCAATCGACCTACTTCGCTTATTTTAAATATAGATATAACGGGAATCACCCACTGAAGCTTGTATATCAAGTACGATTGCTTATGATAATATGATATATGATAAATTGTATAATATTTGTGACCTTTTATCGATAAAGATTGATATAACTTTTTGTGGGCTATAGGTCAATAAATTAAAGATGTTATTTGATGTGCAACGTTTCGAGCATGTTTATGCTCTTCATCAGGCAAACAATATTTAAAGAATTTACGTTAAGGGAATAAACCACTCATTATAGTTACATAATAATCTCATGAAATAAAATTGGTGGACAGGAAAAAAAAACCTCCATTTATCAAAACAATCACCTATACTTACACAGAGAAAAAGTGAGATTATTATGTAACAATAATGAGTGGTTTATTCCCTTAACGTAAATTCTTTAAATGTTGTTTGCCTGATGAAGAGCATAAACATGCTCGAAACGTTGCACATCAAATAACATCTTTAATTTATTGACCTATAGCCCACAAAAAGTTATATCAATCAATATGATATATGTTTATCATAATAATTGTCATTTATACTACTTGAACCTAAGAAAAATCAAATTAATCTATAAATTCATTAAAGTTATTAGTTTAAACTTTAAACCTGCAAACAGGTGATATGAAATTTAATCCGCTCAACAGTTTTTGTGTAATGCAAATTTTACATCAAAAATGTATATTAATATTGTGCAGCACCTGTGTGATTTTCAGATTTGTAGGTGCAACCCCTAAAAAGAAATGAAACGACACCAAATGCATTAGCAAAAATTCGAGTGATGTAATGCACAGAAAATAAACAAATTAATGCGCCAGAATATTATACCTATTGGGAATTAGAAGTTGTCATTTTAATTTTGTGGCGGTGTTAAAAAAGAAAACAAATGTTAAAGTGATTTAAATAGAACAATATTTCAGTGAATGATCACAAAACCTAAACATAATTGTTCGTTTACCTTCAAGAAACAAAAATCCTGAAAAAAAACACGTTGCTAAATTATTTTTCGTCGTCCCCTAGTGAAATATTCAGAATAGATATTCGTCGGATGGATTTGGATTGTAATTGTAATGGTTTTTACTTGAATGACCGCACAATTGTTTTTGTTTTTTTTGTTTTTTAAGTGAAACTTCTTTATTAAGGGTGCATTATGAAGCTTGGTACAAAAATGAGGAAAAATATTATGACATTAAAGGGGTAAATCGAACATTGGCAAAGTTCGATCACATTAATGCGTTGCAATAAGTGCACGTGCACACGGTTATTACTATGCCACCAAAGATGGTATTACATTTATCATACAGATATAAATATAGCAAACTTGTTGTTATTATGTCCGTCGCACTTACATACATATATGCTTGTGGGTCATATTAATATGTCATGTTTCCCATATTTATGAAATTGATTACAAAATTCGTTCTTAGACTCTCCCAAATCGACGCAAAAAATTCGGTTTGTGGAGCGAATAATTCAGTGTGTAAAGCAAATTAAAGTATTTATCTCTATTTACGTCAAACACAATCGATAATGGGTACCCCGCTTCAGAAATACGTTAATTTTAAATTGTGACTTCACCTCTTTTTCTGTAAAAAGATCAGTGTTAAAACTCTGAATTTTCAAAACTCGCCTATTCCCCATCAGTTACAATCGTATATTTTCAAAACTCTTAGAACGAACTTGCTCTTGTAACTAACAACTTGAATATAGGTTGAGATTGACGGTGTAGGTATGGTAATGGTTTGATAACATTTGAATATCGTTTACGATAAAGTAATAAAAACATGTTAAAATAGTAGTTTTCAAATTATTTAATTCAATACAAGCAAGTTCGAAAAAAAGTTAAAAATAATGGATTACCAAGGTTAAGGTACTTGAGCTTAGGTAAAATGACAGAGGATCATGATGTATTTTTTAAAAGTGATTTGAGGTGATGATACCCATGATAAGAAATTGAGAAGATGTCTATTTCAAGCTCTCGCCCCCCGCCAAAGGCTGAACCTGCCAGACTTTTGATTTTGATATCACAAAATATGCACATATAAACCCCCATACTCAGATTTCGGTTATACATCAACTACCAAAATTTGCTGTCGGCTCCTGTTCTATAAGCAAGTTAGTATATACAAAATAATTTTTTTTTTTTTTCAAAAACCCCATTACTTTATTTCCATTATTCGAATTTGTTGGTAAAAACGTGGTATGCAGTATTATTAGAACTGTTCATGCAATTACATGCAATAAGTTTAATAAATATCGTTAGAGCCGTTTTCGAGTAAACTTGATAAAACCGAAATCGTTGTATGGCAGCTACCCGTTCTAGATGAGCTAAAATAAGAAATTCGAATTTTTCCTGTCTAGGGAATCACAAAGAAAGGCTTCACACCAAATTTGAAGCAAATCTGTTTAACCGTTTAGTCTCTAGCTCTATGCATACCTCAGGACGCACAGACAAACAGACGGAAGTCTTGACAAAAATCACTTTTTTGGACATCCCATCATCGTAATGTTAGTTTTGATTGAAACCTCGAATTTTTTTTGACAAGAAACCAATAATTTCCCTATAGAGCAAGTAAAAATTTAATGAAATCGATTTCAAATAGTATGAAAATACGGAATTTGACATATGTATGTACAACTCTAGAAATTTTGTTTGACTCAACTTGATCCATTGGGCGAAATTCGAACATTAACCGTTATGTGGCTTAGGGGCAAGTTATAGCTATCATTGAAAACCATCATTGAAAATATTTATTGTCAATTTTGAGAGGTTTCGAAGAAAAAATAAATGATTATTTTGATGCCAAGGTAAAGCTAATTTACTTAATAATTATTTCTATGTAAAACAAAATTGAATTTGGGGCAACTTTTTTATAAAGTTACTTTTATTTTTTCAATGATGAACTACCTTACCAATGATCATTGAAAAAATTAAAAGTTACGTTATGAGGAAGATATGGGTCAAAATTAATTTTTTTTGGAGGAAAAATAACTTTGGAGTCGTAAGCTATATTTCTGCATTAAAATAATCAATGATTAAACTTTCAAAGGGTCTCAACATCAACAGCTAACTTTTTCAATGATGGTTTTCAATAATAGCTATAACTGGCCCCTTAAAGACGATTTTGTTTGTGCAAATTAGTGAAAGCTTATCTTTCATTTGATGCATGTATTATGCAGTTCCATTATTTACGAAGAAAAAAATATGTACGACAAACCAACCAAAAAAAAGCCACCAACTATAAAAACCTACTAGTGTCGCCTATTGGCCGAAATTCGACCTTTAACCATTTTTACTAACGATTCGATTACATTTGCACATTATTTTTAATTTGTGCGCATCTGTGGGACAAAAACTTTCCGACGGTCAATATTTCGTGCAGTTTTGTTGAATATTTCAGATAAAAACGCTGGGCAAAGTTTGGCCGTTACGTATTAATATAGATAATGAATGTTATGAACTTATAAAATCCGACATTAACTGGATCAAATGATGTAGAGTGGCAACTATGCATCACTATGCGCCATTCACATTATCAAAATCTAACAGTTGAGACCAAATTTATCAGATAAATTATACAAAATGTAAACCCCCAAAACTTCAAATGGTTGCTACCGAACAAAAAACGTAGGCAATGTTTTTGTCACTATTCGAAAAGCAACACCTAGAGCTATGTTCTCCCCACAGTGTTAAAATAAATTTAGTTTATTTGATTTTGTTGCTTAATTGAATTTCTTACCTAAAGAGTTATCTACAAGACCCGAGAACGGATTCCTACTAAACGAGTCAGTAGCTGCATTCAGCATAGGCTCCTGGATGTCACGATAGATTCTCTGTAAGGCATTATAGCCCCCAGGGACACTTTCCAAGTTAGACATTGCCCGATCATGAGACCTCATTAGCTCCTGTAACATCGATGGATTGCGTGCCAATTCCATAGTCTGGCGCAATAACTCCGGATTGTTCAACATATGCGAAATTTCCGGATTCCTTTGCATTAAATCCTGCATTTGAGGATTTGATGATAGAAGTGTACGCATGGTGTCTGGGTTGTTCATCATTTGTTGGACCATAGGATTGTCCAGTAGAGTGCTCAACAAGTCAGAGTTGTTCAATAATTCACTCTGCATACGAGCCTGCAAGTCCATGAAAGTATTGGAACCAGCACCCAAGGCGTTCAATCCGGCAAGTCCGCCTAATTGATTTAAACCAAATGGTGTCTGGCGCACATCGGCCTGGGGGCGAGGTTCAGGGGCACCTTGCTGCCTTGTTGGAGTCTTCACCACCAAATGTACACTTAAGCCATCTTTAATGTTGTGCGTCTTGAGTGTGTCGGTGTCTTTCATGATTTTTCCAGCGAAAATCAAAACTAATTGATCGGGATCGGCTTCGAATTTTTGGCCAACCAAGATTTTGAACTGAAATGGCAAATAATTAAAAGATTTTCCACAATAATTTAACAAGTCTGATGGGAGAATTTTTTTTTTCAATTAGTCAATCGGTCTAGTGGGTAGGATAGAGAAGAACACGCAGAAACACCGAGAACTTACATCTTTGATTTCGGCATCCTCATCAACTTCGATGTTCTGCTTGTCCTTTGGTGTTTTAACAGTCACTATAATTTTATTTTTATCACCTCCTTCTGCCATCGTGTTGCAATATTTTTAAAGATATTTCACAATTTTAATTCTAACACAGCAGAAAATATAACTTTCACGAAGAAGAAAAATAAAATTCGTGAAAAAAAACTAATTCGTCACTTCGTTCGTACAATTAATTTTAACGAAGCAGTGATACCCTGAAGTTATCGAAAGTGTGAGATGGTTAATTAAAATTGGCAGCACTTTAAAACGATTGAATTCAGACTGAAAAATAATCAGCGGTTTTCGCATCGAGCAATTTCAACTTGCGATTTTAAAGCAGGTTGGTGGAGGGGTGTATGTAGTGATGGGGGTGAAGAAAATTTGCTAAGGTTGAACATGTAAAAGCAGACATTCGTATATGTATATATGACTTTTTTCAAATGATTAACAAATCGTTGAAGATTTTTGTTGTCTTCATTTAATTTTCGGGAGGGCTACAATAAGTGAAACAGAAAAACAAAAAATCACATACAAAAATTACAAGGAAACCTTATGCCTTATTCTAGCAACCTCACTGATGCCTCACAAGTCACAATAACCTCATAACTTGTGGTGAACTCACCTCATAAAATCTTAAAAAATAAAAAATCTTAAAAGATATGATGAAAAAACTCACATGCACTACTACGTCAAATCACTTTGAACAGCGCTCATGTCTTGTTCGTAAAGTTTTTTTTTCGACATGTTTATCACTGCATGAATAGGGATTTTTTCTAGACATTTTCATAATCCTGCCATCGGTCATGGACTGTGGAGCCGGCCTTTTAAGATGAGTTTTATGGTGGATTTACATGTATCTTCATCTGCATAATGCAGAGAAGTAGAGCAGGACAGATGTATACAAAAAATCCGAGCGAGTGAAAGAGATCCATCAAGAAGATGAACATGTTCGTCTTCATTTCTGCACTATAGCACTTTCCTATAATGCAGAAACGAAGTTCTTCTGCCTTTTGATCTTTTCTCTCTATCTAACATATATATACATTTTGTATTTGGCATCAGTTTTTTTGTGCAGAAACGAAATGCATATACATGTTAATCCACCATCATGCAATAACAACTGAATCTCAAGAACCGTCCTAAAAACAGGAATACGAGTGAATCGGGTACTCAAAGTCCATATTGTAATACTTCAATGTGTACAAGACCAACGCCTCCATTGGCAATATTAGAGGCAAAAAATTGCCTCGAAAATTGCCCGAAAATTCGAAAAACGTCAAAATTTATTGACTCTACGATGGATATCAATAATTGCCTTTGACCGCTTTCACACAAGGAAACTGAGTTGCCAGAAACTAGCTAGTTTGTAAGCGAGAAGCCCTTCTAGTCTACAAACTCCCAGTTGCCGGCAACTCAGTTTCCTTGTGTGAAAGGGGTGTTTCATCTACCGAGCAATATTGCCCTTGTTAAATCGTCTTCATTGGCGGAATTTCAATTTATTGCCTCAAACGGGGCCGCTGAGTAAGCCTGATCCACATCCGTGTCGTGTGTTGTGTTGTGGAGTCGTGTGTCGCTATCGCCACAATGTATTTCATATGCTTAGAACCATATTTGTTTCGTGTGTTGTGTTGCAGTGTGGCGCATAAAATATATGAAATGACAGCGACACACGACTCCACAACGCAACACACGACACAGATGTGGATCAGGCTTAAGCCGGAACAACACCTGTCTCGTGGGTTGTGTTGTGGAGTCATGTGCCGCTTTCAGTCTATATAATCTTGCGAGCCACACAACAAAACAACACGATATACGAGACAAGTATGTGGTTCTACGGATATGAATTACATTGTAGTGATAGCGACACAACACAGCACACGAGAGAAAGTGTGGTTCCGATTTTATTTGGATTATCCAGACTGAGTAGAGTAGTCAAACAAACCTAGATGTATTCGCACATTCGGAGACATATTCGGATTTCAAGCTGAACACCGCCATTTGTTTTGACGCTTTAAAATTCATCTTTGCACGTGCACTCTAGAGAAAGAAGAAAAAGTAAATAAAAAATTTTCAATGCAATCCCAAAGATTTTTTATTGGTAATTTACCCGCCGGTACAAGTGAAAATGAAGTTAAAAAAGCATTTAAAGACTTTGGCGATGTAACGAGCATTGAACTAAAACAAAAGGAAAGCTTAGTTGACCCTAACAGCGTAAAAGTTTTAGCCTTTGTAACGTTAAATCTCTACGATGGCGATGTAGATTTTTGTAAGAGCATACATTTTTTTTTAAATTTAATGCAACTAGTAATTTATAATTTTGTTAAAAGGTTTAAGAAAACTTAACTCAAAACAAATCAATGGGGAATATATCAGAGTTTCAGTGGCCAAAGAGAGTTTCCTGGAACGTCTCAAACGAGAACGAGAAGAAAGTACAAATAAAAAACTTAAACAAACCAGCAGTAGTTATGAAGTCAAAGAACCATACAATGAAGCACCTAATAAATCAAAAAAGTTTTTCGACACCGAAGAAGTCGGAGGGGCTGAAGATACAAATGAAAATCAATTTGAAGATGATGAGCCCTTGTTGATAACCAAGAAAAGGGCTGCCAATTCTATGCGTAACGGAAAGGTAATTTATAAACAATTTACCTAGGCCTCATAATTTTTGAAAATCCGAAATTTTGTACTTTAAAAACGTTGGGGCTTTAATTTGATCAAGAGATCTTTGAAATATGAGCGGCATTCATAAGCTTTGTTTTTAGCAAAACTGGTTGTATATTTTGCCACGTCCGGGTGATAGGTAGCAGATACGTATCTGAGATACGTTAGAATCTGATATGTTTTCGAACAACCAAAACCTGATACGTAACCAAACCAAACGAAAACGAGCCTGCACAAAGGAAAATGAACAGATGAGATTTCCGCTGTTCGTAAATCCAAGCAGATCCGAAAGTTATTGGGATAGCTTTTAAATTTCATTTCAAACATCAACTGTTTGGTTCGTCAGCTGGATTTTCCTTAGGCATTACAACAACACGAAAAAATCCCGATAACTTTGGTTACGTACCAGACCGCGTGAATCATCCAAAATTCACTATGAAGTTGATTATGTATTTTAGGCTCAGCCTGTACGATTTAATAACAAATTGCTAGAAACCGAGAAGTCTTTCCGATAATTTTTCCTGCTCCAGTATAAACAATTGAACTTTTTTTGTTAATACCTTTTTAACCCAAACAGATTGTTATTGAAGGGACCAATTGCGCCCCTATTACTGTGATAGGCAAACAAAAAGATGTTAAGATCCTAAGCGACAAGTCGTTCGATGCCGACAAAAAGCGTAAGGAATCAGTCAACAAGAAAAAGAACCAGTATCAGCTCCAAAAGTCATTGATTCAAAAATCCCTAGCATCTGTGGTAAGAAATGCAAATTGCGAAAATATTTGTTTGCAAAACAAGTCTATAGATTTTTTTTCTTTAAATTTACTCTAGGACTCTTCTAAAAATAAGCAAATCTTTTTCGAAAATGATGACGAAGAAACAGAAACACCATCCAATGCAAAGCAACTGTTTCAAGATAATTCAGACCAAGAAGAGGATTCATTTGCCAACGACTTTGCCATGAAGGCAGAATATGAAGGATCACATGGTGCGGCCCTAATGAAATTGCAATCGAAAATGAGCTTAGATCCACGATTTAAAATTGACAGTAAGTTTGTTGATAAGGTCGATGGAGATGAACCCACAAAGAATGAAAATAGTGAAAGAGATTGGCAATATGGCATATTGGAACAAGTTGTGGGAAGTAAATTTTCCCATTCTTCCCAGCCCAAAGATCATGGAAAAAACAAATTGAATATGTTGCGTTATGACCCTTCAAAAGAAAATCAAGAACAATTTTTGATCAAACGTAAGCCTGCCGAACCAATGGATGAAGAAGAAGAAAATATACCCCAAGCCAAAGAGAACAAGGTATCTAAGGAAGTTTTCTACATGGTTAGTGACAATTTATCGAACTCCCTGAAAACAAGGGGTGACGGTTTCAGCCTGCTCAGTATGTTTGGGAGGGGTTCAGATGAAAATGAATTGAATGAAGAACGAAAATCTAAAGAAAAAATACTCATAAGCAAAGCCGACAAAACTGGCGAATTGAATCCTTTTTCTTATGATACTTCCTCGGAATCGGAAAACGAACAAGAAGGAAAACCTGAGAAAAGAACCGAAGAAAGTCAAACAACAAAAACTAACGAAACAAAAGAAGCAGTTAAGCCAAAATTGTTTGTTGAATCGTTTTTCATTCCAAAAAACGATTTAAGATTAAAAGGTGAGTTAATAATGGAAAACTATACGAGTATAGAAATTTTTCTAAGTTTTTTTTTTTTGTTTTTCTCTTTCCACAGAAGGCAAATCGTTTTTCCGTTCCAATAAGCTATCAGAAAAGATTGAAAACTATGACGCAGTTAAGGACAAACTGAAAAACATAATTAATAGAAAGATCACTAAATCAAAGAAACAATTAAAGGGTATAGGAAAACACAGATCGATTCGTGCTAGATAGGAAATTAATTTTAGATATTATAAATTTTATTTTGAGTAAAATTACTGTTCATATTAAAATATATTATTATAAAATACTAGCTGACCCGGCGAACTTCATTCCGCCTTAATTTCATTAATGTAATGAAAATAATAATTTCCAGCTTGCACAATGCTGTTTCAATTCAAATGTTTGTACCCATTTCTGTGTCGTTGTCAGCACTATTGGTTGCTGTCTATTTATGCTGCTTTACATACTTCCCTGCGTTGAATGGGTCAATTAAACTGTGTTCTCTCATACGTTGGATAAATTCCTAAACGCAAAACATGCTCAAATTACGCTAAGCAAATAGTTCATAAATGCAAACATTAAAATCCCTGCAAAGTAGATTGTCCCAAAACGCAGACGACTTTTTTAGTTGCGCAAATGTAAAAGCATTTGAGCAAATGTAAAAAATATCTTGCGCACTTCACTTGAATTTGAATTTGTTTGGTGTGAGTTGTGTCGGGAATTTTGCTACACTTAATTTATTTGTTTTTTGAAGATAATTTATATTAACTAAAAGACAAAAAGTAACTATTTTATGACTAATAATTTTAAAAGTATGGAAAACTGAAGGCTAAAAGAGCGCCTGGGGTCAAGTTCTTAAGGAAATATTAGAAAACAGTCCTCAATTTTCTTTTTTACAAAAGAAGAAATGCTTCGTTAATGGAGCAACCTACTTCTAACATATAAAACAATAAAACCAAAGAATGGGGAAACTGCAGGAGGTGCAACAAGATGGGACTACCTACTATGACTTGTCTGTTTCATAAAGTGTAGATATGGACAAAGGAACATCAACTCAGTAAAATCTTTATTAAAATTATTTTTGTTTGGGGGTCCATAATTCATGCCAGCAGAAATCAACAAACAACGCAAATGTCCGTTCCGAAACGTCATATACATGCTATGCAACCATGCTTTTAACATTTCAACTTGCTTTTTACATATGCTTTGCATGTATTTTGCTTTGCAAATGTTGCGTTTATGAATTTGCCCGTTGACATCGTACTGTGTTCGAGTTTGTGGAACTCGTGTGGAATTAGGAGCTGACATCACTCTCTTCCGAAGTTTGCAAATAATTGAAATTCCAAAGCTCACTGATAGAAGAAGAGTAAAATAGCTAAAGAAATGGTGCGATGAATGCTTTTGGAGAATACTGCGTCGTTCAGCTTGGGGAGACATTTAGCGCTTGATGAAAATTGCCTGACAGCTAAATCTTTATACCAACGTACGATTCAGGGCTTTTAATGCACGTTTGTGAGCCATTGTGCACTCGTTCCAGATGACAATTTTCCAGTGCTGGAATACCTAGGTCATCGCAGAGTTCTTTGAAATGTTTGAAATGTTGTAGGTTCTTCATCCAATTGCAGGTTCAATGGAAATTTCAATGCAGAATTAGCTATTCCACTATTCCGCTATTCCAAAACCTTTGAACATAATGAACATTTAAAAAAATGTCTGACCGCACGCACTAACAAGTCCAATTCAATTTGAATGACGAAACGAACAGGGCACCTTGTATTCTTTCCTTGGGCCAACACGAACCCATCAATCCCAAAATCGCGGACATTGAACGATCCTTCCTGGTGTTACGCCTTAAAAACAGGATCTTCCCGTTCCAGTTTTTCTGGAATTTTTTAGAGATTTTCTTCCAGTATCTTATGTCTTTCCTTGGGCCAATACGAACTCATCAAGTCCAGAATCCCGAAAATCGATCTATCCGTTCTCGAGTTATGCACTACAAACAGGATTTTCCCGGATTTCCAATTTTCCTGACAATTTTACGGGATTTTCCTCCAGTGCCCTATGTCCTTGGGTCAACACGAATTTATCAAGCCCAAAATTGTAAAAAACGAACGATCCGTTCTCGAGCTATGCGTGCACACACGGACGTTCTCTTTTATATATATATGTAGATATTTAAATGCTATTTCATTTTAATTTTGTCTTGATGCAGCGTTATTATTCAATAAAGTGCCAAGAGTTGAAAAAATTGTTTTTCGGTAAGCTTTCTATTTTCGTGGTTTATGAAATTTGAAGATTTGCACTTTTAACTCTCCATATTTTTTGTGAAGATTAAAGATAGAAAATTTCAATAAGAATATCGATATAATGGTAAATAAGGGTGAAGAATGAATAGAAAGCTGAAGTTTAAGTAATATTCACCCCTATTACGGTTGTCGTGTCACTAAAATGACAGTAAAACGACAAGGATCTAGAGATAACAGTTGGCGTTTAAATAAACCCAAATCTTCGACATTCTCTCAAATCTCCAACCATCTCATCATTATGACGAAATTAGTTTTAACAAAATATAAATTGCCGCCTCCAGGGACGTGTCGTTTTACTGTCGTTTTAGTGACACGACAACCGTAATAGGGTTGATCATAACGTAAATAAATTGTGGTTTCTAATCTATACTATACAGGTACTCGTATTAATACGCGCAGGAAAATCTTACGGTACATATTCTCCGTATTCCGAAAGCACTCAACGATATTACGTGAACTATTATAACTTTGAAAAGGTTTTGCCCCACTGATGTGCAGAAACCAGCAATTATACACGTATGTAGCCGTGGAAGCATTAAATGGACATTTGCTTTTTTTCAGATATGTAAATGATTTTTATTATTTTAGCAGATTAAAAAATAAACAGGTCTGACATTTTTGTATATTTTTGCTTAAAAATAACTTCCACAAGAAACACAAAAATGTAGATATGCGTATAGTAGGGTTACCTTGAAAATCAAAAAAAAAAAATAAATCCTTTTAGTTGGTTTCTTAAAAAAAAAAAATGGTGAGTGTTGTGCAACAGAGGAAATTGTTAACAATTAGAATGAGTACCAACTACCAAGGCTTAACTTTATTTAAAACTTTAACTGAACAACTTAAAGGTGTAAACATAATCTAGTTTTGTTGTGTGTGTTTGACCAATTTTTTTAGTTAATTATTTGATTGTGTTTTATTAGGCTCTTTTGGTCTTTTTGATTTTGGAATGCGAATAAAAGCACTTATTCTATTCTTATACCCAACGTTTCGTAAGTATTCCTTACTTCTTCAGGGGTTTATTTTATTTATTCCAGTTTTGTTTTAAATCATACTATATATCTTAAATAATTCCCATAATTGCATCAACCCGACGGCACTGACACAAAAATTGAAAATAAATTAACAAATATAGGTACGAAATAAACAGAAAAAACTATTCAATTAAACGAGAAATGACATAAAGGTTATCACAGATTATCAGGTACTTTTGTTATTAGTTTTGATGCTACACGAGAATAATTGCGGATACCAATTGGTAGATGCCTGACTGATTTAGGACACCACTGTTAAAGTTGCTTAGATAAAATATACTAATAAAATTTGATACTAACATGTAAATGGCACGATAAGATAACATCTCCTTAAACACAAAAAATCAGTACTAATGCATCATCCTTATGCACTACCTCCTAATTTTCTCCAGATTTAAGGTTCGTATATCCATTTGTTTTTTATGGATTACAGGAACATACCTTTGTCTGGCGGCCCTCTGAGTTCTTAGTAAATTTTGAATTGTGGAACAACTGAAAAATCAATCAAAGTGTCGGACTAAGAAAGAAAAAGTAATGATTTGTTTGATTTTACTAAAAGTAAGGGTAGTGTTGCTGATAGTGAATAACTCAGTCAGTTTTTTTTTTATTTAAAAAAAAGTAAGTATACGCCAGAGTGTACGTAATTTTGAATTTCAATTCAGAAATTCATAATTATTGTAATCAAGACAAAATTTGGTTAAACTATGAAAATAAGTAGTGTAATGTTTGCCTTATGAATTGTAGATTTACTGTTCAGAAGGCACTGAAAAATAAATAATTTATCACTTAATTAACGGCATTATATTTTCATATTTGTGTTTTGTTTCAAAGTTACTAACGGAATTTTAACTAATGCTGAATTTATATACACAGTACACATATCTAATAGACCAAGAGCCGGCAACAAATTTTGGGATTGAAGTGATAACCAAAATGTTTAGGCATGTACATAATATGTGTAGATATACGCATGTATTATGCTAAATTCGACCGTCTGGCAAGTTTTTTTTTCAGCTGGGGACGGGGTAGGACGTTCGAAAACTGTAATTTTTCCGATTTTGGGGACGAAGTGATCCACTTAAATTAATATATTTACCATAGAGGATGATGTCAAATAATTCGGTCCAAGACGTTTTACTTTCAGCCTTCCCCTTCCCAGACTCCCACCAAAATGCGTGAAAATCAACTTTTGGGGTGGAGGTGATAACCACATGAATGCTACACCAACAAAACAGGAGAATGTTTCTGATTTGTTTGGTGCATCATTGTTTTGGTTATACCTCATAGGAAAAAAGTTGTTAAGGTTTTAAGTTCAAAAATGCGTTTGAGAAAAGTTAATATGCGTCTGGCAAGCACAACGCTGAAACCAAAACGGCGTCTTGGAAACACATTTTTATAATCTGGAGAATGTTTTTGAATTTTTGATGTATCACTCTTGTGGTTACCACTTCCACCTCAAAAGTTGATTTTCGCTCATTTTGGTGACCGTCTGGCAAGCATAAGGCTGAAGCCAAATCGTCTTAGACACACATTTTTATAATCAGGGGGATATTTCTGTTTTTTTTTTGGTTTAGCATTCATTTGGTTATCACCTCCACCCCAAAAGTTCATTTTCGTGCATTTTGGTGGGCGTCTGGCAAGGGGAAGGTTGAAAGTAAAACGTCTTGGACCGAATTATTTGACATCAGTACACCATCATCTATGGTTTATATATTAATTTAAGTGGTTATCATTTCGTCCCCAAAATCGGAAAATTTACCGTTTTCGAACGCCCACCCCTGCCCCCGGCTGAAAAGAAACTTGCCAGTCGGTCGAATTTAGCATAATACTGCGTATATCTACACATAATACATGCATATAAATTTTAGTTATCACTCCACTCCCAAAATTTGCTGCCGGCTCTTAGACTATAACAGCCATATTTATTAGATTTCACTAATACTCGGTTAAACCTCGGAATAGTTAAACCGAGTCGAAGCACTTACACCGGGTTTACGCCATTTCGAACTAATCCTTATTTTAAAAAAAAATTCTTAGCCGGTTTAGTTACGCCTGTCTTATGTCATATATTTTATCAAAAAATCGTCAATCTAAAACTCTGGTTATCATAAACGTAAACAAACCTCAGCTGATTTCCATTGTTTTTGGTTTATTTTGATAAAGAACGTATTTGTTAATTTCTAATAATAAAATAAAAAGAAAAGAAAACGTTCAGAAAATCTGGGATGATTCTCAAGATATTTTTTTTTTTTTTTTTATTATTTGTGCGCGCCTAAAAGGGGTTGTGACAACAGATAAAAATAAATATTTTGGTGTATGTTCATAGATTTTTCCCCGACAACTTATTCATCCCTCAGTGTCATGGGATCTAAATGACTTTCTCCTTCTTTGTTTAATGTAAAACCGTTTAAAGAATTAAAATGATTTATTAATGTAAAATAAATATCCATTTTATCGTAGTACCAAAAAGAAAAAAATTGTTTGCCTCCTCTTTGTAAGTTCACACAATGTCATGTCAAAATGACATTTAGATACTAAAACGGCTTTAGTCCGGCTTTAAACCTCCTAGGAACCAGTTTTAGCTTACTCCGCCTCTATTCCTGATATATTTTTTTTTTAAATAAGCTTTCCAGTTTTAGAGGTGTTGTAAAGTCGGAGTAACTTTACGCCGCCGCTAAACCGAGTTAATAAATAAGGCTGTAAGGTATTATGCTGCGCAGGGTTGTCAGAAATTTAAAAGTGACTGTAATTAACATATCCGTGAATCAAGATACATACTTTACTGTGTCTGTGAATTTGTTTTGTTGTTTATTTCTTTCAGATGTAAAACATTTAATTGGTGCTTTTTTTGCTGGCCGAATAATCGGCCAATGGGCGATAATAGTGATAATAAATTTTAAATCGTGAGTGCGGGGATAGGTATAGAATTTGTGGTCGGTGTTTCTGTACAATAAAATTTAGAGGTCTAATTCATCGTGCTACCTACTGCAAAGAGCAAAACAACATCAAAGTGGAGGCCAATTCTGGTTCTGTTAAAAAGTTTATTCAGGAGAAATGTAGAGGTGGTTCGGTGATCGATATTATAGATTTATTCATTGAATCATAATCGTTTTTTGTACCAAATGAATCGAAAAAGTGAAAGCAATGCGTGTCGGTGAATGTGAAAATATTCGATTTACTTTTTCACAAAACCAGAATTGGCACCCTGGACAATTAGTATTTTAAATAGTTTTAAAATTATTTTCCCACAAAAAGTTTGATTAAGGTAACAAATGTAAACAAAAATGTAGAAAACAATTTTATGCACCGTATTTTTTATATAAAACTTTTTAAGTAAATGCGGTTGGGTGTTCCTCACATAGACTACTTAAAATCTGCTCTATAGGACAAGTATTGGTTCGTGTCAAAGAAAAATTCGAGGTTTCAATCAAAACTAACATAATGATGATGGAGAAGTTTTCTCGAAAACGGCTCTAACGATTTTGATTAAACTTTCTACATGTCATCCTTAGACCAGTTACAATAATTAAATGGTAATAAAAATATGTCTTTATTTTAAATTGCCTTTTTTATAATTTAGGTATAATTATTCCCTCATATCTCGTCATTTGCTTCGTTGTTGTTATCATTATTTTGCGATTCAGTACTTAAGTTATTAAACAAATACTGCTTTTAAAATTCGTATAAATAATTTTTTATATAATTTTAAAATAAAATCAAAGATCAAACATTTTATTTTTAACTTTTTTCCAAATTGTTTTGTATTAAATAAAATAAAAATAAAAATTGATATTTTAACATGTTTTTATTATTTTTTCTTTAACGATATAAGCATACTAGTAAACCATCACTATATCTACACCGTCAATGTCTAGGTACAGTCTAGTTGTGAGCTACGAGAGCAAGTTCGTGCGATCCTGTCGGGCAAATTTTTTTTGTTGGGATTAATGGTGACTTTTGCAAGGAAAAAGGAACACATCCGTTAAAATAAAAATATCGACATTTTTCCAAAAATAATTCAAATCGAGAAGCAATTTTTTCTTCACAGAATATTCATACGCATAATTTTTCGGCCGATGAAATTATCTCAGAAGACTTTTTTGATTATGCCACTTTCGGATGTCTAACATAAACTCCAACATTCACGCAAATCTGCACACAGGAATCAAATTGACTCGAGGCTAAATTTAAACTGCTCTTCTTAATAGTACAATTTCGACTGACCTTTTCTACTTGCTTTATAACCCCTAATAGTTGGAGATCTCAATTGATGGTACACACCGTGGCTAGACTTAATTTTAGGGTGAACATCTAAAAAGTTCGATGGACAATATGGTTTGGGTTAAAAATGGCAGTGTGTCTTTTCAAGGTAAACATTTATTTAATAAAAAAAAAATATACTTCACAAAAACTGCCATGAATCATTATGTTATGTCTGTGGTTATTATTAATCATTGATGGAGCTCATAACGAGATGATGAGGATGGGGAATGCTATTTGATATTTTATAAAGAATCGGATTGGTAATTTAATCCCATGATTATTTTATGGGAATAAGGGAAGTGAATGTTTATATTGATCGTTTATTGTGCATGATATGGTAGTGCTTAGTTTATAATATGAGTGTTATATGATCTCTTTTTGGCCATCTAAATTTGCATTCATTTTAATTATCGGAAGGAAACAAAAAAAAAAAACATTTATTAAAAACAAATATGTTTAGCCACGTTTCAAAATTGGCGATTGGCCTAAATAATCGAATGATCTATCCGCAATTTATTTTAGATCATATAAAAAAAAATATTATCGTTATGTTTAGAAAGAAACTTTTATTAATTCAATAAAGATCCCTCAAAGCATCCGAGTCGTTTTTATTTGAAAAATTAACTTGAAGAAAATTCTCTATATAAGGTTAGCAGAGTTTGCGCGCAACCCTTCCGATAGCTAGCCTTAACCAAAAACAAAGGTACAGTAATTATATGTACATCTTAATTTAAATTAATAAAAAAACGTTAAGTATTGCTTGGATGTGAAAAAAAAGCTAAAATTACCGCACTTTTTTCGGCATTTTCCTTTATAACTTGGGAAATATACAACGTAGAAAAAAACCATGCACTATAAACTTGTTTTTTGTAAAATTTTCTAAAACACCACATTAGTTTTAAATTCATGCATGTTATATTTTTGTTGCTATCTAGTCATTAGGGCTAGGATTCTCATGCACTTAAAAATCGGAAATATGCGCTTAAAATATGCAGTAAAATAACGGAAAATATGCACTTAAAAAACATTATTTTACCTTATTTTTCCAGAAAAAAAAATTGAATTCAATCGGACGTAAAGAGAGCGGTTATTGCACCACAAATTTCATCTATTGTAAGATTATTAAAGCAGCTTTCGTTATTGTATCTCAGACATGTAAAAAATAAATTGTGTGGCGCAACGGCTCGTGAAGAACCAGGGCCTAGTCACCAACAACTCGCAACCATTCCTGTGTGCGCCTGTCGACAGGAATGGAAGGGACCTACAATTTTATGCCGAATCCGAACGGCTAGACGAGAAACACTTATTCGTGACAAGTGATACTCTTGGAGGATTTGCCAATTCCTTGCAAGAGGCAGTAGTCCTGAAAAAAAAAACTTTTTAGTTTAAAGGTGGACGAGGCTCGGAAGCGAATCCACCCCTCCAGTGTGACAGTCCAACGCACTTACTATTACGCTAGGGGCTCCTGAAGACTTATTTAAATTTTCATTATAGAATAGCCTTGGTAGATAGAAAGATAGATAATTCAATTAATAATTTGCTTTTAATTTACAAATTAAAATAGCCTTGGTTTTTCTCAAAAAAAAGTCTTAATTTTTTTAATAATTGCACCAATAGGGCCTTTAAAAGAGTTCATTTTTGCAAAAATTTCCATCAACTAAATCGATTTGATTTTTCATTATATAAGCTTTGTGATCGTGCCAAATAGAAAATTATAGTTTGAGCAAAAAAATACAATTTCACCACCGTCGAATTGGATCTCTTTAAAATGTTTTGCATATTACGTAATTGCTTCGATTCACGTTCCCCATCTATTAAACCAACTCCTTGACCTAGGTTTTTCGTCACAAATATAAACTCGACACTTTATTGAAAATTATGAATGAAAATATGAAAATATGCACTCAAAATATGCGTTTATTATGAAAATATGCATTTATAATAGAAATATGCATTTTGCATATAATATGCAAAATATGCACTAACGATTAAATGTCATTTTAAAGGAAATCTTATGATTCGTAAAGATAATTTGGTCTT
Organism: Melangyna quadrimaculata; assembly: GCA_949320155.1. NCBI lineage: Eukaryota > Metazoa > Arthropoda > Insecta > Diptera > Syrphidae > Melangyna > Melangyna quadrimaculata. Next base: position 86,773,698 of record OX439484.1, read on the forward strand.
AGGCTTCTATTTGTTGTGAGAAAAAACATGCATTTGCATGGAAATCCGAGCCCTACTAATCATAAATTAATAAAAAAAAATCTGAAAAACTGAGTAATTTTGAAGCACTCAAAAACTAGGTCAAAAATTGTCCAATTCTGCTGAAAATTTGGAATCAAATAGTCTAGACTATTCTATTTGATGCAAATCGGTCTAATAGTCTAATAGGTCTAATAGTTTTGGCAAAGAAAACATGATGTTAACTAGGTGCAACAAGCAATGTTTGCATCTTTGCTGTGGTCACAGTAGGACACTTAAGTTGGCACTGATTTTTGTACACCTACTTGAAACCCTTAACTATCATAAAATGTTGTTATAATATTTTATATTTTTTTTAAGCAACCTTGGTAGTAGCCCGAAGCGTAATGGTTAGTGCGTTCGATTGTCACGCTGGAGGTCTGGGATCGCTTCCCAGCCTCGTCCACCTAAAAACTAAAAAGTTTTTTTTTCGGGGCTACTGCCTCTTGCGAGGAATTGACAAATCCTCCAAGAGTATCACTTGTCACGAATAAGTGCTTCTCGTCTAGCCGTTCCGATTCGGCATAAAATTGTAGGTCCCTTCCATTCCTGTCGAAAGGTGCACACAGGAATGGTTGCGAGTTGTTAGTCACTAGGCCCTGGTTCTTCATGAGCCGTTGTGCCAGCCGATTTTTTTTTTTTTTTTATGGTAGCGATTTAAAAGTTCCAAAAATTTGTCACTGTATAAATAAAAAATGATTTCGTGAAGAATTTTTGCGAACAATTTTTAAACATTTAAATCGCTACCAATGTTGTTTAAATAAAAATATAAATATTATAACTATATTTTATCATAGTTAAGGGTTTCAAGTACGTTTACAAAAATCAGTGCCAACTTAAGGGTCCTTCTTTGACCACAGCAATAAGGCAAACATTGCGCGTTGCATTTAGTTAACATCATGTCTTGCCAAAACTATTAGACCGATTGTATCGAATTTTAGAATTTCGTCTTGTAATACTCCAGACTATTTGATTCCAAATTTTTCGCAGAAGTGGACAATTTTTTAAAAATTTAAAACTAATGTGGTCTTGTAGAAAAATTTATAGTGGATGGTTTTTTTCTAAAAGGCCTTCGAACACTACCCCACTGTGTATTAATACATGTCAAATTGAAAGTGGGAAAGAATTCCCACTGACTTTTCATATTTTGCTTCCACACTTGCTTGCATTAATACATTACCTTAACCTAAAAAAAAGTGTGATCGAATGTGAGATAGAAATAGAACCATTCCTAAAATTATTCGTAAAGAGGACAGTCCTAGCTTTCATTTGATACCTCATTTTTGACTGCAGCTATGAGATAGGTTAGCCCTCAAAAATGGCACCGTAAATTACCATGTTTCGAACCCATGGCACCTGAAAAACTTTGTCCGACCACCGGTTTTGATATCGTGTACCCTAGAGCTATCGATTAGTGTCCATTTTTTTGACAGCCGCGATGAGAAAGGTAATCTTACGGTCGCCTCCCCGACTAATACTTGCTGATAAAAAGATTTATTTTATCAAGAAATGTTTAAATTATAGTTTTGATTATGATTAAGTTTGATGGATTTATTTAATAAATCAGTCGATTTTAGCAAAAGGTATACAGACACGTACATTTGAAGTCTTAAATCGTTTATTTAGAATTATAATTTATAAAATTTATTGGAAAATTGACGCATGCGCATACAAATTCATGCATACATACATACATGTATGTTTATTTCTTAATTTTAAATATTACCGTTGTTCATCAATAGTTTGTTTTACCTTTCGAATTAATAAAGGAAGAACATCGAATACGCTTTTTTAGTGCAAGCATGTAAGCATCGCAAGACGTATTTACGATAAGTTTCTTCAGAAAGGATAACCCATACGATCTGTCTAGTCTAATAGCTCTTATCAGCATTAGTATTCGGTAGTTCAACTGTATATGTATAATCGCATGAAAAAGTTACCAATCGGTCGCGTTTTCTTGCTCTTTGGTTGTTGATAGCGAGTAAATGAAAGAGCTCAATCAAGTCTGGGTCAACCTCTATGTAAACCTCTATATTTCATGTGCATTAAATTAATGATTAATTTATAAAAGATATGTACATGTACAGGGAATAGGGGAGATTTTAAAATGAGAGAATTATGTAGTTGTGTACAAACTAATAGAAGATTATTTGAACATTTTTACATGAGATTTTTGTATTACAATTCTTTTTCATGTTAGTTATACATTATTGCGACTAACAGGAGGTTGATTTGCATAAAAGATGCATAAAATGCATACAAATGCTAAATAAGTGTAGGTTATGGGTCTGATGTTGTGGGTATACAGGTTGTCTCAACATCACCGGCCCAGACGAAAACCATGAGCAGTAGGGGATCTAGGATTTGACTGTGGGGGGGGGGGGCTTGGAGTTTGGAGATCCAGTTTGAGACCTTAAGTAAAAAAATTTGATAGCAAATATAAAGGCGCATCAAAAGATGGTATAGTATAGCTATACTCTGTTCAACAAAAATTGTCAGTTCAGTGCTTATGGGCGAGCTTTTTTCAAAACAGTGGCACCTGTGTATACTCTCACGACACTGAATTGAGAAAACTGCCAATAAAAAAAAAAGATACTAACCCACTGAACAACGTACAGGAATTGCTGTTGTTATGCTCTGAAAAATATCGTATACTCCACCGTGACCGTCCTTATTGCATGCCCAAAGCAAAGCACACTGATCATATAATAGTTTCTACTCTGGCTGTGTGAGCTTAAAAAAATATATATTCCAACAGAGTTACCATTACTCATTGAAAGCAGTACAAAAGAGCTTTTTCAGTGGTTTTTATAAAAAAGCTTGCTGTTTTCAAGCTTTTGAGAACAGAATTTATTAAGGTGAGATATAATGCTAAGTACGGAAACCCTGAGAGCTTTTACTTGAAAGAGATACAAACGTCCTATCTTCCCTGTACTGACAATTTTTGTTGCACAGATTATAGTTATTGTATTAATAGCCTGCTTATAATCATAACTTATTCTATTACTTCAATTTTTAGATATAGCCTTGGACCACACAAACAATTTCATTTATTAATATTGTTTAAAAATTGATAAGTTACCTACCTTATGTGTAGGTATATTTTTAAATTTGCTGTGGATTTGTATACTGTTTTTGGCTTGTCAGAAAAATGATATTTTAGTAGTCTTGCTCTTGCTGTAGAGTACCCACCTGTTTTTTTCAAACTTTCACTGAAAAGCACAGAAAATAATATTTTGCCGATTGGAAAATAAAATATAAAAAAATCCAATTTTTAGTCGGACATAAGACGTAGCTGCTCTAAAAAATAACCTCCGGCCCACTTCTGCAAGCGTGAATAAATTTTCGGGTACGCAGCATACCCTTTCTATTCTTGGCCTAAAAATATGTCCATAAATTTGCACGTCACTCTAGTCTATATAGGGATTGCAAATACTCCTGTGCACCTGAACGATTTTCTGAGTGCACAGAGAAAACTCACGCTTTTAGAATTTAACTCATTGGTCCTTGTTCCTTGATTAGAGAATTTGTATGTAACTGCTTTGTTCAAATATGTTTTGTATGTACAATTGTATCGTACCTTTAAAATTTTGAACACTAAGCCCCAAAATTCTCTAAGCCAAGGCCGTAAGAAACAATTCCTGTTGTATTAAACATATACACTAAGCTTGACATCCCGTTGTTCTCCAATTGTTTTAGCGTCAACTGCGTTTCTTTCATTAAATTAGTGTAAACTGTTGTTGAGTTTGACGTTTTTTAAATTATTTCTTCAAGCCTTAGCCCCAACCTCGGACTTTGACAGTCCCCTTATTAGTCTCAAGCTGTTTTTTCGTCCCAATTTCCTGGGTTTTGTTTTTAGGGGAAAATTGTTTGTTGGATGAAGCATGTCCATTATTCATAACCCCAACTTGAATTTTTGTCCAATTCGCTTCTGGCTTTAGCCCCAACATTAGGGCTTAGAAAAAATTTACATAACATGTAACCAACCACGTTATTTTGTCCATCAAATTTCATGTCTTAACAATAATTTAGATGAATATAAAACTCTACACGTTGTAATGTATTGCTTTCTATATTTCAAATTATTTTAAGAATCGGCTGTGGGGGGGCTTTAGCCCCTATAGCCACCCCCTGGATCCGCCACTGACCATGAGTTCCTGAGGCGATTTTAAAGCGAAAAACTTAAGAGGTAATTTTCTCGTTTTCACTTTCCTTTTCGACTTATAAGGGATTTTTGGTTTCGTTTCATTAAATGGCTCTAACTTTGCAAAAATATTATCGATTCTTGAATGTTTGTATGTTGACACAGGAGCACCTAGCAGTTTTTATCCGTGCAACAACTTTATTCTATGCGAACAACTAGTTTTCCCGCAATTTATTATCAAACATATTGTATTGAATTTGTATGTCGTTTTTTTACTTTGGTATTATTTTATTTACAAAAACACGTTAATAAGTATCATTTTTTTTTTCTTTTTTATTATAATTATTATATTACCTCTATCCGTTTTAGCTATAAAAATAACTAATGTATAATAATTCATAGTAATTATTTATATGTTAAATTGTTTTTACAACTTTTTTTTAATGATATCATAATGTTATGGAACCAATAAATATATACCTGTACATTGTATATTTCAAGCTACGTTAAAGTTGTTAGCTACGAGAACAAATTTTGTGCGATCCAGTCATGCCCATTTTTTAATATTCAATGCTTTTTACCCCGTCTCGACCGCTGCCCATTAGGGAGTCATTTTACCATTCTTGAAACTTCTTGTAAACATTTCGCAGTAAATTTACTCTTAAAATGGACATCACACACCTTTCACCTCTACACAGATACAATTTAAAGCTGCCAGTTTGTACATGTTACTTTTGATTGTTTATGTGATTTTTGTTTTAGTTTCGTTCAACATGTAAAAGGAATCCTTTTTTAATATAAAATGGAAGACATTTAAAATAAACTGTTAAGTTCATAAATGAATGAGAAATAATGAAAAACAAATCTATGTGAAAGCTTTTAAGAGTTCTAATTTGTTGCACAAAAATTAGTTCTGTATGCTTAGTGGATCATTTTTTTAAAAACAAAAATTTAATTAAAAAATGACTAGTTTTTTTTTTTTAAGTAAGATTGAATCTGGCGAGTAAGAATCTTGTTTTGCATGAACTTTTAGCTTACGATCGTCAATTTTTTTTATTTAATAATATCTTAAAGCTTAAAAAAATATACGGAAACTTTGCATTCAAAAAGCTAAGGTATTTTTTGTTAAAGTCTTAAGTTTATAAATGCACTTTCGGTCTGCTGAAGTTTTTGCGGGAAAAATATTTGTTGCACAAACCCAATATTTATAGCTTTAACGAGTTTTCGCGCTGATAAGCGTTAGCTCCAAATGGAAGATGGAACTTCAAATTTCAGAACGGAAACTTCAATAACCTAAAAACAAATTCTTGGTTTGCGCATCATCTTAGCTTTTAATTAGGTACAAATTAAGATATTAATATTATTTGTTGCCGCCAAACAGTGTCTTTCAAAATAAGGGTTAATAATCAAATGCAATATCTTCTTTAAAATATTCAGATTATTGTTTTAATTAATATGAGTTTTCGCCTTTAAATAAATGCAATAATCAGTAAAGCTATTCTCATTTGTACTCATGAAACCAATACTCGACTTAGGAATAAAAAAAAAACATTCAAGTTATTGTCAGGCATATACGCCGCGAGGCAGTATTGTTTGCGATATCAGCAATCTAAGCCTAATTGCCTTTAATTATTTTTGATAGAATATTTTATTCATTCGATTTGGTGAGTTCAGTTTGTAAACTTCATCATGCATGGAAACATCATGCTTCGTTTTGTGCTTATTATCTCGGCAATAGTGCTACATTTTGCCTCATCTAGTGTTTTAATTGAAAAAGTTGAAGAAAAAGTCGATAATGAATGTAATTTGTCAGAAAATTTAATTAACGAAATACGTGGATATAAAAATGTAGTTTTGAAAATAACCGATCATATTTTGAATGGAAAGTTTAAAGGAGAAGTGCATAAGAGGTTATATTAATGCTCATATTTGTATTTTGTGTTTGCGGTCAGAAATAAAATATTTTACAGTCTTCAAACATTTACGGACAAATTTGGCTCAAGAATGGCTGGCTCAGATGCATTGGAAAAATCAATAGACTACATGGAAGCACTTCTTAAGAACGAGGGACTCGAAAATGTCCACACTGAGGAAGCTAAGGTGCCTCATTGGATTAGGTAATCAAATATAAAGTTCAAAAGATAATCTACTCAGAATAAATGTCATGATATAAATCATTGTAAATAATTATGATTGATAACTATACAAGTATCAACAGCTTATCTGCTGTGATTATTTTAAAGCAGAAAACATACTTTCGAACCAAATCAAAATCTTAGCATAAACTGAAAATGTGTCTGGCTTTTTGGTGATTTCGAAAATTACGGGGCATGAAAAATGACTGGCATCTTAATACACGAAGTCTTAAGCTTAGCTTTTTTTCGTTACCTATTCAAATACAAAAGAGAGAAACAAATATTTTGTTCTTAGGAAAATAACAATAGATTTCAGACTACAATACAAAATATTTGGTGCGTACCTAATTATTTAAACAGCATTTTTGTTGCAAGTGAATAATGAATCAATGCGAATGTGAATGAGTGGTCTTTTTAGAAGTTGCTAGATTCCTTTACTTTAGTTTCACCCCTATTGCGATTGTCATTTTATTATTAATTTATTTTTATATTTTGCACGTTATGACTACGAGAAGTGTTAAAAGAAGATACCAATGCATATTGTAACCTGATGATGATTGATAAAAGCTGATAAATAGTCAAATATTCTCGTCTTTATTATTTTAAAAAATATTCAAGTACTTTGATAGACGAAATAAAAACCCTGCCATTCTGGTTTAGTGTCGAAGTGAAAACTTCTGCAAACAATCAGTCGCGAACACAGAAAGGGGTTTTGAGGGTTCAAACCCCCCCCCCCACGCGAAATATCAGTATCAACAACATACGAGTAGTATAAAGTTATTTAAATTTTTTCTTAAAAATGGAATAGTTTTTAGTTTGTAAATTAAGTATTCAGATATTATGAGGCGTCCAGAAAAAACAATAAATTAAATTGGTGGTAATTTAATAAACTTTATTCTGGTGTTCTTGCTAGAGGCATGGCCAGTTGTAATTCAATTTTCGAATTTAAAGCTAACGGAGGGATTCGAATTTTTCGTTTATCTTATCTAAAGCAGGTAGCTGCCATGCAACGAACTTTCTCGAAAACGGTTCTACAGATTTTAATTAAACTTCGTGACTGAAAAGCATAAAATAAATTTTAATTAAACTGCATTGAAATTGAAAAAACAGAAACAGGGTTTTGACGTTTTTTATTGTTGAATTTTAGGGTTGTTTCCGCATATCATGCGAACGGCTGAGATTATTTTGCACACAGGTCCTTCTTAAAAGTATGTACAGTACACGACACATATCTACTTATCATATTTAATTTCAAATATTTTACAAAAAAAAATTTGTATAAAAAAGCCTAAAAAAGAATACAAATAAATTCTTGGTACTTTTGACATCATTCACACTTGTCCATACAGATTCAAATACTATTGCATTTTTAATATTGAATACTTTCTTATGAATGTCTGAAATATGATCGAGTCGTGCATTTCATTTTCCAAAAAAAACAATTTTTAACAGTATACCTACATCCCATTGAACTGTTTTTTTTTTATTTCTCATTTCCCTAAAACGGCTTTGCTAATTTTGGTTAAATTTATATGCAGACGCCACTGAATTGTGTTAGTAGCATTTCCTACCTAAAAGCGAATCCCAAATAACAGTTTGAAACGTGAGTTACATGATCACAACGGTCTAAATATTAAACAACTATCCCAACTAACAATTGTTCCTCTATAAGGTCCATTTTTTGAATTTCTAGAAATTAATATTTCTACAAGGCCTGTATTTAGTTTGGAAATCGCAGTTGCAAGTTTTCGAAGCCATATTTTTGAAAACAGCTTGCTATAACCTATTAGAGGCAGAATCTATATTTTTTTGGAAGGCTCAATACTTACAATTTGGTTATAATTTTAATTAGGGTTCCCAGAAATTTCTTTCTAAAGCCATGTGAAATAGAGGCAAAGAAAAAGCTTACATCAAGAAGCACATTGCCAAGGGCTCATGAAGGGCATCCTTACAACCGCCTGAAACAAGCTATAATGTTTACGAAAGTCTTAGGGAAGCATAATTGTCAGTGGAATTATTTCAATTAATTTTGTTTGTGTAAGCATAATTTTGTGTACTGTTCGGCGCATGTATGTTTCTACTGCCGAGACAGGGTTGCCGCATCAAATTATCAAATTATCAAATTGTTTATGAAAATAAAAATAGGAAAATTTGTATCATTTTGAAAATTTAAATTTAACCATTTAGTAAGTATGGTCTATTATTAAAGCTTTTATATTTTGCAAAACAAAAACGAAACAAACATTTATTTTCTGCATGGAGATAAATATGGTAAAAGAAAACAATTTAAATTCACTTTATAAAAAAACGAACAAAAATATATTTATTTCTTTCATGGATCATAATTATGTATTTCTATTCAGAATTGCACTACAAATACAAATTATCTCAACATTTCTTATTAGAAATGATTTAACAAAAACAGATAAACTTTCTTCATATTCGTTGTATGTCTTTTTTTTAATTTCTATAAAAAAAAAAATATCCCGGCCACCAATAAAAATGATTCCCTCAGAAATAATTTGATCGCAGTGGTAACTCTGATTAAGAAGCATGACATCCAATTTTGGTTCTATAACCCAGTAAACACAAGCCCGACACAAGCAAAATAAATGGGTGAACTCTGTCAGATGCATGCGCGAGAAGCATTTATTTCGATTAATTTGCCTCAGCGAAGTGATGTCAGCTTAATTTGTTTCTATAAGACCTGTGAAGAGGTGGTTATGCAAACATAATTTTAATCATCCTCTCAGACGCATGCGCGGGAAGTAATAATTCCGATTATTTGGTCCTAGCGAAGTGTTGCACACTCAACATAAAAGCATTAAAAGCTGGTACTTCGCATAGAAAGTAGTATTGATGTGAAAATAAGCTACTGCTGGCCAAATTATTCACAAACGAGGTGACCATAGTATCGTTCGTGTTTCATCGTTAAAAAATATTGTCGCGTTAAGAAATTAGAATATTTTTAAAAATTATCTTAGTATGAAGCTTTCATTTTTCAGTAGTTTTTTTTATTACATTTTAAACGTTTTAAGTATCTAGTATCAGTTGAAAAAAACTTTATCGTGGTCGTTATGGTTTATGTTTTTTATTTTGGCAAATTAGTGGTTTTAAAAAAGATTCAAAATAAAATTGTCAGTAAAAGTATAGTTTGTGTACAAAATGAAAAGTACATTGGAGCATAAAAGAGTTTTTATATTTTTTCTCAAATCAAAGAATTTCGTTTTTAAAAAAACAATCAAAACAAAAAAACAATTCAACAAAAAACAAACTTATATTTCAATTTGTGTCTCACAAAATATATGTTTGTGTGACCACTTCCATGTTTTCTCTAATGAGTAATTATGAAAACATTAATAATTAAAAATAAATAACATAAAGTAAAAAAAACTCCCTTGCAAGCAACAGACGAATGGTCACCTGTATTTTTTAAATTAGTTTAATTCATCAGGAAGCCCCAAGGAAGTTTTTAGGAAGCTAATTTCGGTTTCAAGTGGTTACAATTTGCTACTCATTTTTCATATGCCAGGCTAGCTTGATACCTAAGGTGCCCGACTCTCAACCCAACCATCCTCGTTTCAATTCCCGCAAAATGCATCAAGTAAGTAATGTGTTTTTTTCAGATATAAATAATTATTGTAAATTAAGTTCCAGAAGAAAATCATTACTTGCATGAAAATAAAGGAGAAAATAAAGAAATAAAAATAAAAAAATTATTTTTATTTTATTTTGCATTGTGCTTCGATAAGGCTTCTCCTAGGCCTCCATAAGCCTTTTATAAAGGTTTTTAGATGTGTCTATCGAAACACGTAAACAAAATTACATTACTACATTTGCAATGTTTGAGTGTAGGTTTGTTCTATAAGGCCTTAGCGAAAGAAAATTGAGTACTTCTTATAAACCTGTAAATGATTGCTTAAAAGCTTTTCGAGCTTCTCGATGTGGGCCAAATGTGTATCTCTAAGGCCTTATAGAGTCAAATTTGCTGGATTAGGAAATAACTTCGATAGACCCTTACAGAAGTTAAATTGTTAGTTGGGATATCGTCTATGACCCTAAGTAATAAACGATTTTTGAGTTGAATCTAGCTTAGATTCGAATTTTTTGTGTAGGTTAAACTCGCCCTTAGGCTAAATTCGACTAAAAATTCGTTTATTACTTAGGGCTCATCAGTTTATTTAAGCAAGAAATAATGCCAAATTCCTCTTAAGGTTAGACTCAATAAAAATTTTTTCCCAATCTCCACTTCGAGGTCGACTTTGGGTAATATTTTCTCTCAATCAGAACTTTTGTCAAATTTTTGGTTTAAAAAATTTCATTTAACAACTTATAGTTAAATTATTAGACATTTGCTTTCCATTTAACTTAGGTACTTTTTCCACACATTCTTAATCACTAATTTGGAATACGTTATCAAATATAATTCTTTTTTGAACAATCATTGTTATATATTTTCGAAGAATAAATTGAATCTAACTCCAAGCTTGTAATTAATTTTTAAAAGTTCTTTTTTTTTTGTATCACTGTTTTGTGATACAACAAATAAGTTGCAAATTAACCAAAGCCAAACAAAGGGAACAAGTCCTTAAATTACTCCTCCTTCACTACAGAATACTATTTATTTCAAACAAGTTTTGAATAAGTCCACAACTAACCCTTTTTTCAAGACAAAATATTATTTATTAGTTGAAAATCACCGAAATCCAGACACAAGTTGTGAATAAGTCCTTAACTAACTCCTTTTTCAACACACAATATTATTTGTTGGTGAAAATCAATGAAATCCAGACACAAGTTTTGTATAAGTCCTTAACTAACTCTTTTCCAACACTGAATAAGTCCTAATTAAAACTTTTTTGAATCCAAAATATTATTTATTGGTCCAAAAGTAACCAAATGTAATCCTTTAGTTAAGCAATAAGTCTTAGTTCACCAATCCACAACTCAAGAAATATTTCACCTTTTTTCCAACTCCGATTCAACTCAACCCAATTTCCAGACGCACGCACACACCTCGAAGTAGCTATTGGAAAATAACTATTTAAAATAACCTGAAATCAACATAATACAGGTTATTTAAAAACCCTATTCAAACGGTTGCGTAAAGGTTGTAAAATAACCGAAAATCAATTAAATGAACGTTGTTTTAAACTTCATATAAACTGTTTTATAAAGCCGATAAATAAAGTTTAAAATGAATGTTAACAAAACGGTTTATAAAAAACAGTCTATAAGCAGTTTTTTTTACTGACCTTCTTAACCCGTTTTTTATAACCCCAATTCTGACTGAAGTTATGTTCTTCCTGACCATTTTCGAATATGGGAACGTCAATGCAACGTTTCTAGGACGTTTTTCAAACCTATTTATAACTTCATTGGTTAATAAACCAGGGATATAAGACGGTTATATAACCGTCTTCTGACTTCAAATTGTTATTTGAAATATTTTTTTGTTAAAAAAAAAAACAATATTTAAATAAATAGGTACGTATATTTTGAAAGTACCTAATTAAAATCTTAAGAATTGGAAAATAGCAGTCTTCGAATACAGACCAGTCGATATTATTGAAAAATTGCTAATAAAAGGACCACAATACATACAAAATACACACAAAATTTGAAAACAAATTTAATTTTCAAAAAACACCGGCCTTATTCTTGGAAGGAAACAATTTACCTGAAAACAGTGGCGGATCCAGGGGGGTGGATATAGGGGGCAAAGCCCCCTTCCCACAGGCTGTTCTTCTTGCTACGCAATTTACATGCAACGTATTTTTTTTCTAAGCCCCAAATTAATTAGGTTGGGACTGAATTCTGAAGGCAATTGTACAAAAAACAAGTTCGGGGCTAAGCAAATAATTTATTCCTTTAAAACTTACCTTATTCCAGAAATTTTTTGGGGTTGACTCAAGGGACTGTCAAGTTCAAGTTGGGGCTAAAGCTTAAAGAGATAATTGAAAAAAACGGGGTCGGGGCTTAACAATTCGCCGGCTGAATACTTAAGTGCCCCATATACAAAAAAATTATTCCTCAGAAAACGAATTTTAAGGTTTGAAAAATAATTCCGTTATTTTTTACTTGACAATTACGACTTTTGAATTTTTATATAATACATTGCAAATTCCTTTTTTGGATTTTGAAGTCCTGATGTCAAACAACGTTGCGGTTAATTAGAAAAAAAATTAAGTTTGAAAAAAGTCAGAAATGGATGTATAACCCTCTTCCATACGAATGCGAAATCTATGAAAACCAAATTTCAAATTTCCTGTGGATATAGGACTTTTATGCACTGGACATTCGGAAATCAACGAAAGCAAAAAAAATCTAAATTTCTAGCATTATTAATTTTTATAATTTTACTTTAAGTGATAAAAACATAAAACAAAAAGTAATATTAATTTAGTGGCTATGCCTTCCTTTATACTAGATTGGATTATTTTGAAGTCGATAAGTAACGTATGAAAGTGATAAAGCATTTTAACACTTAATTATGAAAAATACTGAACTTGAAGTTTGGTCCATAAAATTTTCTAGAAAAGAACATTCAATTTTATTCGGAGTCGATTTTAAAAATACTTCAACACTTCTTTTTAAATTAAATTTCTTTTTACCTTTTTTATTTTTATCTATTTTAGTAAAAATAAAAAAAAAAATGATTAATATTATCGATAAAAACATTGTTTAGAATACGTTAAACGAAGATTTTTAGCTTGTCAACCTGAAGATATATAAATAGTGTTATTTAAAATAATGTTGTTTCCTCATTTCTACCTTGTTTTTATTTCTTTTCACACTATTTAAAAAAAAAATCGATTTTACCCTGAAAAAAAATCCTAACCAGAATTGAAACGTCGGCAAATAATCAATAAATATTGAATTAAAACAAAAACAACATTTTCGGTTTTTTAATAAAAGATTTTATATTGATTATTTGATAAGAGAAAATGTTACTTCTATTTATACTTTTCCAACTGACTGCATTTTTGTCCATGGATATAGAGCACATAAGCACAAAAAATCTCACTTTTTGTAATATATTGTGAGTACTTAATTGCTCTATATCCCATTTCCTGCGGTTATGGGGCAATTAAGCACTTAGCGTTTGTTTTTCAAACTTTCCTACAAAAATTGTCCCACCTAGTACAAATTTTGGATATACGGCAAATAAGCATCAAAAGAACCCAAAAATTTGGGGTTTATAGAGCAAAATTGCTTTATGTAACTTCGTTAATAATTGAGATAGAGCAACGGGGATGACGCCAAACGATAGAGAATATTCGAATTAGTCAAACTGCATCTTTAACTCAGTTTCCCGAAAAAGTGGTCTATAGGGCACTTAAGTATTCGGTCGGCGAATTAACATGCCAAATGAAAAAATAATTCACCCTAAGAACTTCGCTAACTTTGCAAAAAAAGGAAATTGGGGCTAAAACCCGTGGAGAATTTTGGAACAACAAATCAAAATCTGAGTTTTCTCTGGGCACTCAGAAAATCATGCGCGTGAATATTTGCAATCCCTCTGGACTGACGTGCAAATTTATTGACAGATTTTTTCTTCTGGTGGTTCAAAGCTTGACGCGGCTGAAAATTGAAGGTATATACATTTTTTTTCTATCTCCACTTAAAAATATTTAAAATGTTAAATACTACAGATGTTATTGTACGTAATATCGTGGGAATGCCAAAATTCAATTACTTACATATATAACTGTAGATTTTCACAAAAAAACCTTTAACCTGAACTAAAACTTTTTTATATTAGTTATGTATAAATTATAAGAATATATATATTATAAAATAAAATCAACATCGTCACAATAGTTAAAATAATTTGTGTTTTTCTCTTTTCACTCTCACAACGAATGTTACATTTCCTCGTACTCGAAAAAAAAAAAAATTAATTTCAATTAGAAAGAAATATAATAATTTATTATTATTATTAAATGGCAGTTGTCAATAAGATTTTGAGAATGATTATTACGATCGTATTCTGAACGTTGCACTGATAAACCAAGAGCCAACAGCAAATTTTGGGAGTGGATTGCTAACCAAAACATGAGAATGTTGGTTTGTAGGTGCATATATCGCGGTATCAAAAACAACCGGCCGGCAGGTTTCTTTTTCAGCCTTTGGCGGGGGTGGGAGTTTGAAAATAGCGATTTTCCAGTTTATTTTTTCAAAGGTATTACTACTTTAATAAATTTAAAAAATTTCTTTAAGTCAAAACGTCAAAATCTTGCCAATCCGACCAATAGAACTCAAGACATTAGGTTTTTAAGCAAACCTTAATCGATATTTTTGGAGAGTTTGTTTTGTTGGTTTTTTGTGTTTTATAATTCTCCAAGAAAAAGACGATAGGTCCTCTTAAAAAGCTTATATTTTGAGTTCTATTGGTCGAATTGCAAAGATTATGATGTTTTGACTTAAAGAAAATGACAAAATAAACTGGAAAATCGCTATTTTCAAACCGCCGCAAAAGGCTGAAAAAGAAACCTGCCAGACTGTTGTTTTTGATACCGCGATATATGCACCTACAAACCAACATTCTCATATTTTGGTTATCAATCCACTCCCAAAATTTGCTATGAAGCTTAAATGGCAGAAAACATTCGTTTAACTAGAACTACAGAATTATCTAAGTTCAAGGTTTACTTTGAAACCGAATCAAGTGATGAACTTAAGTTTAAAAATAAATTGTAGTTTAACTTGTGAAACTTGCCATTAATGTCTCAAACTGGATCTACCAAACCCCCTCCACAGCCAAATCCTAGATCCGCTACTGCCTGAAAGCAACTACCTACTAAAAGTACCTTCCTTTGGCGCAAAATTTTAGTCGATTCAGTACGATGTTAAATCATTTTTAGTATAATACTAGGTTAAAAAGTGTATTTTGCTAATTTTACACGAGTTTAGCATCATACTATCTCCTAACATTTTACTAAAGTTAAAATCAGCAAATAGCTATTTTATCATTTTAGTATCGTACTAAATCCATATTACACTTTGACGTTTAAAATTGTCAAAATCAGGGGTGTTTGTGAATTTTTTGCACGAGCTGTCACTTTTTTGGACGTGTTCAGCTCAATTTTATGAAGAAAATTAGTTTAGTATGATACAAGTTAAAAAGTATTTAAAATTAAGAAAATTTTAGTAAACTGTTAAAGAATTAGTAAAATGTTAAGTAGTATCATACTAAATCCTTAATTATAGGCTGTTTAAAATTTTGCGCAAATGTTTCTTTTGTTTACTTTCGACTTTCTTAATAATACACATATTAGGACTTGTATGATAATGATTATGAAATTGTTAGTAGAGATTATGAAATAATTGGTCTCAGGTTAGCAAGTAATGTTTTAATTCAGAGACAATGGTTGGTTTTTACGAAAAATTTTACAAATTTTAAAAATCGTTTTGTTCCGGTTTAATCGGAGTTGGAACATTATTGTCCTTCAAGTGAGATTTCGACTTTTGAAAACCGCATACCCTCTCCCCCCCTCGGAATTGTTTCCTGCGTTCGCGCCTGCAGGGATTTATTACCTCATGAAAAGATATTTTATCATTGCTGAATTTTGGCTGAAAAAGACTTGTGATAATTCAAAAGGTAAAAAGAATAAGTCTGTTTTACTGATTTTCTCAGAAAATATTTAATATTTAGAATAAAGATAAATTAGCTATAAAATAGGTAAAGATTGAGATTTAGATGTAGATATTTACGTGTATCAACTTTCCGAAATTACCCGTAATAATAATGGCGCAAAATTATAGTCACATAAAGTACACTTTAAAATGATTTTAATAGATACTAAAATCAAAATAAGTATTTTGACAATTATAGTCGTAAAAAAGCCCACTTTATCGTTAGTGGCTTGTGATAAATTTAATACCGAGGAAAGTACCTTTTTTCTTTAAAAATGGGGTTCAGTTGAGCCAAAGTACCTATCTCTACCCTCTTTATACCTCACTTTACCTTCATATTCAAAAATGGCTGCAAAATTATAAATAACTTATGTATGTATGTATGTATGTACCTATGTTTGTAGGTTATGGGATATATTTTCATCATTCATTTTTTTGACAGATAAAGTTTTCCCGATTGTTATTTTGTTTAGGTGTTAAGTCTGCTGTCTACTTTCGCTTGTTTTTAAAAATTATATTCCTCAAACTGTATTTGCTTGCCCAAACTGTTCATTTTTGGGTCTGTTCGACAAAAAGTAACTGGGGTAGGACTAAAGGGTTACACTTGTTGTAGATAGGTTACAAAATATTTATAATTTGATACAAAATTAGTACCTGCTTTTAAAATTAAAATGGTTTTACCTAGTATGTACTTAACCTAGTTATTAGGAGCTGACTATAATTTTGCGCCAATAAAATGAAAATTGCCATGATACAAAATCTTATCATTTCATTCATTCGCAGAACCGAAAGAGCCCCCTTCCAGCGCAGGTAAAACTCATTACAAGGTAAATTTTTAGTTTTAAATATACAAATCCAACAAATCCAATTTTTGTAACCTACGTCAGGCGAGCGACCAATCAAAAGTCTTATGAACACTCTTAATTCATAAATATGACTTTTATAGCTTGAAAAGGTTGGTGATACTCTAAATCTATACTTTATTAAGCTATAGGTAACTGTCTTCTTCCCTAAGTTTTAAAACACCTTAGTCAAAAACAGACCTCGAAGGGGCCATTATCTGACTTTTGCCATCTGGAACTACTTCCAGCGCCAGAGGTTTTGTAATTGTTTGACCTTGAAAAACTATTGGTTAGTGTACTATTTCAATAGCCATGATGAGATAGAGGTTATCTTACTGTTAGGGCTGGCGCCCACATGCAACTTTCAGTCTTAGTGTCCTCCGATTAATTTTGCCATTGGTCAATTAATCTTGTGCAAAAATCAAAAACTTGCCATTTTCCAATATAAGATGACGGAAACCTCGCAAGTGGTTGATGGTCGATAACTGGGGTTTTAAGTTTGGAAGGTACATACATATGTATGCACAGCAACATTTCTCATTATTATGTTAATGAGGTTCCAAAACCACTGCCTCTTTGATGATGATCTGCAGTCACTGAAAAGTTGTTCAATTGGACTTGTGTGTGTGTGGTTTATTGAACAAAATTATATTTACAATTTGACTTATAACTAGTTAGATACGATGATATTATACATTTATTGGCACATAGGGGGGCTAAGCTTATACTTTGTCTTAAATTTAAAGGATTATAAAATATAAAATACATGTCAAAAAATTAAATCTAAAAATCGGCTGACTTTATGGTCCTCGGTGTTCCGTCCCGGTTGTCAAGTTGTGGTTTTGGTGGGGGGATGGGTTGGCATTTAGCCGCGGTGATATGCTGACACTGTGTCAGCGTAGAACGTAACTGCTGGCTCGTTGCATGTGATGATGTTGTCAACCATGATTTTCATCGTACTGAGGTATCACGGCTCGGGGTGTCGCTGCTGAGTGGCCATCCTTCTCATCAGTTGATTTGGGTGACTGTTAGTGAGTCCTACAAGCTTCTTTGCTTGAAGCAGTAGGTACCTGTCCAGAGGGATGATGCTCGCCTCTGTGTAAAGACGCTCGTTGCTGTGATGTCTCATTCGCTGCCGATCAAAATGTAGTCCGGTACAAATCCTTAGTAACTTTCTTTCGCACATTTGAAGTTCCTTCATGGCCGTCTTCGAGATGGAGAACCAGACTGGGAAGGAATAGCTGATTACAGGCCGCAGGAGTTGCTTGTACATAAGTATCTTCGTCTTCTGGCTTAGTCCGTTTCTGCGTCTCATCAATGGGTGGAGTCGGTGGAAGGCCCAGTTGGCTTTTTTGAGGTCGTTTCGTGAGTGTGGGTTGAACCTTAACAACTTGAAGCTGCTATTGTAGATCCGTCCGGAAGTTTCAGAACCAGACTTCTGCACTTGTCTGCGCTGCAACTACCTCTACTGGGTCTACTGAAACACACAAGCTCCGATTTGGAGGTGTTTATCCGGATGCCCCATTTCTTGTAGAAGGCGTAGAGTCTATTGACGTGGTGCTCAACTTTTCGTAACGCTACCAGAGGAGACATCGAGGTGGCATATACGTTAGGGAGTTATCAGCATACAGGAGATTTTCGCTACAGATGGCAATGGTTGGTCAGATGTCATCAGGCTTCGAACCTTTCTTCACTTGTGATTTGTAGTTGTCCATTTGTACGTAGAATTTTCTGGAAGAAAGAAAAGAAAAAAGAATTTTTATTAGTGACGGGGGTAAATGTAATACGCGTAGCTTATGGATAAGGGCTTCAATCCATACGCTGTCGAATGCTTTATCGACATCCAGAAAGCATCCAACGGTGACACGATGGTTGTTGAGCGCTATGGTGATGTCATGCTGGAACTTCAGGAGCGGATGCAAAGTGGAGTGCTTTTCCCTAAAGCCAAACTGTATGTCCGGGATTATGGCGTTTTCGCTGCAAAACCTCTTTAGTCTACGAAGTAATACTTCTTCCAGTATTTTACTTATGTTGTTCAGAAGCGAGATTGGCCTGTAATTGGACACACGATTGTTAGTGCCTTTATTCGGGATGGCCACGATGTTAGCTGTTTTCCACCTTTGGGGGAAGTAGCAGTTATTGATGCAGTTGTTCATGATGATAGTTAAAAGGATCATCACTGCATGTGGCAGCCTCTTCAGGATGTAGTTTGAGACTCCGTCTGGTCCGGCTGACTTTTTTGGCTTTGAATTCCCGATGATGTCTGCTACCTTCTCCATATTGCAGGGATGTGTGCTATCGGTTGGGTCACTTGCTGGGTTGGAGTCACTAAAAACAACGCTTTCCGGATTTGGCCGCAGGGTTTGCTGAATGGATGCTTCGACTTCGTTCAGAAACGCTGGATCATCAGGTGGGTTTGGTGTGAAGTTTCCCTCGAAATATTTGGCGAACATTTCCACTTTGTGGACCCGCTGTAGATGTCTGGCTGATAAGAAAATATTGTAGAATATTTACCCAAAGAAGATATAAAATCTAGATTTGATTCTGCTATGTAAATGGCACGATTTGTTTGACAGATTTTAATTGTCTGGCTCACGTTAGGCCCCACTGTAGATGTCTGGCAAGTGTCAAATAAAATAAAATGACATCATTCCCTAAGACATATCAAAAATTCAGCTTTCATAAAATTACGCAAAGTTGCAACATTTGTATGCAACTTTACCAGTTCCTACCTCTTAATTGCACCCGGATTGAAGATTCTTAGTATCCATTTGTTCTTAGCTACCATAGTATCTGTTCACAGAAAAAATCTTAGCTTTGCTAAAATAACGTATGTATGTCTGGCGCCTCCGGGCTCTTAGTCTATTAGTAAAAGATTTATTCAATAGGCTATATGGTCCAGTATCATTTGGTAGTTTTTCCTGGAAAGTTTTGAAAACTTTACATTTTTAAAGACTTTGCCACCTCGTGCTTTTGCCGCTAAAATCACCATAAAATGGCGACCAAAAACTGTCGCCACTATCTCCTTTTCGATAAGTTTTACGATAAAACAGTCTTTAAGTAAATCAAAGCTAAACAAATTTATGAGCACCGCAACAGCCTACAGAAAACACCTGCAATACGACAGAAAAAAACTCATTTCCACAACACCATGAGGTAGCGAAAATAGCGCGCATTTTTGTTAGGTCCGTCAAGCTGGAACCGCCACAACTGAGATTCGAAAATCTAACGATGCCATAATTTGGTTCCATTTTTGGGCTAATTTAGTACCCCAATCCCGATGGAGAACTAAAATACCTTGCCCCTCAAACTTGTGGTGGACCCAGCTTGACGTCAAGCTAGAACCACCACACCTCGAAAACACAACATTTCAAAAAAACTAATAATGCCATATTTTAATTTAATTTTTGGGCTCCTGATTTGGCGAAACTCCAAATTAAATACTCCATGGTTTGACCTTGAAATTTAGGTCCAAACACACAAAATTGTGGAGACTTCCTACACCCGTTCATTAAAATACGGATTAGATGCAAAATGAGTTAAATTGGAAAAATTACAAATTTAGCCTTTCAACTCCCACTGGTTTGGTTTTTAGTTCTACTTTAATAACCCCTCCTTACTTGTGGTGGTTCCAGCTTGATGTCAAGCTAGAACCACCACACCTTTAAACATGTGACCTTGACATGTATTAATACACAGTGGGGTAGTGTGGAAGGGCTAATAGCTATAATGTCTTTAAAAAAGTTATTGCATGAACTGAATCAGCGGGTGGAAATAGTTGAAATAATACATCTTATTAAGGATTTAATAAGTGTGCTTTGTTTCTTATCTCTTTTTTAGAAAGATACCTTCTTATAAATATTGTTATTTTCCAATTACCAAGTTCTATGTATATATTTAATCAGTATGTTTTTTTAAATGTCGAGTACACAGAAGGTGGAGACTTTTTGATGTTTGGCACTAAATTCAGAGGTCAAACCATGCAGTACTTAACTTGGAATTCCGTCAAATCAGGAGTCCAAAAATTGAACTAAATTCCCTCATCATTAGTTTTTTGAAAATTCGTGTTTAAAGGTGTGGTGGTTCTAGCTTGACGTCAAGCTGGAACCACCACAAGTAGGAGGGGTTATTAAAGTAGAACTAAAAACCAAACCAGTGGGAGTTAAAAGGCTAAATTTGTAATTTTTCCAATTCAAATCATTTTTTTTTTTTTTTTAATGGGCGAGTGTAGAAAGTCTCCACAATTTTGTGTGTTTGGACCTAAATTTCAAGGTCAAACCATGGAGTATTTAATTTGGAGTTCCGCCAAATCACCAGCCCAAAAGTCGAAATAAATTCCCTCATCATTAGTTTTTTGAAATTTTGTGTTTGAAAGTGTGGTGGTTCTAGCTTGACGTCAAGCTGGGCCCACCTCAAGTTTGAGGGGCAAGGTATTTAAGTTCTCCATCGGGATTTGGGTATTAAATTAGCCCAAAAATAGAACTAAATTATGGCATCATTAGATTTTCGAATTTCAGTTGTGGCGGTTCCAGCTTGACGGACCTATTTTTGTTGCTCCTCATAGACCAGGTCCATGTTCTACGAAAAAATGAAAAGTTTTCAAAACTACAGGCATATGCGAGCTTTGACCCACTTTAATTTTAAGCTGGATTAACTTACAGATTTGGTTGTAAAATAAATCTAAATTCAAAAAAATGTAATCAGGAGATACATATATCTAAACACATACCACAAAATAATTTTTCTTTATCGAGGAATATACAATTTAATGTCATTTTGATTAAATTCAATTACCTAAGTACATTCTTGCAATATTTTAAGATAATTATTTTCGTTTATTTACAGGGGATATGAAAGTGCATCCCTAGTTCAGCCACGTAAGGCCAAAATAGAACTTTTAGGTCTTGGTACAACTGTAGGAACACCCCGAGGTGGAATTGTTGGAAACGTTGTGGCTGTACGAACTTTTGACGAGCTGCAAAAATTACCTGATTCTGAGGTTATTATATTTTGTATTTTTGTAAATTTTTTTTAATAATAAATTTTCCACAAAGGTCAAAGGAAAAATAGTTGTATTTGCACCACTTTGGAATGGATATGGAAAAACAGTTAGTTATAGGGGAAAAGGTGCAGCTGAAGCTTCAAAAAAAGGTGCTATTGCTGCTCTGATACGTTCAGCAACACCATTCTCAATTGCTTCCCCTCACACTGGCTCACAAAATTACGAGCAAGGAGTTAGAAAAATACCTGCAGCGTGTATAACTATTGAAGATGCTGAAATGATTCTACGATTGTACAATGAAGGTATGCGGTTATCTGAATAATTTTGTGTTAGGTGTATGGTACATTTTTTCTGGGAAAATATGTACAACTTATCTAGAAAAACAAATTTAAATTATGAGTGTTTTTTATAATACAAATTCTATATACTACTGAAATACATCAGCCAAGTAGAAGACTTAGCATTATTTAATTGGACTTGTTGAATTATTGATTCAATATAGCTTTTAACGGCCTTTAGTCCATACAAATTGGCGTTTCGTCCCGGCGTTCTCACTTGGACTCTTCAGTTGACAGTGAGGGCCTTGTCAAGACGCAATTTTTATTAAGTTCAGTCCAGCTTACGTTAATTTTACAGCGAAAATCAATTGTGAACTACATCCACCCAATTAGAATTTCTAATCAAGAATTGTTGGTTATATTAGTTAAAAATTAGTTAATGCATTAAGATTTTGTATTAAAAAAAAAATTTAACAAAAATAATGTGGATTCCTAAACAACATCCGGATATTTATCAAACATAGACCCTCGTTCGATTCAAAGTGTTCGTTTAATTATTTTACATATAAAGAATCGATTTGTTTTACTTTATTGCAGGCGAAAATGTTCAAATTCGCTTAGAAATGGAGGACTATAATCTAGAACCTGTCATTTCACGAAATACCGTATCTGAATTACAAGGAACAACTTCACCCAACAAGTAAATCGAAATACTCCTGATCCACTCACCATTTTAGTTTTATTCAAACGATGTTTTGTATCCGTTAGGTCTGTTGTTATATTGTCCGGCCACTTGGACAGTTGGGATGTTGGTGTTGGTGCAATGGACGATGGGGGTGGAGCTTTTATCTCATGGAAAGCAGTGAAATTCCTAAAGGATATGGGTCTTAGGCCAAAACGTACAATTCGATCTGTATTGTGGACAGCTGAAGAATACGGTTATTATGGTGCTAAGGAATATGCTAGAACACATAAAGAAAATGAACTTGAAGAATTTAACTTTTTTATTGAATCGGATACTGGTACATTCGATCCGGTTGGATTGGACTTCACAGGAAATAAGGATGCCGAATGTATATTTAGAGAAGTCTTAAGGTACATATATACTTATACATTTGTACATAAATAATTGTTGAAATAGAACTTTGGCTGTTAAATGTACCTTTTATTTTGTTTTGTTTAGCCTAATGGCTCCTCTTAATGCAACACAATTTGCTACACCAGCCGATGGAGGCCCTGACATTTCAGTGTGGCTCAATCGTGGATTTCCAGGAGCATCGTTGTTGAACAAGAACGAACGATATTTTTGGTAAGTATTTTTGTATGTACAGTCAAACTTCTTTATAACGAATTTCCTTATAACATAATTCTCTCTATGGCGAATTTCATTTTGTTCCCCTTCCCCTTAAGAAATATCCCATACGAATAAGGTTCCTTATAACGAAATTCTTTTTATAAGGAACTAATTTTGTGGCCCGGAAGCAAAGTTGTTTTTTTATAACAAAATGTGAATTTTCAAATTTGAAAAAAAAGTTTACTGCGATTTTTATTCCTTATTTTAAAAGGGAACTCCCCGTTTTGGGAAGAATTTTCTTAAAGTGAATGTGTGTATGCATGGATGTATGGAAAAGTGAATGTGTAGTAGAAATGTTACGCATATCAACAGGTCAATCGTTTGAGTTGGCATTTAAAGTTCGAGAATTGTTACCAAAATGTCGAAGCGCAAAGCTATTTCGCTATCAGAGAAATTATCGATGATTGAAAAAGTTAAAAGGGGAGAAAGGAAAAAAGATGTTGCATACAAATTTGGTGTATCGTTTAGTACATTGTCGACAATTTTAAGGAATGAAAGCAAAATTTTAAAGTTTGCCGAAGAAAGTTCAAACAGACGCCAAAAAAAACTAAGAAAAACAAAATACGTTGATGTGGATAAGGCAATGTTAAAATGGGTGCAGATAAACAGGAAAAGGAATGTAGCACTCTCGGGCTCTATTATCAAACAGAAAGCTTATTTTTTTTTCTGAATCTTTGGGAAAGCATAATTTTAAAGGCAGTACTGGATGGCTTGATAAATAAACACGGTAAGCTAGTAAATCTACAAAACATTTGTTTTTGCTTTAAAAAAAAAAATCTGTATAGGTACGGCATCAAAAAAAAAAACTTTATGTGGGGAAGGGGCTCACGTAGATGATGAAGTTTGTCAAAATTGGATTAAAAATACGCTTCCAAATTTACTGGACAGATGCAGCCCTGAGAATGCTTTTAACGTGGAGGAAACGGGTCTTTTTTTTAAATGTCTTCCTCAAAAAACACTGGCTTTTAAAAACGAAAAGTGTCACGGAGGAAAGAAAAGCAAGGAGAGAGTCACCTTAATAGTGGGATCAAATATGGCAGGTGATGAAAAATTGAAGCTTTTAGTGATTGGGAAAAGTGCAAAGTCTCGTTGTTTTAAAGGAATCCAGTAATTGCCAGTTGATTAATTAAATAATAAGAAACTCTTGGATGACCGGTGAACTTTTCCAAAAATGGATAATGAAAGAAGATCAAAAATTTGTGCGACAAGGACGGAAAGTTTTATTTTTTCTTGATAACTGTCAGGCGCACCCACCTATGGTTCAGATTTATTTAAAGGCAATAAAGTTGAAATTTTTCCCACCGAATACAACATCAATACTCCAACCAATGGATCAAGGCGTGAAAAGTTTACTATCGTCACCGATTCTCACAGCAAGTTTTTGAAGCTATGGATCAGGGACGAGAATACAAATCAAATCTTTTGGATGCCATTACATACAGATGTTTATAAGCAGGGAAAGGATTTTGCTGACCTAAAAAAATCAAAAAAGGAAAACAAAAATTCTTAAAAAGGCAAATAGAAGGCATTTATTAAAAAAAGAGAATATAAACATAACTTAACGTCTAATTATAATAGCATTGAACTACCAACAGCTTTTTAAAGTTCTCAGGTACCAGCCTTCTACAATTGTCTCTTAGAAGCGTCTTAAATGAGCTAAAGGACCTTTCTACTTGAGCAGAAACACGTGGAGCCCAATTTAAACTCTCTAGCCTTATTCACTTCAACGTTTTCGGAAAGTGTGGAGTTGACGTCGCCATTTATTACAGCATTTTCTCAACAGTTATAAGTCCACGATTTACATTAAAAACAGTAGTGAACTTTTTCAGCACTTCATTTGCAATTATTGGCCCTTTCTATTTTTCCAAATTTTCATTGATATTTGTAGTGCAAGGAAATGCACGATCATTCACAGAGAAATGCAAAGATCTAGTTTTTATGAGTAAAGAAACAAAAAAGGACAAGTAATTTTATTGAGAAAAGATCATAGTAACCCTATCTACAGTCTACACTACCTGCTTTCTTTTTCTCGTATGTATGTTGAGTGCAAGCAAATTTCTTTTCGCGCTTTAGATTTTGTTTGGATCATGTTTTTAAGTGAAATAATCTCAAATGAAAATGGAAAACTACATGCAGTTTGTATTTGTAGAATTTTTGTGAAGATTTTTTCGTTTAACTTTGATAAAAAAAAGCAAGCAAGTCAAAATTGGCACAAAAGACACCAACGGGTAGAAAAGGCAAAAAAAAGCACTAACGGGTAAAAAAGGCAAAATAAAATACATATATTTTGAATTAGGAGGACATGAATCGTGCTTGTATAAAGTCGATACTTTCTTACGATCACGCAAAAAAAAAAAAATAGGCAAGGTTAGCAAAATCCTTTCCCTGTTTATAAGGCTTGGTGCGTCGATGTTAAAACAAGTACAATTCGTAATTGTTTTAAAAAAGCTGGGTTTCGTACTTTTGATAAAGACTCAGTTCCATTGTCAACAATAAGATCATTAATAATCGAGAACAACAGCAACTTTAACAGAGTTTTATCAAGTGATGATTATCCTATTAAATTTGACGATTATGTTGCACTGGATGCAAATGTTGCTACCATGGAACTTCCTTCAGACGAAACAATTTTGAATGTTATTACATCTAAGGATGAGGAATCGGACTCATCAGATGACAATGCTGAAACCGAATTTCTTCGAAAAAAACCCAACGATAATGATATGAGAGCTGCATTTGATAATATTCGAAGTTTTATTGAAACAAGAGATAAAACTTCAGATGATGCATATTTTCACCTTAATAAAATAAAAACCAAAACTATTCATGTGCAATCGAAAATTGATATGGCCTCAACTTACAAGCCCCTCCATCCAGCTCTGTCCCTAGCTAGCCGCTTCCAGTTGCGCACACCGAGTGCTTTGATGTCGTCATCCACTTGATTGCGCCACCTGTTACGGGTTCTTCCTCTGCTGCGTACCACATCGGGGTTGGATTCGAAGACTCGTCGGGCAGGTGCGTTGCTGTCCATACGCTCCACGTGCCCCAGCCATCTCAGCCGCTGTATTTTCAGCTTTTTGACCAGGTCAACGACGCTGTATATCCCGTATAGCTCGTCGTTGAATCTTCTCCTCCATAATCCTTCGATACACACCGGACCGAAAATCACACGAAGAATCTTCCTCTCAAAGCACCCTAGCAGATTTTTATCCGAATCTTTCAGTGTCCATGCTTCTGACCCATAAAGCAGGACCGAGATGATTAGGGTTTTGTATAAAGTCTCCTTGGTTCTCTGAGAGAGGGCCTTACGACTTAAATGCCTTCTTAGACCGAAGAAACAGCGGTTGGCAATAGTAATTCTTCGCTTGATCTCTGCACTGATGTCATTCTGCGATGTCATAGTGGAGCCCAGGTAGACAAAGTCCTTGACAACTTCGAAGTTATATCTGTCCATCGTGATATTTTGCCCGAGTCGACGATATTGAGATTCCTCTCTCGATGACAGAATATACTTCGTCTTGTCCTCATTAACCGCCAATCCCATTCTAGCCGCCTCCGATTCAATGCTCGCAAATGCCCCTGCCACAGCTCGCTTCGTTCTGCCGACAATGTCTATGTCATCCGCATATGCAAGCAATTGAACGGACTTTTGATTGATTGTACCACTGGTGTTGACATGTGCGTTGCGTACAATGGCTTCAAGAACGATGTTGAATATGTTGCATGATAACGCGTCGCCCTGCCTCAATCCTTTATCAACATCGAAGGAATCGGTGGTGTTCTTACCAATTTTGACGGAGCAGCGAGATTTCTCCATCGTCATCCTGCACAGGCGGACGAGTTTGGCAGGGAGGCCGAGACTCGACATGTCTCTGTATAATTCGTCCCTTTTCACGCTATCATACGCGACTTTAAAATCGATAAAAAGGTGGTGTGTATCGATCTGGAATTCCCGGGATTTTTCTAAAATCTGTCGGAGTGTGAACATTTGATCGACGGTTGACTTGCCTGGCCTAAAACCGCACTGATGAGGGCCGATCAGATCGTTGACAAAAGGTTTTAAGCGGTCACACAGGATGACTGACAAGATTTTATAAGCGACGTTTAGGAGACTAATTCCTCTGTAGTTGGTAAATTTCAGAACATCTTCCTTTTATGGATGGGGCACCCTATACCGAGGTTCCATTCATCGGGCATACTTTCATCCGACCAAATTTTGCAGATGAGCTGGTGTATGCTCCTAGCCAATTCATCTCCCGCTGATTTAAATAGTTCGGCTTGTAAGCCATCCGCACTAGCAGTCTTGTACGACTTAAGTTTGGATATCGTCAGCCGCACTTCGGTTAGGTCGGGTGGACGGAACTCTTGCCCATCATCGTCCAAGTTGAATGGAGCGTTCTGCCTATTAGCGGCATCTTGGCTGTCTTCGCCATTAAGCAGTCTAGAGAAGTATTCTTTCTAGATCCTCATCGCTGACTGTGTGTCTACTACTATATTCCCACTCTCCTCTCAGCAAACTTCCGTTCTAGCCTTGAATCCTTGGGTGGATATCCGCATACGTAGTCTAGCTACCAGCAGGTAGTGATCCGAGTCAATCTTGGCCCCTCGGAACGTTCGGACGTCCAAGATACTGAAAGCATGTCTCGCGTGTATCGCAACGTGGTCGATTTGTTTGACGGTTGGTTGATCACGTGACCGCCAAGTCCCCTTGTGTATATTGAGGTGTGGGAAGTAGTTGCTTGAGATGATGACATTTCGCCCCGCCGCAAAGTCTGCCAGCCTGTGTCCGTTGCCGGAAATTTCGTCGTGTAGGCTGTGTCCTCCGACTATCGAACCAAAGATGCCCTCCTTTCCGAATCTTGCGTTGAAGTCCCCAAGAATGATCTTCACGTCGTACTTCGGGCACATATCTTACGTTGTCTCCAGGAGATAGTAGAATGCTTCTTTGATTGAGTCCTCTCTCCTTTCATGGGGGGCGTGAACACAGATCAGCGTAATGTTCTAAAATTTGCCTTTGATGCGGATTGTGACCAGGCGCTCGCTTACACTTCGGAAGCCAAGACTTCTTGCCTTAGTCTTCCCCTTATCACAAAACCAAAACCAAAGAGCCGCTGACCCTGTTCCTTCAAGCACCCGCCGTGGTAGATGTCACACGATTTCAGTCTCCGTATGCCCTCTCTATCCCATCGCACTTCCTGGATGGCTGTTACGTCAGCCTTTAGCCTGTCCAGGTTCTCCACTAATTGTTCGGCTGCACGTGTTCTGTATAAGGACAGGACGTTCCACGTGCAGATCCGAAATTCATTGTCCTTGTTTCGTTTGCTGGGGTCGTCAACTTTAAAATCATCCATATCCGAGGCTTGTTGTTGTTTCGGAACAACTTTTTTTTAAGTGGTAGGGAAGTTACCCCGACGCACAACCCCCGACCCGGAGGACCAGACCCTTCGTATAAATCCAAGGGTAAGGAGCCAGATAAACCGCTCCTTATAGGCCTGAGCTACAAATATGTCGTAGTAGCCCATATAAGGTGTTCACTAAGTAGTTCAACCTAACTGGAACTGTAGACGCCACCGTTGATTCCATCTAGAGAATTCGTCCGCTGCCGCCTCGATGAAAGGAGAAGTGCCTTAGTGGGAACACTCCTCCCCCCCTCTCTCGTTGGCTGTCCCCAACAGCTTTCCACGGGGATTTAAACCCCGCCTCCATCTGAGGTACTAGACACCCGATGTTCACCACTAGGAGGTGAGAGTAGGAGTTGGTAGACAAAGGTGGGTTTTGAGAAAACCTGTGGACGCTTGTGTCCTCTTGAATGCACATAACTACCCTTTTGAACACTTGTAGTGTTAAAAAAAATTAAATTTTCTATATAACGAATTTTTTGTAAAACTTCGTTATAACGAAGCAATTTTTTGTTCCCTTGAAGGTTCGTTATAAAGAAGTTTGACTGTAGTATGAATATGAAGTATGTAGGTACAATGTACATATGTTAGGATGGTACTGATTAATTTTTTTTTTTTTTTTTAATTGACGCAAGTAGTAATTTTTTTCTGGATAAATAAATAAAATCCAGTAAAATTTTAGCACTTTATATATTAAAGTTAAATCATCTGCTTCCAAAAAGATATTGTTTACGTAGGTACTTATGCGTAAAATGTTATCAAAATTATTTTTAATATGCAATGTTAGTGTTTTATTTAAATTGAAAATAATACAAAACTATTTTTCCCTTATCAGGTTCCATCACACAGAAGCCGATACGATGTTGGTTGAGGATCCTGATAGTTTGGATCGTTGTGTTGCTTTGTTTGCTTCCACTGCATATATTATTGCGGATTTAAGTGTTGACATGCCCAAGGATGTTACAAATTGATTTGAATACAAAAAAAAACCTATAATTAAATATTGCATTTAAAATCATATGTTATTTTTATTATTTTAAAGGAAGAAAATCAAGATGGAAATATGTATGGAAAATTAAAAGAAAAAAAAACGATTTAGTCTTAAAAAGGTGCCTAGAAGAAAAGAAGAGAGAAAAAAAAACTATGCGTATATGTGGTGAATATGTCGCGGTAGATTTTAATGTCGTTGTAGCTCACAAATGGTTCCACGCATCTACATCTGAGGAATCACTGACTAAGGCCCAATTTATTCGGTCAAAGTTGAATATAACTCTGGGATTTTTAAAGTCAACTTGATAAATAGTTTTTATTCACTCAAAGTTGACGTTTTCAACTTTTTATTTTCAACTCTAGAGTTGATCAACTTTGGATTTTTTCAACTCCCCGAAATAGTAGAACTTAGCGAGCAAACTTAGAATTTTTATTCGTTTCTGTCTATTCATTCATGCTATTCAGTTCTCGACCGATCACCGAAATCAAGCATCGTCGGGTGAGTAAGTACTTGATGGAGGACCGCATGAGTTTTCTTTTGTTTTCATATTTTTTTTTTTTTATAATTGAAATTTGCTTAGAAAAATGGTGCCTTTCCCCCACCAAAAAATAGAACAAGTGTACAATTTCCATAAACAGATCACTTCAGTATTGTGTTCCATGTTATATATGGAATGATTTCCTGGTCTTTTGATTTTTAAGTAGTGGGCGACAATTTCGCCGGAAAAGTGTAAAAACATACTCATGAACATCCCATTCATGATTCCATTTCACAACAACAGTTTTTACATTTCATGGAGTTGTTGATCTTTGTTTGGCTTTTCCTGTTTGAACCTACATTATTCTTTTCTGTGAAAATTTGTGTTTCTTCCTTTATAATTTAATTTAAGGAAGTCAAAATAGTTATAGGAACAAATTATTGTGTGTGAAAACTCACATCTTATTGGTAGATATATGTATATTATTTGCTTTAAAAATAAAAGTTTCACCTAATCCGTTATGTATAGCTTTCAATTTAGCTTGGTATTTTTTTTGATTCCGCGCTTTACATGGAATTAAAAAATCCATTGCAATTATTCGGAGAAAATGACGTCTTGTGCGTCATGTGTCACAAATATCCCAAGGATATTTTAGAAACTGCAGGTTGGTCAACTTTTGAATTTCAACTCTGGAGTTCAGATTCGAAGTAGTGACTAAAAGCATTTTTCAACTT
This sequence comes from Melangyna quadrimaculata, assembly GCA_949320155.1. NCBI lineage: Eukaryota > Metazoa > Arthropoda > Insecta > Diptera > Syrphidae > Melangyna > Melangyna quadrimaculata. The sequence goes on from OX439484.1 coordinate 86,804,751, forward strand.
TCAGTTCAACTACGGATTTGAAGTCAACATGTAAGTTGGCCAACTTTGGAGTTTTCAGCAAGTTCAGCAATAGTGAATAAATTGGCTCTAAGTATATTGCCAGCAAAATCTGAGTTGATAAATCCACAATAAAATGCTTTAAGCTTGTAAAAAATGCTATAAATTTGAAATTAGTAAATTTTAAAGTTGGTATTCCAACTAATAACATAAAATCCTCATTTTGTGGATCAAATTGACCGAAAAACACTTTATTAAGAGAGTTTATTCCAGTAGATGGACCAGGTCTGGAGGAAATGAATCAGAAACAAAGAGGAGGGGCTTAAGCCTGAACAAAACTAAAATTGCAGTTTATTTTCAAAATATGAGTGGTAGGTATTAGAGGTAAACTTAAGGATCTTTCCGTTCTTATGGACTCCTGTGAATATCATGTTTGTGCGTTTGTGGAAACCTGGCTTTTCAATGAAATAAGAAATGAAGAGGAACTAAACACATTGGGGCATATTCATAGTCATTTTAGACCTGGGTCTAACTTAAACATAGCTTTGGTTGAAATTTCAGACGCTGATTCTATTTTTTTAAGGTTATCATTTCAAAATATTTGAAGCTATTTGTGTAGTTTACCAAGTTAATTATCTTATAAAAATATAAAACCAACAATTTGTAATTCAAATCGGTCTGTATTCATTGAGCCAAAATTGTCTTAAACTGTAGTTTAGTTAAACCTGGGTCTATCTGCGACTATGAATATGCCCCATTGGAGTTTTATGTTTTTCACCGTGATCGTCATGACGTTGGTAGCAGAAGAGATGGTGGCGTTTTTCTTTGAGTCCAATTATTTCTTATTCTATTAATCTTAACAGTTCATCTTCGGATGAGAATGTTAAACAAATTTGTGTTTGCATTGAAGGAAATAATAAGTCTAAATTGTTAATTTTTGTTAACTATATTCCACCAAATTCTCCTGTTTCTATCTATTCACATATCTCATATAAAAAATATTGAAAGAACTTTATCTGATTACAATGAGTACAACATCTCTGATTGTATAATGGGTGTTTAAATTAGGTGGGATTAAGTGGATGCTAAATGATAATAGGAGATTGCCAAATGTTATTTCTTCCGAAAAAGAGTTTGAACTTGTTGATTCTCTGTTTGCCTTAGATTTATCCCAAGTTTGTTTTGTTCACAATTCATTGCACAAACTGCTTGATTTAATATTTATAAACGAAAATATTGATGTTAATATCTCTGAATGCATTCCCTTATTTTCTAATTCAATTCATCATGTTGCTACGTCAGTGTTGATAACAAATATTTGCTTTGAAAAATATAGTTGCTTTCATAAGGCTCGTTTCACACACATTCGGTCACTATTCGGTTTGTATTCGGCTGTGCCTGATATGTGTTTTTAGGTTTTTATTTTTGCCGTTTTATCGTTTCACACATATCAGGCACAGCCGAATACAAACCGAATAGAGACCGAACCGAACGAAACCGATTGTGTGTGAAACAAGCCTAATGCTAGTAAATTTAAATATCGTTTCAATTCTTTCAATTTATATATCAAATGAAAAATTTTCTAATTTCTAGTGGCAATAATTAATATAAATAATAGCTTAAAATGTAATTTTGAATATTTTGTTATTGTTTTTGTAAGGGAATTGGCTGCCTCTGTTCCACGCTCTTTAATTAAAATTAATTTTCATCCCCCTTTGTCTAACTCTAGGTTACGAAGATTACAAAATGCTAAGAATAAAGCTTTTAAAACTTTACAAAAATCGAATTCTCATTGTGACTTTCTTTATATTCCTGGATTCGAAGAGATTATGTGTTCCTGGCAAAGTCTTGTTTTGCTAACTACGTACATTTAACTGAGAGTGACTTAAAGCAAAATTCCAACGTAATCCATCGGTTTCCCGTCAACTATGGTTTATAGTAATGAAACTTCCAGTGATCCACAACTTTCAGAGTGTTTTTTATGCTTCGAATATTGTAGTTGGCAATAACTATGATACAAGGGGTTTAAAAACTATGACAGATTGCTGCAGTTTTTATTGCGATTTAGAAGAAGTTTCTACATAGGCGCCCGCAGGATTTTTTCCAAGGGGGGGCAATTTTTGAATTTAATTTTTTTTTATTAAAAGTTTATTTGTTTTGATTAGGCATAGGTCAGTTGTAAGTGATTTTATTTTAGGACTAGTAAATGTGACATTTTATTCGTTTTGACGTTAAATAATTATTAAAGGAAGCAAATATATGATTTTTCTTTGAATGTATATCATGCACAACGAATCAAGTCGTTTGTCGGTCATTGTGGATCTAAGCCAAGTTTTTACTTTGCGTAAGGTGCTGAACGATCGCTCACCGGTTCTAGTAGTTGCTGGAATTGAGAGCCCTACAGAAAGAGCTGAAAAAATCGATGGATAAAACTCCTCTAAAAAAATAAATAAATAAATTGGGTGGCACAACGGCTCTTGAAGAACCAGGGCCTAGTGTCTAACAACTCGCAACCATTCCTGTGTGCGCCTGTCGACAGGAATGGAAGGGACCTACAATTTTATGCCGAATCCGAAAGGCTAGACGAGAAGTCTAGCCGTTCTCGTCGGCTAGACGAGAAGTCCTCTACAGTGTTCAATAAATCAGAAATGTTTGAACAATCATTTCCATTAGTCTGCATTTTGTTAAAACTGTACCACATCTTGGACTCCGCCAGGAAATTATCCAGAAAGTAGCCATATTTCTCCATTATTTTCTGTTTAATTATAACGAATTCTGGAGAATCCATAATTTGCATATTTGTTGGTGATAGCTGAAATAGCGAAAATGCAGCTTCATTTTCTTCTGAAAAACATTCTGTTAGCGACATTATCAGGGAATCAATGTACGGAATATAAATAGCTTTTCTAAAATGAATAATGTGACATCACAAACAAACAAACTAAAAAGGTCGAATCTGTGCAAGAGTAATAAAATTGGAGGGCACGTTGCTTTGTTATTCTATTACCCTCTTCCGAAAGCTTTTGCAGTGTCTCAATTACAATAACGATATGCTCCCCCAGAACTCAAATGCTTTTGTATTTTGCCGTCCACCTTGTTTCACAAAACAGAGGAATACTGGGTATGCATTTCCGTCACTCTCGCGAAAAAAAAGTTATAACTTCCTTATTCGTCCCGACAGCATTTCTGATTTCAGAAACTTCGTTTACGTCGTTAATGACCAGACTTAATTTGTATGAGCTGCAGTGAAAGAAATTTACCTGCGGATATATGTCGTGTATTCATTTTCTCACCCCACTCAATTTCCCGGCTTGACCAACCATTTTTGACAAATTTAATCCGAAATTGGTTAATGACGTTAATATCGTATGCGCTATGGTAGATTCAAGGTTAATTCAAAATGGCGACTAACGCAAAAGAGCTAGGTGGTCAAAAAACGTACTGAACAGTCTTTATGAACCCCTAGAACGATTAAAAGAAAAAAATCCACTATTTAATTTTTTAAAATTCAAATTACATTTCGACTGGCCTAATGGACCTGGAAACAAAGTTGCCAAGTAAATAATCACATTTCCAAACAAAACAAAGAGCAAAATGAAAGCGGCTATACACGGCTTATTGGCTCAGAGTCAGGGGGGGGGGGGGCAAACCATGGACTCTGATAAAAAAAAAGGACAGTTAAACAGTCGTTTTTGTGAAAATATCCTAGTTAATAATAAAAATAGAACTAGTATGATTGTTCGGCCAGAGCCAGGAGGGGCAATTTGCATTGGAGAAACGATCTCAAATGGATGTGGTTTATACTGATTTCGTTAAAGCCTTCAGTAGAGTTAATCACCTTATTTTAGTAAAAAAAAACTAAATTAATATGGTTTGATGGTACTTTACTAAAATGGTTTTGGTCCGATAATAGTTTATTCAGGTATTCCTGAAGGAAGTCATTTAGGCCCACCGCTTTTTGACATATTTATTAATGATTTCCCATCAGTTCTATTAGTGTCTGGATGTTTAATTTTTGCCGATGATATAAAATTGTTTAAAATTATAAAAACTTATAGGGATTGCATTGAATTTCAGTTATGGACTTGATTAATTTTAATAAATGGTGTAAGCAAAGCGACCTGCTTCTCAATTTATAAAAATGCTCCACGTTAGGTTAGGTTAGTGGGCTGACAGTTGATCTTGTTACCGTCACACCTAGATCAGTGTAGATCCATTGTGATACCCTGGGGATTAATCCCCATAAAAGAAACCTATGATAAATCCAATGACATAGCCCGTAGAGGGCGTCAATATAGTTCTTACAAGCTGAAGCTTGGAAAAGTCGTTTACACATTGATTGAAGGAGTGTCAGTCGCTGCGTAAATACCGGGTTGAGGATAGGTTGACGCACCATTGTCTTTTAAGGGCGTGTCCCTTTCCTAGATCAGTGGTTGGTGCATGCGTCTGCCCCGTTCAGTCAGATTAGTCTTCAGGTTACTGAAGAAGTGTCCGTAAGCACAATCACCAGGTTGAGGAGAGGTCAACGCACCATCGTCTTTTCAAGGGCGTGGTCCCTTCTATTTACCTCCACTGTTTAAATCATCCCCACCACCAGGCTAGTAGGAGCAATGGCTCCATGCAACGTCTGGCGGTTGAGTTTGATAGATCAGTGGGTTGGTGTATGTGACTTATTTGTTTAGCTGTATTTAAGAATTGTCAAGCCATTTTGTAGCATTAATAAATTTTAACATGTTATTGCATGTAATATCAGATAGTTCCTATAAGTCAATTGAAGAAATGTCTCCCGAGGAGCCTATTTCTTAGATGACATAGTGCAGGGCAGTGACAAAGGTAGTGTGGAATATCCTCATGTATCACTTCGTCACCACATCCTCTACATAAGTCGTCCATACTGAGACTCATCTTTTTCTTATGGTAATCCAGTTGGTTGTGCCCAGTGCTAACGCTCACGAGAATAGATAGAGACTTTTTTCCCAGGTGGATGATCTTGTCCGTCTTTTGTTTATCGAAACTAGGCCATAATTTTCTAGTTATAACACAGGTATCGAGTGAGTTCCATCTCTTGTTGGTTATAGCTAGAACTTAACTCTCGATTACCCTCTTAAGATTACAGGCCGGGATTTGAACAGTTAAATCTGCTTGATTAAGATCAAGTGCTGATCCCATTCTTGCCAGTTCGTCAGCACTTTAATTACCTGGGACACCACTGTGGCCAGGAACCCAGCAGAGTCGTATGTTGTGCTGTGTACCAAGAACCCTAAGCTCTTCGCGACAGCATGTCACAAGCTTCGATTTTATTTCAATGGCAGAAATTGCTTTTATTGCCGCTTGGCTGTCAATGAAAAAGGTGATATCCGCTTGTGGTATAGCCATCATTGAGACCTGTCTAGCAGCTTTAGTCACTGCCAGGACCTCAGCTTGGAAGACACTGCTGTAATTATGAAGTCTGAATGAGCTCTTTGGTTTGCCAATCCTCTCTACTAGGAAAGGCGATCGTGAACGGCTTGTGAAAGTCTAAACGGGGTGTAATGTAGTCAGTGCATGCCATACTTCCCGTGTATTTCCGTGCTCCACGTTAACATTTAGGCCGAATTTATTCAGTATTGCTCAACTTGCTGAAAACTGCAAAGTTGGCCAACTTACAACTAGACTTCAAATCCGTAGTTGAACTGAAAGTTGAAAAATGCTTTTATTCACTACTTTATGAATCTGAACTCCATAGTTGCAGTTTCCCAAATATCCTTGGGATATTTGGGAAATACTTCCGTCTCCAAACAGGAATTTGATGGATAGTGAAATCGACGCACCAATAGACAACCTGAAACATGTTGTATCTGAAGCACGGGACAAGCAAAAACGGCCTAAGACATCCAAGGATACGTACCATCACCTTCCCGAGTACGTACAGAACCTGTATGCACACAGGTATAGCGATTAATGAAACGACTCCAAAGAATTTACCAAAGCGAGCTAAATTCAACCAATAGCAACTACCATATAGTTTAGAATAAAATGCAACAAATCAACATCATGTTTCGGATCTCCATTCAGCAACACAACACTAATCAATACCAGAAGAGATTACAAGCGATTAAGCCAAGACCTGATGCCTTCAAAAACATCATAGGATCATAGGAAAACATCCGCAAATCCCGGAAACCATCATCTGGAATAACATCGAAACAACCTCAACCATGGACAAACTATAACAGCATTCGCCAACTACTTTGAAGGAAACTTCATACCAAATCCACCTGCTGACCCGACGCGATGTTTCTACAAGAAGTTGAGTCGTCCATTCAGCGGACCCTGCAGCGAAATCCGGATGAAGTCAACTTCAATGACACCAATCCAGACGATAGCCCACATCTTTGCAATCTTGAGGAAGTAGCCGAGATCATCAGCTATTCCAATTCCAAAAAATCAGCTGGACCAGATGGAGTATCGAACTATACTATATCCTGAAGAGGCTTCTACAAGCAGAAATGATCTTCCTCACAATCATCCTTAAAAATTGCGTCAACAACTGTTTCTTCCCCCAGAAGTGGAAAATAGCGAAGATAGTTGCAATTCCGAAGAATATAAGTAAAAATACAATGTAAGTAAAATACTGGAAGAAGTAATCCTGCGTAGACTAAAAAGATTCTGCTGTGAAAACTCGATCATCCCTAACATGCAGTTCGGCTTTCGGGAAAAGCACTCAACACTGCATCCGCTGCTGAAGCTCTAACATTACCACACCACCCGAGTCACGGTCGGATGATTTCTGGATGTCGAGAAAGCATTTGACACCGTTTGGATATACTCCCTAATCCAAAAACTTAATTTGCTACATTTACCTACACCACTAATAAAAATAGTTTTTTCTTTTCTTTCTTTCAGAAAATTTTTCGTACAACTGGGCAATTGTAAATCGGACACGAAGAACATCAGAGCCGGAGTCACCCAAGGCTCAAAACAAGGCCCCTTCCTCTATAGCTTGATGACATCCGACCAGCCCGTACCAACTGGATGTAAGAACCACCTGTACGCGGATGACTCGCTCACCTACGCCACATCACTGGTCACCACTAGTCGCAGTCTGAAAAGTAGAGGCCCACATCCAACCACTCTTCCAATTCTACAAAAATGGGGTATCCGGATCAGCACTTCCAAATCAGAACTCGTCTGCTTCAGGAGACCTTCAATTGGTAGAGATAGTCGGACCGCAGCCAATTGCAGAAACCTGGTTCTAAAACTCCCAGATGGTTCAACCATAACAGCCAAGCGGAACGTGAAACTTTGCAACGGAATGCGTTTGAATGCGAAGAACATCAAATTATATGTAATTCAAGCCACGATTTTAAAGGGAAAATTCAAACTCGAAGATGTTCTCATTCCGCGGATTCCGCTTATTCCGAACGATTTGCCCCTCGTATTTAAGTGCCTTCAATCTCCGGTGCGTCTCGCTTTCTCTATGTCAATCAAAAAGTCGCAAGGACAATCGCTGGATGTTTGTGGCATCAATCTTGAATTTCCGTTTCCTCACATCGTCACCCGTTGGAAATTTCATTTTTGAATTATTTAAAATAATCTGTGAATCAGTCCATAAGAACCTAATTCACAATAAAAAGCAAAATAAAACACATAAATACAGCGTTACATTTAAATACAAAAAAACTTAATTTTATTGACTTTGAGTTTGGTTTTGGTAAAATTATTATATTTTTATTTCTATTTAATTTTTTTTTTTTTTGAGATTCATCTTATTATGGCACATATAGTAATAATTCTATAAATATAGGAAGGTAAGGTTTATAGGTATAATCGTATATATTATGTTCTACATTATTAAAAATCAGTCACTCAAATCTATTTCTAGTTCCAGCTAAGCACTCAATAGCAATTACTGTGCGTTCCAAAAGATTTAATAGTCTTTTCTCGCGTTCTTCCATTCGTTTAAACATTTCTTCGTCACGACGTTCTCTGCGTTTTAAGTACTCAATAAGTTCATAATTGGTGCTGTCACCATCTGTTGAGGTTGATGTCTTCCGTTTACTTTTTGAAGATCTGCTTGAACTCTCTGAGATATTATCGGTATCGACAATGACATCTGGGTGTAATAATGTTGGGTCTATGTTGTGGGGATAAAAATTATGACTCCTGTAAAGATACAAAAAAATTGTTATAAACAAAAAATAGAAAAATGATGTTCAAGTTCAAGTTATAATTATTTAAATATAACGTATGTATGTACCTTTTATAGGTTGAAAGTTGAAACACTAACATACAACTTTTATATGAAACGGAATTTTAAAATGTTCAAATATGCTATACCAAACCATAACGTGAAATGTTCGCTCTGCAAGGTTAATTATTGACAATGTTAACAAAAATGACAAATAAACAATGCGTCGGCGAATGTTTCGCGCCGCTTCCGCGTTGGTTAGGACAAGTAACCTATTTTAAAATTTATTTCTTGCTCCTTTTTTCTTCTTGAAAAAGTGTAGATCCATCTTCCCAACTAACAATTTTTCCTCTATAAGGTTCATGTTTTGAATTTCTATAAGCTATTATTTCTACAAGGCTTGTATTTAGTTTGGACATCGAAGTTGCAAATTTTATAAGCTATATTTTTGAAAACAGCTTCCTACAAACCTATTACAAGCTGAATCTTTAATTTTCTGCAAGCCTGAATATTTACAATTTGGTTATAGTTCTCGTAAGGCTTCCCAGAAATTAGTTTTGGGAGGCATGCGAAATAAAAGCAAAGAAAAAGCTTTCATTAGAAAGCACTGCCAAGAGCTCTGGAAGGGCCTGCTTACAAAGGCCTGAAACAAGCTATTATGTGTACAAAAGTCTAATGGAAGTATAATTGTTAGTGGAATTATGTCAATTTATTTTGTTTCTGTAAGCCCCCTGAGGAAAAGCCCGATGCAAGCATAATCATGTGTACTGTTCGGCGCATGTATGTTTCTACTGCCGAGAGAGGGTTACCACAGGTCAAATTATTTATAAAAATAAAAATAGTTTAATTTGTATAATTTTAAAAATTTTAATTAAACTGATTCATTGAGTATAGGTAAAGCTTTTTAATTTTGCAAAACAAAAACGGAACAAACATTTATTTTCTGCATTGAGATAAATATGGAAAAAGAAAACAATTTAAATTCACTTGAAAAAAAAAGAAAAAAAAAATATTTATTTTTTTTACATGGAACTATAATTATGTAATTTATATTCAGAATTGGAGTACAAATACAGATTATTTAATCATTATTTATTAGAAATGTTTTAACAGAAACAGATAAACTTTATTCTTATTCGTTGTTTGTCTTTTTTTTAATTTCTATAAAAAATAATAATACCCCGGATCCCACCAATAAAAATGATTTCCTCAGAATTAAATTTGATCGCAGTGGTAACTCTGATTAAGCATGACATCCAATTTTAGTTCTATAACCCATCAAACACGAGCCCGACACAAGCATAATAAATGTGTGAACTCTGTCAGACGCATGCGCGAGAAGCATTTATTTCGATGAATTTGCCTCAACGAAGTGATGTCAGTCTTATTTGTTTCTATAAGACCTGTGAAGAGGTGGTTATGCAAACATAATTTTAATCATCCTCTCAGGCGCATGCGTGGGAAGTAATAATTCCGATTATTTGGTCCTAGCGAAGTGTTGCAAACTCAACATGAAAACATGATTTGAAAATAAGCTACTGCTGGCTGAATTATTCACAAACGAGGTGACCATAGTATAGTTTCTGTTTCATCGTTAAAAAATATTGTCACGTTAAGAAATTCGAATGTTTTCAAAATTTATCTTAGTATGAAGCTTTCATTTCTCAGTAGTTTTTTAATTACATTTTAAACGTTTTTTAATATATATACTATATAGTTACCTACTTGGTCGTTATTGTTTATGTTTTTTTTATTTTGGCAAATTAGTGTTTTTAAAAAAGATACAAATTAAAATTGTCAGTAAATGGTCTGTGTACAAAATGAAAAGTACATATTTTATGGAGCATAAAAGAGTTTTTATATATTTTGTCAAATCAAAGCCTTTCGTTCTTAAAAACAATCGATTTCAATGAAAAAGGAACTTACATATATTTTAATGTTTGTGTGACCAATTCCATGTTTTCTCTAATGAGTTATCATGGAAACATTAAAAATTAAAAAAAAAAATAACATTAAGTAAAAAAAACTCCCGTGCAAGCAACAGACGAATGGTCACCTGTATTTTTTAAATTAGTTCAATTCATCAGGAAGTCCCAAGGCAGTTTTTAGGAAGCTAATTTCGGTTTCAAGCGGTTCCAATTTTGCACTCATTTTCATATGCCAGGCTAGCTCAATACCTAAGGTGCCATACTCTCAATCCAACCATCCTCGGTTCAAATTTCGCAAAATCCATCAAGTAAGTAATGTGTTTTTCCAGATATAAATTGTTATTGTGCATTAAGTTCCAGAAGAAAATCATTACTTGCATGAAAATAAAGGCGAAAATGTATAAATAAAAGTAAAGAATTTATTTTTATTTTGTTTTGCATTGTGCTTCGAAAAGGCTTTTCCTAGGCCTCGACAAGCCTTTTATAAGGGTTTTAAGATGTGCCTATCGAAACACTTGAATAAAACTACACTACTACATTTGCAATGTTTGAGTGTAGATTTTTTCTATAAGGTCTTAGCGAAATAAATCGAGTACTTCCAATAAATCTGTAAAATCATTCATTGAAAGCCTTTCGAGCTTCTCAATGTGGGCCAAATGTGTTTCTCGAAGGCCTTATAGAGTCAAATTTTTTGATTAGGAAATAACTTTGATAGACCCTTACAGAAGTTAAATTGTTAGTTGGGTTATATTAGTGATTGTCATCCATTTCGATGATTTTAAATTGGTTTTCACAACAAAAAATCTTGAAACTTGGCTTTGAAAAACTAATATTTATTGGTTTCCAATATCCATAAAATTTCTTTTACTTTTCTGTTTCAATGACCTTATTTTGCCCCAAATAGTTGTAGTTGTCTTTTAGCTTGATGACCCTTCTCAATTTCCTTTATATCCATCATTCTGTTTTGGAACTAGCAAAACTCACCTAATAAAAAACCATTTGATTCTTCCCTGCATCAAAATAGACCCGTGTTTTGAATTATTGGCAAATTTAGCAGCGGCACACGGAGATTTTCACATGCCATTACGAGTTTTTTGGTTAACCTCAAGTATAAGTCATTTCAAACATGTGTAACTTGCTGATAGGAAGTTAAGTTCAAGAATCAAGATAATTTTTTTTTTTTTTTGAAAATCATATTCCTCCCCGAAATATTTGTCTGGCTACGGCCTTGGGTTAGAAGAGCCTTAAAATTCGAGTTAAATAAAATAAAATTCCCCCAAAAAATCAAGATATTTTTAATTCAAAGTAGCGTGGCATACGCCATAGTGACCTTCATAAAAAGATAAATTAGGAATTAGTGAAACATAATTCCTACTTAAGTTTTTACTTATGTTAAGTTGGTATTCAATACTTGATTGATAATTTAACCTGAGAATCCATATAACGAACCAATCTTTGTCGGTTCAGCACATTTTTCCAATGATTTTCTTGGGTTTTGTTTGCAAGTTTGGTTTAAAATCTTAAGTTTTAATTTTAATAGCGATTTTGACGCACAGTACACATATCAAAGGTATTATCTGGTGCAGCTTTTCAAAAATTTTAAGATGGCTGCCCCTTGTGTAAATACTAAGTAAACAAAAACAAATTATTTGGTTGCCCCTTGTGTAAGTACACAGTAAACAAAAACAAATTTGTGGTGATTGTTTAAAATTCAATTTGTTTTCTATTGATTTTGACAACATGCGAGTACTGAACAAAAACGAAAATGCTAGTGATATTACCTTTAATATGTATCTTGATTTTGACGTATGAAATCAAATTAAAATTTTCGACTGTCAGTAAAAGTCAGATGACTTTAGTTTCATATGAAAGCCAATAAGATAAGTTACAACAATTAAAAAATCTGATTGTTATCGTGTGGAACCCGAGTGTTCATAATGCGACAAAGCTCCTCCTAGGTAGCATAGAAATAAAATTATTCATAAAAATCGAAAAACAAGAAAAAATTAATTACTGGTAAGGATTTTGCCAGCAGCTCATATTTCTGATATCTCAAACATTTTTCTCTCCCAATTAAAACAAGCATGAGGAGAAGAATGATTTTCCTACAAGGAGATACCATATAATCCATTTCTTTTTTAAAAGGATTAACTCTGTGAGCGTGAGGTAGAAAAACTTATCTTTTACTCTGACTCGTGTGCTCTTCAAAATTTGATAGTTAATGAGTGATCGATCCTTGTATTCGCCATGATTAGAAATAATGAAAAATGAAAACTACTTTAGTTCAGCTTCTATATTTGGTGTTTAACAAATACAAAAAACTTCAGATACAAAAAAAGCTAATTAATATTTATAAATGTCGGATTTTAACTTAATAAAACAATATTAAAAATTATTCCTAACATCGTACTCAACCAACTTAAGCCATGCCCCAAAGAATCTAAATTAATTTGTATATTATTCTTTTTTAAGCAAACAAATGGAGCAGCACTAGCATTTTATTTTTATTTCGGAACCGGAATTTTTTTTGGTTTCTTATGTCAAATAAATTTAAATAAAATACAAGTTTCAAAAGATAAGAAAATTTTTAATATTTTTATTTTAATCCGAAAGGTAAAGCCATCAACTTACAAACATTTTCTTGGACCATCCTGTTCCACACAGTTTTTTAGGACTGTCATATAGTTTCTAAAAAGGGAGATGCTCTGAAATGCACCAACTACAGAGAAATTAGTCTCCTAAATGTCGCTTATAAAATCTTGTTAGCTATCCTGTGTGACCACCTAAAACCTTTTGTCAACGATCTGATTGGCCACTATCAGTGTGGTTTTATGCCAGGCAAGTCAACAGTCGATCAAATGTTCACACTCCGTCAGATGTTAGCTTGTGCAGGTTGACGATGGAGAAATCTCGCTGCTCCGTCAAAATCGGTAATAACTGTACCGATTCCTTTGATGTTGAGAAAGGATTGAGACAAGGCGACGCGTTATCATGCAACCCATTCAACATCGTTCTTTAAGTAATTGTACGCAACGCACATGTCAACACCAGTGGTACAATTTATTAAAAGTCAGTTCAATTGCTTGCGTATGCAGATGACATAAACATTGTCGGCAGAACGAAGCGAGCTGTGGCAGGCGCATCTGCGAGCATTGAGGAGGCGGCTAAAATTGGATTGGCGGTTAATGAGGACAAGACGAAGTATAGCTGTCACCGAGAAAGGAATCTCAACATCGTCGACTTGAGCAAAATATCACGATGGACAGATATAACTTCGAAATTGTCAAGGAACTTGTCTGCCTGGGCTCCACTATTAACTCACAAAGTGACATCAGTGCAGAGATCAAACGAAGAATTACTCTTGCCAACCGCTGTTTCTTCGGTCGAATAAGGCATTTAAGTAGTAAGGCCTTCTCTCAAAGAACCAATGAGACTTTATACAAGACCCTAATCATCCCGGTCCTGCTCTATGGGGCAGAAGCATGGACACTGAAAATATCGGATGAAAATCTGCTAGGGTGCTTTAAGAGGAAGATTCTTCGTGTGATTTTCGGTCCGGTGTGTATCGAAGGAGTGTGGAGGAGAAGACCTAACGACGAGCTATACGGGCTATACAGTGAGGTTGGACCTGGTCAAAAAGCTGAAAATACAGCGGCTGAAATGGCTGGGGCACGTGGAGCGTATGGACAGCAACGCACCCGCCCGACGAGTCCTCCAATCTAACCGCGATGGTGTACGCAGCAGAGGAAGAACCCGAACAGGTGGCGCGCACAAGTGGAGGACGACATCAACCAACTCGGTGTGCGCAACTGGAAGCGGCTAGCTAAGGACAGAGCTGCCTGGAGGGGCTTGTCAGTTGAGGCCGAAGGCCATCCTGGACTGTGAGCGCCATCTAAAGTAAAGTAAGTATACAGTTTCTATAAAGATTAAAGGAAGATCTTATTTATGTACATATGTAACTCAAAAACGACTCCACAGATTAAATAAGAAAAAAACAATTAATAACAATAGTGGGTTACTTTTTGGTAAAAAAAACACTCTTAAAAACCTTTATTAATGTGGTACTTCTTTGTTTGGTATCCTTGAAAACGGTTTAGTTGGCGTTTTTTATTTATTTTTTTTATACGAAGAATCTTCTTATTTTTTTTTTTTTTTAATTTATTTTTGAAAACTTAATACATATTTCGAAAACAACTTGGACAATTTTTTTGAATCGTGATACCAAGAGGTTATAAATACTTTTTGTACAAGATCTGCGAAATGCTTCCTAGTAACAAAAAAAAAAAAAAAAAAAATGGTCCATGCAATTGGTTAAAAACCGTTAAGAAAAATCTTATTTTTGTCGATAATGCCTCCTAAGAATTTGATGAACAAATTTACTAAACGTTGGCGTCGTTATAAATAAGAACCCTTCTCATGAACGCATTTTTTTTATTTCAATACTTTCATTATTTGATTGTGATGATTCTAGCATTGACCAGTAAAACTTAGAATTTTACAGCAACTTTGATAGCAAATTTTCTTGTTTTCAAACCGAGGTACATACAATTTTTAATATTTTACATAAGCCATAATGCAGTGCACGCACAAAGCAACTCACCCATTATAGTCACATTGAACTAGTGTTATGTCATCTGGGTTGAAATCATTGTCTGATATCGGTTCATGTCTAGAAAAACTTAACAATTACTAACATAAATTTTAACCAATTTAACTTCATCAATCGTACTTCACTGCGGCTGTGGAATCAGAATTTGTGGGTTTTTTGTCATGTTGGGAATCCTGAATTGTATGACCATTACGTGTATATTCGGTTCTGTAGTTTTTATCTCTGTCAGCATCTTCATAGTCATTGAGCTGTGTTTCTACAAAACTATTGGCCATATATCTTTCCATCTTTCCATTTGTATGATCATCTGAGCAGTTTTGTTGGGCAGCTTCCTTAACAAGCAGTAAATTCAATGCGGCCGCCCTCCGTCGATGATAATAGGATAGTTCTTCTTTAGCTCCAATTTGTAAACGTTTTCCATTCGAACCCCATGTTTCGCCTCTTTGATCTTCGATCTCTTTAAATAAGTACATGTATGGCCAATTTCGTCGAACATGCTTTTCGGGGTTCTTTTTTAATTGTGTGTAGATTTTTTTTAAATTCTCATATCTATTGCAACATTGTTTTGCTGAACGCTTTCGAGTGCTAAATCGATTTAGTATTTCAGCAACCATTTCCCACACACTGGCATGATTCTTTCGATTTGACTGAAAGGCACTTTGAATGCGTTCCGATTTGACTATGTTTAAAAGTGCTATTGATTCTGGTACATTGAAGTAACTTTCGGGAGTTCTGGGTGCCCTCTGATGCTGACTAGTTGTTGGAGTTTTGGTTTCCTAAAATGAAGAATGAACAAATTATTCGTAAGTGGAAAATTTAGTTAGTTTCAAAATAAAGAAAATAAAAATAGACAAAGTGTATCTACACGATTCAAGGTCCCCAGAATTTAACATTTTTAAATGTGGATATAGGGTAGGGTGACACATAAAACTTATTATATGACACTGCTGCATTTCATTGCTTAAAACCCTAAAGAACATGTTCACCAAGTTTGAAAAAAAATCTAAAATGATGCGGAAATTTCGATTAGACGATTTCATATGGGAAGACTCATTCACAAATTAGAATGAACCGTGCTGTAGTTCAAGAGAATAGAAATAAAAGAATGTTTATATGTATATTTTAAAAATCGTAATAAATTATTAAGCAGAATAGGCAAAACTATCTGGTTTACCTAGTGCCCAGAAACAAGAACTTTCGAAAATGATTAGGTACTATTGAGTGTACCAACGTACGAGTTTTTTTGTTTTGTCTTAAATAATGGGAGTTGGCTAAGATAAGCGATTAAAAAATAAGAGAAACACTTCGAAAATTCAAATAAACATAGACGAATTGTTTTATATTTTGTAATATACTGCCAGTTCTGTGTCCATATTCAAAAATAATTGAACTAAGCTTTCCAACGTTGTATATCTCAATTTTGGGCACTATAGTCGCAAAATTATTCCAATTCATTAAATTCGCGGAATCGAATAAAAAAAGTAAAATGTTCAAACTAAGCGAATTAGTCGCCAATCATGATATTATTTGTTATTATTGCACATTCGTATAAAAGTTCCTTTATTTTGGGGTCTATTCAGTTCACCGGAAGTCACCAATACTGTCATTTCAATGGAAGTCTATTGCATTAAATGTTTGCTCTAATTGCAACCTTTGTTGCCATATACTGCCTAAGCTCCATGGTTTACAGCATGGTGTCCATATACAAACAAATGATGCAAAATGAAAAGAAATAAAAATGAAGCAAAAAAACCTTTTTATTAAATTTTAATTGTCGTTGGTTTTCCAAATTATCATAAAATCTATGGGTTTTTCAGCAAACTTGTTAGTGATTTTTATTTTTATTATTGTTACGTTCATTCAAAAAAAAAAATAGTATAACGTTATATTTATTACGCATTTTATGGAGAAAATTGATCCCAAAGTCAAAAAATTAGCATGGGCAGGAAAAATGAAACAGGCTAGAAACTGGATGTCTTAAAATTGATACAAGACATCAAACTTATTTAAATGCAATTACAAAGGCTACTATTTCTTCTAAAAATGGAGGCCTAAAGTTTCTGGCATAAGTACTAACAGCGTTATTTTCATTAGCATGGGTCAAGGTAAAACAAAGTAAGACTTTTCTTAAATCCCTGATAAATGATATCTAATTAAGAACGATATTTTTATAATTTAATAATTTTAAAATGCATAACTTTTGTTTGGGAAATCTGTTGAGGTTGAGAAGTGGTTTTATTAATAGCCCATGAACTACGGTACACTTTGAGTAATGTTTAAAAAAAATGTAAGCATGAGAATATTGGTAGGAAAAAAATAAGCATTAATTTAACTCTTATTCCGTCTGGCAATATAATTAAGAATTGAGAGAAAAGGTTTGTCATAACATTAAAAATCTTTGAAATTTCATTATGTTAATGTGAGTATATTGTAGGAAAAACTTAATTATTTATAATTTCAGACAAAATTTCTTGCATATTTTCGCGTATGGCATGGAATCTTGATAGTGGTGTACTTATCAGATTTGCTCAGTATTTAGAACATTCTGATCAAAATTGTTTTTTTTTTTACTTTAATCATCCCTTGATGTCTCCCCACAAGTTCTCGATAGAATTGAGGCCTGAGCTTTGGACGGTCTTATCTAAAAAATGACTTCTTGAATACGCAAAGACCTTTGTAGCAATCCGTTGAGGACTTTTTGGATCATTATCGTCCTTAAAAACAAAATGTATGGGAATGATTTCAAATGAGTAAGACTCCATAACATGTTCCTCAATGTCTTTATAAAGTGGTAAATTCGAGCATTTTCTTCTAACTTATCGACCATACTATGCCAAGTGAATGCATCCCAAACTAAATTAAGTTGTATCCTGTACTCTGTACCGTCTTTAGAGTGTATTTTTGATTCAATTTCTTGTTCTAAGGGCTTCTTGCATCAAATTTACTTTCTGACCTACAAAATAGGAAATGCTCAGAACAAGAAATTTGACGCACTTCTCAACCTCAACAGATTTCCCAAACAAAAGTTATGCATTTTAAAATTTTATAAAAATATCGTTCTTAATTAGGCCGCCATCACTGTATGCCCTTACTGTAGAACGATTTTGTTCTTAGAATATTCCCCAGAATCATGCCCTAAAATACTATTAAATTATAATTAAGGGACACCCTGTATAGGGCAAGTATTGGTTTCGTGTCAAACAAAATAATTCGAGGGTTTACACACAACTAACATTACAACAATGGAGAAGACCAAAAAAGGGATTTTTAACAAGACGTCTGTCGGCGTCATCGGTCAGCCTGTTTATCTATGCGTCTGTGCCTTTGTACGTTTGTGTGACTTTGCCTCTTGACTAACATCGTACTAGGGCCTTAAGGGTTGGACGTATTTGCTTTAAATTCGGTGTGAAGCATTTTTATAAGATTAAGTAGGGGAGAAATTAGAATTTTTATCTAAGCTCATCTTCATCTAGAATGTGTAGCTGCCATATAAGGATAACAGTTTTATCAAGTGTTTTTGAATACGGCTCCAACGATTTTGATTAAGCTTCGTGCATGTAATTACTAGAAAAAATTTCATAATAGTGCATACCAGGATTTTGCCAACAAACTCGAATAACGGAAATCATTTCTTTTTTTTTTTTTGGGAAATTGCTTTTTTTTACTTGATTTGGGTATTCCCGAATATTTCATCTTGGTTGAATTTTTCATTATTTTGCGATTCGGTACTTCTAAGTTAGTTACATAAATATTATATTTTTTTTTGTATATCCTTGTGTTGTACTGGTGTTTTATATAACATATTTCCCCTGATACTAAACTAAGCTTTAAGCTTTATAACTTGTCCCACTCTTTCCTTAATATTAAATATAAAATTTAAACCTATTTTTGCATGAATAATTTCTATTTTTCATCTCTTATAAATAATATCTTATCCGAAATTAAGCATCCTCTGTGGCATAGTAAGTAAGCGCCGTGATCGGCTAAAGTTTATAATTTTCGCAACGTGTCGGTTCGAATCCTGCCATTTAACCCTATTTTTTTTTTTTTTTTCTCTCTTCAAGTAAATTTCTTAAACTTTTCAAAATAAAAGCAATGGTTTGCTCGGCAAAAAATTGTTCAGATGGATTGCAGTCTTCACCGCTTTTTGCCTGTTATGGACCTTGTGGTAATATTTATCATGCAAAGTGCATTGGATCAACTAATGCATTTATTGACAAAATATCAAATTCTAAATTTGCTTTTTGGTATTGCACCGATTGCCGCAAGTTGTCTGTATCTCAATTAGCATTCAAAATGTCTTCCTTTAAAGCAGATATTAAGAACCTTTCAAATAGTTTTGAAGAACTGCTCAGCATGTTTAACACTGGCTGTCTCTAATTTCAATTCCCTTACTATCGCTAATTACATGGTAAATAGTGCCACTTCGACTGATGATTTGGTAAGTGAACCTTTTTCTGTTAGTCTTTTGACAAAAAATATAGAAAAGGATCTACTTGCCCAGTCAGGTTCAGCTAAACACGTATCAGATGCCAAGAAAAGTAATAAAAGAGGACGTGATAACTCATTACTTGTTAAAAACTCTGGCCCACCCCCAAAAAAATCAAATCTCACAAACAATCCCAAACACCATAGTACCAATAATACAATTGAATTTCCTTTTCAGGTTGTGAATCAAGGTTCAGTTCCAAACATAGTCTCTAAAACGGACTTCGTAACTGAATCAAATAACTGCACTAAACATAAACCTTTAAAAGCAGTCTCTAAACCGAGATCTATTTTTAATTCTCACTTGGAACCAGATATTTTGCGAAACGATATTGTTTCTCACCTAGTGTCTAACAATATTATTCCCTCCATCACCGTCTATAAAATGTACCAAAATTAGCAAACACAATAGTTTTATCTCGTCTTTTAAAATAGTTACGCACACATCATATTTTGATTCAATTTGCGATATTAAAAATTGGCCTTCTGAAGCCCTTGTTAAAGAGTTTATTGTCTCAAATAAAAAAAGACAACCGCGTAATTCACCCAAAATCTCAACTGCAAGAAACTAAGCAGGATTACCCTCTTCTACCAAAACGTAAGAGGGCTGATATCTACATAAACTCCCAAGCATTGTCACATGACATCTTTGTTTTGACGGAAACTTGGCTTAATTCAAGTTTTTTAGACACGGAACTCTTTAGTCAAGAGTTTTTAGTATATAGAAATGATCGTCATGTTGACAAAATAAAAGAAGTGGGAGGCGGTGTTTTGATTGCAGTTCGCGATAAATTTATGTCTTCGTCTGTTTCATTCCCTTTTAATCTTTCTATTGAATTAGTCTGTATTAAGGTAGCTATACAGTCAAAATTTGTTTATATTTTAAATGTCTACATACCTCCAGAAAGTCCACACGCAGCTTACATTGAACTTCTTAGGGCCTTAGATTTTGTTGTTGACTTGTCTTGCTCTAACAGCAACATTTTACTTCTCGGAGATTTCAATTTACCACACATTGATTGGGTATCTTCTGAAGACGAATCTTGTCAAGAAGCTTCTTTAACTTCTTCCCAAACTGAGCTGCAGTTTCTTTACATGTGTAAAATAGGACTTAAAAAGTTATTTCGAACCAGTGCTCCACTGTCGTGATCGGTTTAATTTTTTGTTTTATTCTTAATGTTGCATTTTGTTTATAAACTAAATATAACGTAAACTAAACATAATTTTAATTTTTTGATTTCATAATCCTTATTTTTTAAATAGTTTTATTTTTTTTTCTCAATTTTAAATTTTTCAACTGCTTGCATTAAGCAGACCTTATCTTTTTTAACTTCCGTTGATACCTACTCGTTTCGCTGTAAGACAAGTTGCTGTGAATTGTTAAACATAACTAAGTAACGATTTTTTTTATATTATTATCTAACATCAAATAATTAATATAAGTGCCGATATGACTTGCAATCGTAATTGCTGTCGTACTCGGTGAAAATGGACCCCAGCGCGTGCGGTATCTGGGGGGGAAAGAGGCGTGGGCTTAAAAAAAAAAAAAAAAAAAAAAATATTTAAAATTTGTATGATTAATTTTTTTTTTCGAAAAATAAAACCAAAGAATTTTTTTTTATTTTTAACTTTTTTTCCACATTAGTTTGTATAAAGCAGCGTCCACATTATGTTGCTTTGTGTGTATTAATAGTGCTTATCGACAATGTTTAGTTGATGTGGACGTGTAGATCAACAGAGCCGATCAACTTTTCTTGACCCGAACGTAACCTGACTCAAATGGATAGAAATCAACAAAGTTGATCAACACAGCTGGCATTTGTATTGCGCATGCGCTGTCTGCGCCCAATGATGGTATTTTATTTTGTATTTTGATTTGTGTAATTAGATACTGTTTTGTTTTCATTTGTTATTTATTGTTATTTAAAATGAAATCGACGTGGAAAATTGAGTACGCAAATAAGTGTTTCCATGGACACATGACAGTATACACAATACAATATAAATTAACACATTGATCGGCATGATGTGGACGCTGCTTTACATCAACAAAATTCAAAATTGCTATTTTGATCTGTTTTTATTATTTCCTCGTTAACGGTATAAATATATTTTAGAACCATAACTATACACGCTTATTTTATCGCGATTTTAATAATTACTCTTAAATGCATTTACAGTTGTTTGTATTTAATCACAAAAACTTTAAAATTGTTATTCTTACTCGTATTTTATGGCGCAGAGTCAGAAGTCCTTAGGGCAAAAGTTAATAAATCATTTGTGGACCCACCCTGATGGGCCAAAAGTCCAAACGAAAATCTTGTAAATGGGCCAGAACATTTATTGTGAATGTGTTTCTAACCCACTAAGTAGAATTTTCAAAAACAAATTTTTAATTTTTTGTAGAGTGTATGTAAAAAATGTTCAGGAGACTATATTTGAAAACAGAATTTCAATATTTCAAAATCACTTTCTGAAAATGTAAACGAAGTATTTTAAAAAAAAATGAAGCGAACTAAGGCGAAAAGAAAATATCGCTCAAATGTTTTTTATTGCCCAAAATCAAATAAGAAATTGGAAATATGGCCCAAAATTACTTTTGCTTCAAATTATAAAATGGAAATGTCACGCAAATGTTTATTTGTTTATGTTGTTTTTCTAAACAAAATTTCAACGGAATTTATCAGAACATAATGCCCGCAGGCAATATAGTTTTCTTTAACAAAAGTGCCTTATGTGGCCAGCAACGCGGGTTCTAAGGATTTTAACTCCTTTTTTGGTGCCTCTGTACGTATATGCTTAGTTGCCAAGCTTATGTGTTATAAAGAGTACCTTGGGTAGCCCGCTTCAGAGGTTAAAGGATTTAAAAAAAAAACGTTATATACATTTTCAAAAAAAAAGTTATTTTGAATAATTAAAATTCTTTTTTTTGAAAATAGGCCCCTGAATATTTTAAAAATTACTTTAGATAAAATTTTAAAAACGAAATTACAATTTTTCAAAATAACTTTTTTAAAAATACATATGTATGTTTGTACAACAAAATATGTACAACATTTTTAGAAAATTCGTGCGTTTGACTGCAAAAACATTGAGCCTTATCGTAAACAAAATTTTCCCGGGATATTTTCCTCCGTAAGAAAAGAGATATCGTAAATCTATTTTCCGGGGAAAAAACTCGCCTCAATTTATTTGGAGAATTTTCAGAATAGAAGCATGTTACTGCCATATTTTGCTAATTATTGTTTTGGGTTTATTATTATTATTATCATAAATTTATTACATTGTAAATAAATTACAAAGGAATATTATATATGTGAGCACTAGCTACCAGGGCTTAAGGCTAACGATAAAGATTTTTTTTTTTTTTTTTTTTTAAAAAGGTAGTTAAACTTAATAAATATAATTTTAAATATTTATGTACATGGTTACTTAAATGAGTTTATGGATATTTAAATCTTTTAAAATAGATATAATTAGGTTGATATTTTTTGAAGATGGTATTCTCAGTAGGTCGAGCGTAGATTCGTCGATACCACGAGATGATAGGATTCTTTTTGTTGTATTGCAATCGGTAAGTAAATGTTTGATCGTTAATGTCTGGTCATTACAAAGATGGCATCTTGGAGGATCTTTGTTCTCAAGGAGGTGACCGTGTGTTATGTTTCTGTGTCCCAATCGCACCCGGGAGAAACATTTTATCGCTGCACTGGAACAGTTTGTAGGATAGATGGTTGGATCACATTCCGGGTTAATAGTGGAGTAGTGGTGGTTATATCCATTCCATTGGGTTCTCTTTAATTCAATCTGATGTTGAATAACTATGCTGTAGATGTCTTTTTTGTTTAAAATGAAAGTCGTTATGAGAGGTTCTTTAGTGGCACTCTTAGCGATCTTATCGGCAAGTTCGTTGCCTTTTATCCCGGCATGACCAGGGATCCAAAAGAGTTTGAGTGTTCTTTTGTTGGTTATAAGCTTATCCCTTATGTTCCGTATGACTGGAGAGTTGTTGTTGATGTTTCTTATTGCATTGATAGTCGAAAGGCTGTCGGTGCATACAATAGTTTTCTTCTTGGTATCCATATTGATGGCGGTTAGGATAGCTGCCGCTTCGGCAGAGAAGACTGACGAAAATTCTGGAGGTAGGCTTTTGTATAGAGTTTTTTCAGTGTCGTCGACTACAGCAAACGCCGTGCCATATTGATTCTTAGAGCCGTCTGTGTATACGAAATTCCAATTTTTGCTTTTGTAATCAGAGGCTACCTCCAAAAAGTGGGATTTGTAGACATCATTGTTTGTTGAGCTCTTTGGCAGAATATTAAGGTCGGTGATGATTGAGTTTTGAGAGAAGAACCATGGTGGATTAGATGGATCTTTAGCATAGTTGAAAGTGAGAGGTATGCCAATTTTGTTAGCAGATGAAATTATGTTGTTGATGGTCGATGGACACTTGGGTGTTTTTTTGCGAAGGAGACAGATTTTAGCGGTAGGTGCGACTGGTGATTTATTTGATCCGATGATTTTGTAGGTAAGAAGGGCAGTGAGGTAGTCGAACCTTACTTCAATGGAAGGTAGGCCGGATTCCATGAGCATGTTTAGAATCGGAGTTGTCCTGAAGGCTCTTAGGGATAGTCTGATTGCAGCATGATATTCCGGTTTCAGTAGTTGGAGAGATGATCTTGAGCATTTACCATAGATTGTTAGACCGTAGTCTAGTTTAGAAACAATTATTGATTTTAATATTCGTATTAACGTATTTACATGAGCACTACTGGAGTTACGAGATAAGTATTTTATAATATTAACCCTGGAAGCTATGCTTTTTTTCAGTTGTATACAGTGTTCCTTAAAATTTAATTTATTATCAAAGATAACACCTAAGATACTTAGATTATTTACATTACTTATTTGTATATTATTATAATTTAGATCAACATTTTTTGAACAGCTTGTTTTTTTTACATATATGTAAAATATTACTTTTACTAAATGATATCATAGAACCTGAAAAGTTGCACCAATTATCAATATCAATGAGAATGCTTGAAAATATTTCCGTCAATCGAGCAACATCCTTGCATTTTGATAACACTAGAAGATCATCAGCATACAAAGAATATCGCACAGAATGGTATTTGGATAGAATGTCACTTATATCGTTAAAAGCTATGATGAAAATAACCACTGAGAGTGGGGAACCCTGTGGGATTCCATTTTTTAAATCTTTTAAATTTGAGTATACGTTATTAACTCTCGTGCGAAATTTGCGGTTTGTGAGGAATGATCTGATATAATTAAACATTTTTGGCCCAACTTTCCATTTAATAAGTTTGTTTAATACTACGTGGTACGTGGATACCTATCCGATCAAAAGCTTTTTCAAAGTCGATTGATAGGATAGAGATATGATTTTTCGTAGAAAGGGATGATGCTATATATTCATCAATGCCCAAAAGTGCATCTGTTGTGCCGAGGCCATGTTTAAATGCAACTTGGTTGCAACTTATAAATTTATTTGTTTCAACAAACCATTGAAGTCTCGTAGCAATGATTTTCTCAAGGATTTTTCCTATACAAGGAAGCAAAGATATTGGGCGATAGCTGTTTGGTTCGAGAGGATTTTTTTTGGGTTTAATCATTGGTATGGTTGTGGTAGTTTTCCAAACCTGAGGAATAATGCCACTACTGAAAATGTTATTGTAGAGAGAAAGAATTCGTATTTTAAGGATGTTTGGACAATATTTAAGCATGGGATAGGATATCCGGTCGAAGCCGGGTGTTTTGCCCTTGACTAGATGTAGGCAGTTATCCAGTTCAATGCGACTGATAGGTGATTCAATTAATTTAGCTGTAGCCGACGGTTCAGTTAGGCAGGAGCAAGATTGTAAAGTAGAAGTTTTAGATTGAATGAAATGGGGGTTGAAATTAGTGTCTTCTGAATATGAAGACCATTTGTTCGCAAAGTGATTGGCAATTTCTACAGAATCTTCTAGAGTGTGAGTGTCAGTTTTAATTATTTTTATAGAGTGTGGCGTGTAGGTCCCAGTTAAAAGTTTGATATCAGACCATAATTTTTTTGGAGTGGAATTGCAGTTTATATTGTTTGTAAATTCTTCAAAAGATTTCTTTTTTGCGGTTTTGGCAGCTCTACGGAAGTAAGCGTTAGCCTTACGATATTCGATTAGGTTATTGTTGTTGGGATGTTATTTAAATTTTGTCCAGGCATTTTGTTTTGTCGTGCGTAAGTCGCTTATTTCCATACTCCACCATGGGACGTTTGTTTTGCCGACATGTTTATGTGATTGAGGTATCGCAATGTTAGCATCTTCTCTAAAAGATTTTGTAATTCTTGATGATTCTTGGTTTAAGTTTTGGGAGGGAGGTCTCAGTGATAATGATTTTAAGGCATGTACCTGAAATGTATCCCAGTCAGCGCGATCAGTAAGAAATTTGGGTCTAAATTTGGAGTTGCATTAATTAGTTCCAATTGTTAGAGTTGATAGAATTGGAAAGTGATCGCTTCCGTGTAGATTTTTAAAGGCAAACCAAGATGTGTTGGGGAATAGTTGGGGGGAAACCATTGAAAGGTCCACGTGAGTTAAAGAGTTGTGCGTCGAAAGGTGAGTGGGGAAGCCATCATTTAGCAAAATTAAGTTGGAGTTAGCGAGAAAATCTTCGATTATTTTGCCTCTCGTATTTCTGTAAGGGGAACCCCAGAGATGACTCCAAGAGTTAAAATCCCCAGTCAGCAGTATTGGGGTCTGGAATCTGTTGATAATGTTAAATAAATCGGATGATGAAAATGGTTGATCGGGTGGAATATATATATTAATAATCGTTATTTTAAATTTTAGTTCTATTTCAATTGCTAATGCAGAAAGGTTTGAATTTAAAGGGATGAGAGTCTGTGCGAGGGATTTGTGCACCAGGAGTCCTATGCCTTGTTTGGTGGTGGTGTTTGTTGGGAGATTGTGGAAATATGAGTTGAATTGTTTTTGGGGGGTAAAAGGAGGTTTATTTTGTGGTCACTCTTGTAGGGAAAATGAGTTTCTTGGAGGGAAATGATTGATGGGTTGTGTTCCTTAATCAATAATTGCAGCTCGTGGTAATTATTGTAAAGACCATTTATGTTCCATTGAACAACTTTTACCATCCTTGAAAATAAAAAGAACCCTTAGGCGCAATATAAGTTATTGTTATTGTATATTGCGGAAAAGAGAAGGGCTGAAGAGCTGAATTACGAAATGGTTTGGTAAGTTGGTTTTGACTTTATGTTTCTTTTGTAAATTTACCTTTTGGAAAGGGATTGAATTGGAAAGAAGATATTAGGTATAGTTGGATCCCGAGAGATTTAATGCCTTAAGGCAGTAAATTACGGGAATGAATGTCTTTGGTTATTCTTGGCGACGACTACCAGCGGCGGGCCACTCATAGGAAGTAGGTCCTTTGAGTGGTCCGCCGTAAGCAGCCGCCGCCGTCGAGGTTTAGGTTAATTATACTGATTATTTCATTGTGACATCCGTCACATCATCGTCGGCGTCATCGTATGTTGAGGGTGAAGTAAAGTATTGAGATTTATTAATTAGTGTTTTTGTTATGTTTGAAATTGGGGAGATTGGGGTTGCAGTGTTATATATTGTTTTGGTGTTATTTACGTAGAATGTTGTAGATGTACTACAGTTTGAATTATAATTGTTAAATTCGGATGATGAAGGGGGGTTAATGTTCTTTAAGTTTTGAGGTTAAGGGAGGGCAGATTTGATTCCTAGTTCGGTAAGTTTTGTTGAAGAAGATAGGGTATGATCGGATGTTTTGTTTAGAGGAATACTAGGTTGAGCTGTTATTGTGGAGGTGATTGTTTCAGAGGGTGAGTTGGTAGAGCTATTGTTTTCAGGTGTTTTGGAAGGATAAATGTTTTCAGTGGATGTATTGGCCAACTTGAGAGGCGTATGTGTTTAATTGGTTTATTTTTTGAAAAGTTTTTTGATAGTGTCTCTTAGCTTCAGGATATGAACATTTTTGTTTTGTCTTAATTTCCAGAATTTGTTTTTCTTAAATGTATCTATTTTTTCGTTGGAGTTAGACGCATGTAATCCTTCACAGTTGACGCACATTTTTCTCAAACACGGAATGGGTGAATGTGGGGGTAGATTGCATCCCGGACATGTGGGCTTACCTTGGCACTTGTTTTTCGTGTGGCCTAATCTCTGGCAGTTCTTGCATCTCATAGGGTTAGGGAAATAATCTTTAACACGTACTGTGATCCAGCCGGCTTCAACTTGTTCAGGGTGGTTGTAAAGATTGAATGTGAGGACCATGTGTCCTGTGGGTACTTTTTTGTCATCGACAGACTTAACAAATTTGAAAACACTGGTTACACCTTGGGAGGCCATTTCACTCACAATTTCTTCTTCAGGGAAGTTAATTAGGAAGGGAGCATAGATTAAGCCTTTGCTCGTGTTAAGTGATTCGTGTAGTTTAACAAAGATAGGACACAAGTTTGAGAGCTGTTTGGCTGCGATAAATTTATGCGCAACAGATTCAGATTTTGTAAGGATTAGGAGGTTACCGTCACGGTGTTGAGATATTGTTTCCCATTGGGTACTAATGCTGTCAATTGCTTTGCGCAGAGCGAAGACACTAAATGAATTAAGGGATTTTGCTGTATCTGTGGGTGTAATGGTGATATATTTTGGATTTTTGATGTTGCTTGGATTCTTTGAAAAGTCCAAACCAGTGTAAGTTGTGCGGGCACGCTTGCCTTTTTGGGGTGGGGTTTGATCACTCAGAACTTCCAAATCTAAGGTAGAGAATTTCCCCCCTCTACGGGGGGGGGGGTCCAATGCCATGGTGAAAACTAAATTAAGTATTTATTTTAATAAGAATAAATATAATACTAAATTTAATTTAAATATGAAAATTGCAAAACTTTTGACAATTGTCAAGAAAACACGTGGGTTAAACGAGAGGGAGACAGATATATAATCTTTACCGAGAATAATCGATGTGTTCGCTGCGAAAGCTAGACGATGACTGATTTTGGGTTTATAATTTCTTTACTTGCTTTGTCAAAAAGAAGAAAAGGTTATGCAAAAGTCTCACAGTCTTTTTCACGTCCACTGTACATAAAGTTACATCCAAAAGGGTAGATCAATTTTCTTTAAGGGTATAAAAATTACCCTAGAGCAGTGTTTTTCAAACTGTGGGTCGCGACCTAGAATAACTCGGGGGATCGCGCCGCGACCGTCGCGGTCGCAAGTCGGTAAGATAAAAATGAAGATTTTAGCTAAACGAATTTAAACAACATTTCTTAAGTGAGACTGTTTATTTTTTAATAAATGTTCAAATCTTAGTTGAGACGTTTTCCATTTTATATCTATCATTGAAGAGAACGTCAGTTATTCACATATGTACATTTGTATGTAAGAAGTTACGAATGGAACAAACAATCTTGAAGCCTCTTTTGCCAGCTCTGCATATTCTCATCTTCTCTTCATCCAGAAATAATCAAGTTTTTAAATTGAATTCAATTCTCACCATGTCATCTCTGTAGCTAAATCTGTTGGTCGCGACACATGGGTTGGTCAACCCTGACAGTAGATGAAGAAGCTTATATCCAGTTAATCCCTTTTCTAAACCGCATCGTATGATTTAACATTGCTTCTAAATAACTAAAACTTTGCTTCTCACTAACTGAAATCGATTGAGTCAGTCGCTATCGTCACCTTCTTAAATTAACATCATTTTTATTATTCGTTCTTAATAAACTAAAAATACTTACCATAATAATATAAATTCTGGGTTTTATTTCCAACAAATCTATAACATTTTATTTCATCTTTCCGATTATACATAGATAAATTCAACCAAACGGAACTTAAATAAACTTTCGGCAAATACAATTGTGCACACAAAGAGATACCAAAAAATATTGCCTTCTAAAATTTTACAACACATTACTTTTTTATTAACAACTGAATTTTTCACTTTTTCACGTGCTGCCATAACAAACAATTTGGTCTTTATGTCAATAATTACTACGGTGCAGTGCATTAACGCCCACAGAATTATCCCCCGCGGGTGTTAATTCCATTTTCCTTTTTTTGACGGGTTTAAATTCCAATTGAAAATGGAAATAAACCCCATCTGGCAGACTATAGTATCAGTCGGTCTGCTTTCAAAGTTTTTTTACTAAATAGTACTTTGGGCGGCCCGCTTCGCGGTTTCGAGGATTTTAACTCCTTTTCGGGTCCTCTGTCCCGCTCACGCGACTCCGTCGCTCCGCTTAGGGTATGCTCAGTCGTCTGGCAGGTGCTGGTGCCTATATTGTCAGACGATCTATAATCAAAGTTTTTTTTATTAAACAGTACTTTGGTTGCCCCGCCTCGCGGGTTAAAGGATTTAAACTCCCTTCTCGGGTCCTCTGTCCCGCTCACGCGACTCCGTCGCTCCGATTAGGGTATGCTCAGTCACCTGGCAGGAACTTATGTTGTCAGTCGGTCTGCTTTCAAAGTGTTTGTAGTAAACAGTGATTTGGGTAAAAGTATTTAAGAATCATATGTGTATGAAGTTAGGGTCTTAATGCCAATTTTTCAAAAAGCAAAAACACCCGCGGGTCTTAGATGTTTTTTGTGGTGGGCCTTATTACCAATTTAAAAAGGAATTAACACCCGCGGGTGTGAATTCCTTTTTCTTTGTGAATTAACACCCGCGGGGGATAATTCCGTGGGCGTTAATGCACTACACCAATTACTACATGCATTTCAGCCTTGAATCACAAATGTTTAAGATGGGTACGTTCAGAAGACATTAGGGACTTCATATTCAGTCAACTACATCCATTGAACGTTAATTTGCCTAAAAATCAGCCTTATCCGGAATAAAATCTCCCCCGGATTTTTTCCCCCGTATGAGACTCTCCAATCATAAACAATGTTCAAAAAATGGGAAAAAACTCCAATGAAAAAATTAGATATCGTAAATCTACTTCCCGGGGGAAAATTAATGATGTTTCTCTGGAAATGTTAAAAAAAAATGTTAAAAATAGAAGCATATTACTACCTATTTTTGAAGGTTTTACTTGCTCTAAAGGACAATTTTTGGTTTCGGTTTAGGCATTTTAATAAAATCCAACATTACGTTCACTGAGAAGTCCATCGGTATTGGTATGTGTTGCTGTACGTCCACTCTACAACAAGCTAAAGACTTAACGGGTAAACGGGTTGGAGAGAAATTGTTTTTTTCTTTAGCGATCTATGTACATACATATGTACATGTGTATATTTCGTTTTTGTTTCTTACATTTTTAACACATTTTGGAACAAATTTATTTAACACTTTCGGGTTATTCCCCCTCATAAAGTAACACAGTTTTTCACAGAGAGAGAGAACAAAAATATTACAACAACAAAATAGACAAAAAATGCTTTTTCTTTAACTTTTGACTATTTTTACACTTTTCCATTACACGAGAATTGAATTTATGATGCAAAATACGTCTTTATCACCACAAATAGTTCAAAAATTTAATTTGATTTCAGAAAATAATTTTCAAACTTTGACAGATAAATAATTTCAGAATATAAATGCTCTCAGAGTATTTCGAAACTGATTCGAAGTAATTTCCGGGGGAGATTGAATCCGGGCGAGATTGACGATAGGAGTATTTGGCTCCTGGGAAAAATTTGAATTTGAATTGCCGATAAGGCTGAATAACTAACTTTATTTTCGACATGTCGTATATCAAACTTATAACTTTTTTTCAATACTTTACCTTAATTTCGTTTATAAAAAAAGAGAATCCTCGATATGGATACAGAATTCTGTCGCAATGTACGGAAAATTTCATTTTAAATTGAATTAACGCGACCGCACAAACAATTTATAAACATTTTAACTGATTATTAATTTCACAAATGACAATTTTGACAAGAAGACACTTGATTTAAAATTAAGGCAGATATTTCTCTATTTCTTGAGTAACTTTCCAGTCTCTTTCCAATAAAAGTTCGCTTCATTTCAAGTCAATTTTTTGAAAGCTGGCTAATTACAGACTAGAAAATTGCCTTAATTGCAAGTCCCCTTAGTCATCTGACCGTATACCCAATTAATTAGAATTCACAAAATAATTTATAAACTTTAACAGATAAATAATTTCACAAAATTGATTCTCTCAGATAAGAATTTCGAAACTTGTTCGAAGTCAATTCCGGGGGTGGGGGAGATTCAATTCGGGGGAGATTGAAATCCGATAAATATAAATTGCCGATAAGGCTGGTAATAATAATAATTTAATAATAATTTAACTATGCAATTTTCAATATTTGAATAAGAAATTCTTAAAAATATTTGTGGACTCACTTTCTTTCTAAAATTAGGGAAAATTGACCCACTTTTGTGTGGACTTTCGACCCACTTGGGTGCGTCAAATCTCCATCCAAGTGGGTCAAAAGTAAATTATGTACCTTTTACCTGTGGACTTTTAGCCCCGCTCCGTTTTAAACATTCATCTCTAAAGACATAAAAACATTATCCAACCATTATTATACACTTTCAATATCTAGCTCCATTTACGTTTTTAACTACAAGAGCAAGTTTGTGTATCCAGTTGTGATGTGCGTGTCCAAAATAGGAAACAGATAAAATAGAACATATGTACATCTCATTATGTACATTATGCATACAATGATGAGCCCTCAGATGATTCAGAGTAAATTTGGTATGTATTTAAAAAAAAACTGCAAGTCTAACCTATTTCCAAAGTGTTTTTTTTTCTAATTCAAATTTAACACTGAGTCATCGGGCCCAATCCAAAGAACATATACATTTAGTGACATCTGTAAAGATTAAAAAGTAGGCACGACTGAATCGCACAAACTTGCTCTCGTAGCTAACAACTTGAAGTTGACAATGTGCATATGTATTGGTTCCAAAACATTATACATTAAAAAAAGTTTTTAAAGACAAAGGACCTCTTACATACAAATAATTATACATTTTTCATTTAAATAGATAAAATAGATAGAGCTTAACAAAAATTATGCCATCTGATTTGTTTGATAAATATGAATTTATAAAAAAAAAATTCAAAAATCGTTAGAGCGGTTTTCTTAAAAATTAATTTTTTATTTATAAAAATTCTTGAACATTTTTAAAAATAAAATTTGGTATGCCAACTTTTAACACTAAAAAAAATACGTTTTTACACAAAATCAAAGAAATATACATTGACCCGTTTTCAAGATATTGAATTTAAAAAAAAAAATTTCAATTTTTTTTTAAATCCAAAAATTATTTTTTCAAAAAAATGTATATACGCAAAATTGTTAACATTGTGAAGGACCTCTCACATAAAAAATTTGGTTGAAATCGGTGTAGGCGTTAACGAGAAATATGAAAACCCACAAAATTGTTCAGCTGATGTTTGGGATAGTAATAATAAGCTAAAATTTATCAAAGCAGTACATGTCGTAGATTTTTGGATTAAAAATAACAAACAAAAAATATGAACAAAATTGTGAATAGATATTTAATTTAAGTTAAAAATCATTTAATTCAAAAATGATTGAATTTGAAAATTCACCATAGCTGACACAAAGGTTTAATTGTACATTCTACCTTGTTTTGACAGTTTTCACACATTTGTACTGTGTGAAGCATTTTTTTAAGTGATTCCCCAGAGGAGAAATTCAAATTTTTGTTTTATCTCATTTAGAACGGGTAGCTTAGCTGCTACACAAAGATTTCAGTTTTATCAATTCTTCTCGAAAATGGATCTTATAATTTTGATTAAAATTCTAGACCAGTTTTAATAAAACTGCATACGAGTTTTTTTTTTCAAACAACTTGAAAACAAATTCGTATAACCGTTAAGAAAACGTTACGAAGAAAGTGATTATAATGAAATGGTGGCTGACTTTCCCTTCTTTTTATTGCGGGAAAACCGCAATCAACTTCAGTAAATTTACACTTCACGGCGCGGCAAAACATTATTTGTTTGAACATTTATGATCTACTAGCTGACCCGGCAAACGTTTTTCTGCCATAAAAAATTTTTCTAGTGAATATTTTTGTTGTTAAATAAAAAATAACGAATGTATTGTTAGTGTATTTGCATGATTTAATGATCGATGAATTTGATGGAATACGATTTATCGATCGATTGACTGTCAATAAAATTGGATGAATGGAACTATTTGAACAAAAGTGTATTTAACGTTCATGCTATCGGCAACGACGACGGTACGCATTGGCATTCGATAAAACAAACGTGAAATGTTCGTGATTATTGTGTTCTATTGAGAAGAAAACTGTTGCAACACTATATTTTGGCGGAGCACTTAGCAAATATCGGTGCAATAGAGCATTTGTTGGCGTATCTCGTCGGTTTGCTTGGACACCCAGACGTCGCTGTGCGGTCGACAACCATGATTCCAGCAATGTCGGCAACAACAGGCGCATTGAATCTACGCACGTGCTCTCCAGCTAGTGTTTTATCAGGATTGATAACGATAGCGTGATTGTCACTTTGCAGTTCGTGCTTGTGTAATTTGAAGAATTTCAATAGTTCATTGTGTTCATTTAATAGGGTGTCCAACTCTCCAACGATTCGCCGGGCTTGAGGCATTCATTGTTTAGGTTATTAAAGTCGCAACATGCATCCACGCTATTGGCGAGTGCGCGTTCGGAGTCTACACGATTGATGTCCTCACCGCCATCTATGAAGTAGATTTGTAAGAATTTATGACTTTCGTTTAGAATTGGCAGCAATGAGCCCACTTTGTGGTACACTTGGCCTTTGAATTTGAATGTTGAGCTGATTTGTTTACCATTTACCGCAGTATTTTGAATTATTTCTGTTGCTCCGAACGATGTCATTTGAAAACATGAATTGAATCTGCGAATGGACTTTAGGAACATGTTTGAATCTGGATCCGTGCCACTGAGCAAGCCTTTCAATGGTTCTGGTGGTGTCTCAATATCTGGCAGTTGCACTTTTCCTGATACGCAAGACATGCCGGTTGGCTCATTCTTGTATTTGAGCGCATGACTATGGGGACATTCTTTGTCCATTGCACCAATTAGCACTTTCGGATGACCGGAATATTGAATATCTGGCTCGTACCCGAATGCGAGACGAAGGAACGGAGCGGATGAAAATGCTCGATGTACTTGTTGGCGTTGTCGAACCGGCGCGATTGTCTTAGTTGCAATTGCGTTGCAGATTTCGTTCGACTCGTAACTTTACTTCTGATTGAGATGAACGGAATTTCGACATGCCTACACGCACATTTTCGTTATTTTGTTGGATTTGTGCCTCCATTCTTTGTACTCTAAAATGTCGCATGTTTGTTGCTCTATTCGTTCGACTTCCCAAATGGGCCCCATGGCGTCTTGCTGGCATTGTTCAGTGTAACACACACACAAATAGATCAAATTGTTGTACTTAATGATTAATAATAGTATGTCGATAATTTATGAATTCTTTAAGTTGGTATTTAAACAACCTTTCACAGTCACAAAAGACGTATATATGCATGTTTCTTCCTAAACCCCGTATCTACAAAAATAGTTTTTTAAGAAACTCGAAAAACAAAGGATTTCTCTACCAAAACACAATATTTCACCAAACTGTTGTACTTATTGGTGAATAACGGTATGCCGATAATGTATCAATTCTTTAGGAAGATATTTCAACAACCTTTCACAGTCCCAAAAGACGGTCATAATCGTCAAATCACAATATTGACGCTTTATTTTTTTTTTTTTTGATTTAAACTCCATAGCATTTTGGGTAAATTAGCAATAAAAAAACACTTCCATGATAACATATATCAAATTGAGAGCAATTATTAATTTTGTTAAGTCTCCAACAACAACATTATGTAGGTACACATATTTTTAACGCAGAAATGGGATGAGATTTTTCTTGTAAATTAAAATAAATCGTAGAAAATTTTGCACGCATTGCGTTTTGATACTTTTATAATTTTGCACACACTGCCTATGCGGACGTAGCGCCATCTGACTTTTAACAACATAAATAATTGCGTTTAGAACGACGCAACGGCTAAATTATGTTTGTATGAACAATAAATACGAACATTTTAGAATCGCGATTAAAAAAATTTCATCGAACAATTAAAAAAATTCTGGAAAGGGCCACCCTAATCACCTATTGGTATGAAGTACACTTTAAAACCGATTCTGATACCTACCAAATATATACACCGAATTTCATTAAAATCGGTCGAGCCGTTTCGGAGGTGTTCGGTAACGAACACCGTGACACGAGATTTTTATATATTAAAAATCGCACTAAGCGAAAACTGAAATTCATCCAAATTTGACGTGAAGTGTAGTTCCGCTGCAGTGCAGTTCCGTCGAGTGCGGTCTAACATTTAATTAATTAAGTATTTAATAGCAAACATTATTCTATAGGCGTTTTTCTTTTTTAGTTCAGAGCAGAGCCTGAACTGTCAAACAAAAAATTGTGTTTCTTTTTTACCTCTGAACGTTCAGAGCTTCAAATTTGTGTTTCTTTTTTCGTTCTGAACGTGCTCTGAGCTTGTTCAGAGCGCGCTCTATGAGCTCAGAACAAAATAACTGAGCAGACCGAGTTGAATGCTGAACACAAGCATTTGATAGGTGAAATTGAAAAAAAAGTGACAGCTTAGTGTTCAGGTGTGTTTCAAAAATAATTCTGAGCGCTTAGAACCAGAACTTTGTTCAGAGGATGTTCAGAGCATGCTCGATATGCTCGGACTCTGTTCAGAACTCTTTTCTGAGCTAAAAAAGAAAAACGCCTAATGTATACCATTTCATCATAAAACAGGAAAAATGATACATAATAACGTGTTTTTGTAAAGAAAATGATACCAAAGCCAAAACCTAAAAATGCCAAAACAAAATGCGTCATTGCGGGCAAAACCGTTATCCGTATAAAAAAGGATGTTACGCAGAAAAAATTTCTAACTGCTCGTTTGTAAATAAAAATCGATGAATCTGTTGGAGTTAGGGAATAGTTACTTAAAATAATCTTAAATCAAAATCGTACAACCTCTTATTAAAGGCAAAGGAAAAAGCAAAAACGAGAAAGTTACCTCTTAAATTTATTAACTCAAAATTACCCCAGGAACCAGGAACCTATGGTGCAACGCCCTGTATACATGTATAAGTGTTAGACCTTAGGTTCTTAAATGCGAGTTGTATTGCACATCA
The DNA here is from genome assembly GCA_949320155.1 of Melangyna quadrimaculata. Lineage (NCBI taxonomy): Eukaryota > Metazoa > Arthropoda > Insecta > Diptera > Syrphidae > Melangyna > Melangyna quadrimaculata. The sequence continues at coordinate 86,841,163 of OX439484.1, forward strand.
CTAGTTAAATGAATTAGAAGGTTTGGAGACAGTGTGGGACGTTATCTTTAAGAGACAACTTTTAAAATAACAATTCTTGTTTTTATAATTGACTGCAATTTTCAAATAATTGCACTATTTAAAATAGCTACTAACACTAGTAAAAGAAATTAAATATGTAGTATGAGGGACTTAACCCTATTTATTTTAAATTAAAGTAAGTAAGTACCCGCCTAAATTAATCGATTTTATTCGTTGCCTATTTAGTATAGATAATATAAAAGTATGTCTAGGTATGTATATTTAATACCATTGATCGCTACTTGTCTGTCAATAAATCTACAACCATGTGCGTCCGTTCATAGTTAAAATGTAAAACAAATCTATTCATATCAAAAAGTTCAAGCCTGGGTGTCAAGCCAATATACGCGGTTAATAATGTTAGAGTAGTTGCTAACGACAATCAAACTTATTGTTTTTGTATAAACCCTATTTAAAGACATTTTAAATTATACCGTTGATACACATAGAGGCAACTACCTATTTCAAAAGTAACAGAGAATATTAATAGCTTGTTCTCAATAGTAAGTTCATGCAAAATAAGTCAGAATAAAAAGAAATTTAAAAATAAATTACTTTGTATATATGTAAATTCCTTACCATTGAATAAATAATTTTCTTCGATTGTTATCGAACTGATCTGAATAAGCACCACCACCGTAGCCGTTGTAGTCGTAGTCGTAGCACAGCACTCTGCCACCAACCGAATTTAAGTCTATTAATATTTTTTTAAGTTAACCTTTAACCTCAACTGCAGAATACGAGTATAATATCATTGAAAAACTATTTCTGCAAAATCAATTTGTATTTGTATCAATGTACATAAATATTCAACCGCTTGCTAAGCTAAGCAAATATAATACAAGTATCTTATTCCTATAATGGCCAGCCAGATATAGATATTTTCGGATACCGATGATGATGATGATGATAGATGTGCAACTGTAACACTATTTTCTTTTTTCACTTTTATATCATAGGAGACGAAAAGTTATTTAAAAACAAAAATACAGAATTTAAAAGAAAAAAAAAAACAGAACGCAAAATGTGTGAATTCTCAAAAAAGTATTCAAATAATTTTTCTTTTCAAAAAAAAATTCAAAAAAAAATGTGAAAAGTAGAGTAGCTGCGCTACCAACTAAGTACTCGGACGAATGCCAGTTATACACTACTCAAACACAATTTTATTTTTGAAGACGCTCTGTATATATGAACGAAGAGACGAAAGTGGCAACGGCAGCAGACAGAAGCAACCAGTGCCAGCGGTGGCGATGTCGGGCCGCTTGGTTACGATCGTTAGCTCATATCTATCCCCATACCATCAAAGTATCCCAAAAATAACCCCCTACAATATTCGAATTGAATAGTTCGGACTGTTTATAAATATACCCAACGATACGCTACGCTACGACCGACGAGAGTTTTTCCAGAGCAACGACGAAGTCTGTTGTTTTTGTGTAAAATTGAGCGCACCATGCGAGTGTACCGCGAACGGGACTACTCGTACAACGTACAAAAATGTTGAACGATCGTTGTTTGATCGTTCGTAGCAGTATATTACTTTACGGTGCACTTGTAAATCGGCGTTGTTCTCTGTTTTATACCCATAGACGACACGGACGAAGAGTATAGAACAAACAATATTCCTTCTCTGCAATATGCATGGTGTAAACTTGCGGTGACCATATTTTCAATAGTGTGTTATACTCATATTAAATGCTCGTAAAATAGGGGTGTACGTACATATAAATGTATCACTACTTGTTCTACAATTTTAACTATGATAAATACTGAAAAGGTTATAGCGCGGAAAAGTTGTCAAATCTCAGCTATATAAGGAATAAAAGAAAAAAATTAAAAACTGTGAATTTCCCCGGCTGGAAAAATGCCAAGTTTCTGTCTAGTTTGGACAATGCCCTAGTAAGTTTTCACTAGGGAAATCTAGACGAGGAAAACTTGTCAGAAACTTGGCAAGCCCTTGCTGGGTTTCAGTACCAAAAATTTAGACGACGGAAACTTTTCAAACACTGGTGAGCCCCTCCCTAGTAAAAACTTGTTGGACGGGTCAATAAATAGACGTGCTGAGGATGGCATGTACAATTCCGAAACGCATCCAAACTTGACTTATGTTTCACTATTTATTTTTATTTTATTCGATAACTTTAAAGAAGTCAGATGAAACGCGCAAAAATGAAGTGAAGTCACTTAGGTGTTTGACTAATTTTTTTATTGTTTATTGTTGGACATGTTTCGGTACCACATCAGGAATGTCACTTGTACAGCAAAAACAAACATTTTATAAGTACCATGCAATTTCAGTATCATACGACTCTTTTTTATCTCCTTATTTTGTCTTCTTTTTCATAACTCAATTTTTGTTTATGGTTGTGAATCACCTGTATTCTATATTTATGTGTTATGAAATATGGTGAGTATGAAACTTATTCACTTTCGACATGGAATTTTTGTATAGCAAGTTAGCCAAGTGGGTAGCGCATTGGACTGACAAGACAAAGATCGCGGGATCAAGTCCCACATAAGTCAACTTTTTCTTTGTTTTGCCTTACGAGGCAAAAGTGTTCATAATCGCTAAGGCCCTTGTTCCAGCCTTAGCTAACCCTTGCTAGCCCCTTTCCAGAATCTAGGTTAAACTCTTTAGTGCCTTGTTGAAAACAAGATTTTGTTTTTCTGCGCCGTTCACTATCCTGGTTGAAGGTTATAAAACACTAGCCATTCCTAGACCCCTTTCACACATGGAAACTGAGTTGCCGGCGATTTTTAGTTTATTGGCGAAAAGGGCTAAAAAGGAAGACAACAAATCCTCCCGTCACACCCTTCTCGCTAACAAACTAGCTAGTTTCTGGCAACTCAGTTTCCTTGTGCGAAAGCGGTCCTAGCTTATATGTCAAGTTTGATTGTTGTGGCACAAAATGAAAAAAAAAAACTGATTTGAGTGATCCGTTGAATTTGTTTCAAAACACAGTCTTGTAAATTGCTTTAATCGATGACTGCATTACTGAAAGTTGCATGTGTGTGCCTAAACTTTACGGTCCACAAGAAGTGTTTTTAACATAAGGCCAGGAAAAGTTATTTTTGGATTGGGTATGATGTGTCGGCTCTATACCTCGGAAAAAAGTCCAGCAAATTATCGATATTTTTCCCAAAAATATGTCTACCTAAAATTAATTATCGAAGCTATAAGATTAACTTTGATAATTTCGACAAAAAAATGTCGACTGTTTAAAAGACCGACTGATCAAAATATCGAAAAAAACACTGGAACGAATTTTTAAAATGTTCATTTTCAAAATGTTGACAGTATTTGACATTTGAATAATGGTGATTTTGATGGTCCACATTTGGTTGTTCAACATTTTATCAGGGGTAGAATCGCTTTAGCTGATTTGATTATCAATTTTTATTGACTATCGTTTTTAAGATACATAGCTGTCCTTGTCAATTCTATAGATAGATAAAGCAATCGACAAATTGACAATCAAACATTTTAAAATCAACTATCAGCTAAGCTAATTTTATCATCCCAGGTTATGGTTTAGGGGGTGATTTTTATAAGCGCACAATTGTTAACATCATTTTCTAAAAGATTTATTTGATCAAAATGTGGAATCTCCAATGTCCATTATTAAAATGTCTATTATTAAAATCCCCTGGCTGGTTTGGACTCGTCTTCAATCATCATTCAACCACCTGTTATACAATTTTTAAACCATCCGAATTTTTTTTTGTCAAGATTATAAAAGTCGATCTTATAGAGTTGGGAAAAAATATATCGCAAAAGTCAGTATTTTTACCTTTTTTAAGTCTATCGAAAAATTTACGGTATTTTAGATTTAAAAATAATCGATAAAAGTCGACATTTTGGCCATTCAGCATTTTGTTTTTGTCAATCATTCATACGAAACCCATTTTTCAATAATAAAAATAAAGTAAATAGGTAACTAAAAATAAGCAAATCGATATGGCCCTACATACTTTAAATGGTTTGCAAAAACAACCTGAAAATATGTTTATAAAAGATTGAGATCATTTTAATATTTAAATTTCTTCATCTTCTTTGCTTTGCTAAGTATAAACGCACCTGTAAAAACGTATTTTATCGAAAACTGGAATTGGAAGAGATACGTTAGTATTTTTTATTTAAGTATCAGTAAACAATTGAATTGAGCAAAAAAACGTCTCGTTATTTTCCCTTGCGTTGATTACAAATTAAAAACAGATTTCTTCGTATTGCAGAATTATAAACGCACCATGCAAATCTCGTTTAAGCTTCATTCAATTATGCGTTTCGCGATGACAAACAACGAAGTCGCGTGGTACACATTTAAGCGATACAGAAAATGCCAAAATTCAAGAATTTCGGTCAAGTGGTCTAAGATTTAGGAAAATTTCGAGATCGGATAAATTTTCCGTAATTGCATACTATCCAGAATCTTTCGGAACGAAAATTAGGGTCCGCAGATGCTGACATGTTACGATAAGAGCCGAACAATCAATCTTGCATCTAATTCGGTGCATTTTTGGCGGGAAACTCGCTACGAATTGGGGTTAGGCGTTTCATTTTGATTGATTGTTTGGGGCAAAATGGCGCCAGCTCCAAATCTGACATCAGCCCACGAACAAAAAATATTAAAACTTTCCCGTCAAAACATGGAGCGCAATTGGAAAACCGTAAATAACATTTTAGTAAACTCGTCTTTATTATATTATACTATTATACTCGTCTAATTTTAAAAATTTATTAATGCCACAATTTAATAAATTAGTTGTGCCAATAACCGTTAAAACCATCTGGCTAAACTTCTTTTTGTCACTAAAAATAATCTTTGTAAGAAAAATGCATTAGATTATTGTATTAATAAATTTTTAAAATTGGACGAGTTAAAGCGTTAAATAATTTTTATATGAACAATACTCAGAAACGTGTTGTTGAATGACAAATGTCATTATGGCCGCTTGCCTCATTAAATTTTGATTGACGTGAAGTGTCGTGCCACTTTGATATTTAACTTAATAAGTTAATGCATCACAACGCAGTGCGTGCAAAATTTATCACGATTTATTTTAATTTACAACAAATATATACGTGTTTTGTGACTTTGAAAGGGTGGTAAGATACTTATAGAACAAATACATTATCAGCATACCCTTCTTCATCAGTAGTAGTAGCGTAATGGTTAGTGCGTTCGACTGTCACGCTGGAGGTCTGGGATCGCTTCCCAGCCTCGTCCACCTAAAAACTAAAAAAGTTTTTTTTTCAGGACTACTGCCTCTTGCGAAATCCTCCAAGAGTATCACTTGTCACGAATAAGTGCTTCTCGTTCGGATTCGGCATTTAATTGTAGGTCCCTTCCATTCCTGTCGAAAGGCGCACACAGGAATGGTTGCGAGATGTTAGTCACTAGGCCCTGGTTCTTCATGAGCCGTTGTGCCACCCGATTTATTTTATTATTCTTCATCAGTAGATAAGTATAAGAATTTGGTCTATTTGTGTGTGAGTTAAAGTGAACAATGTCAGCACGATGGTCTATTTTTTGATGAAGAACAAACGGATATTTGGGGGTGGGATCTGTGAAAAAAGAGGAATGGAGCCTTCTATTTTATCGATAAACGATCGTTCCATTTTATCGATCACATTCGATCAATTTGATGTATTGTTTAAACGTGCTAATAAACTTACAATACATTAGTGTTTTTTGAAGTGAAACTTCTTCGGGCGCGTTGACAGTGAAATTTCAAGGGTGAATTTTTGTGAAACGAAAAAATGTAACGCCACATGTGCAACGCAGGGATCATTGATTAGCTAAGTGGTGGGAGGTAGAGTAAAAGTAAAAATTTGTATTGGTAGGCTAATATATTTTATAGTGTAATAAGTTTGGATTTTTTGATAATCTATATTATTGTAGCAGATAAAAGGGAAAATGTCCTTTTATGTCTTTTTTCTAATTTCGTTAATTAGAATGCTAGAGTTTTGAATTCTTTTTGGGTGGATAGATAATGAAATTCTAAGAAAATTACTAGTTTAAAATTTGTGTCTATCTCCTACTGGTAGGGAGATATAAATTAATTTTATCTCAAAATAGGCTAATTCCAAAAAAATTTAATTAAATCAGGAGAGCTCGCTACTAATTTGAATTATATATGGTTGCAAAATACATAAAACCAAATTAAAGTTGTCATATCCAAATTTTTGATTTTGCAGAGATTTTGAGTGTAGAAATTTTTGGAAATAGTCGGAAAACCTACTCAAATAAACTGATTTATATCTTTTAAATTGTCACCTTTTTATACTTTAAATTTTCACCATTATTATTTAATTTTCAAGTTTACAACCCCAACCCATCGATCATCTTGATATAGAACACTTAGCTACGTCCTACGCATATAAGCTTAATATCCCTATACATATCGAGATTTTTAGATCGCCAAACAAGTTTCACTTCTGCCACGAGTACTGAGTTACACGGGCCCTTTTTTTATTTAACAACCAGAATATCCAATAGAAACAATTTATATGGCAGAACAACATTTTGCAGGGTCTGCTTATTTCTGTTACATAAAGACGGACAGACAAAAAATATAGTACACTCAATTGATCTTCGAAATTAATATTGATTTTCTTAATTTCATTTTTCTACTTTACGATAAAAAATATATTACTTACATACATATATGACATATGGAATATATCGGTTACGTTAGTAAAGTACATTGAATTGAAAAAATGAATTGTTGGGTTGGTGTTTTTCAATCGGAAGTCACCGTCTACACAGCCCTTTATTCCTTTTTATAGATCCAATCCCAACATATCCGTTTTATCTCCATAAAAGAAGGGACCGTCATTATACTCGGGAAGACCATATTTTCTAACGGCGCAACGCCAAACACGGTCAAACCTTCACGCATTTGCCCGATATCCACGTGAAATCTATCCTCAACGGCGAATAAGTTTTGTAAACTGTCGTCGTAACTGTGTTAACTGGCCCGGTAGAGCTCCGAAATCGGAACTGCGACACACAACGACGACATACATTTAATTCTTAATTGTACCGATATTTCTGAAGTATTCAGCACCGACACATTTTTCGTCTCAATCAAACACAAGTGTCACCAAAGTTTCACGTTTGTTTATCGAGTGACAATTCGCATCGTCGTTGTCGACATCGTAAACTTCAAACACTCTTTCAAATCGTTTCAATTGAACTATTTCATCGATAAACTATCGTTCTATTTTATCGATCACATTTGCTCAATTTTATCGATCGTTAAAGCATTTAAACACACCCCGGCTGGAAAAATGCCCAGTTTCTGTCTAGTTTTGACATGGCACTAGTCAGTTTTCTTCAGGGAAAATCTAGACGAGGAAAATTTGTCAAATATACGTCAAGCCCTTGCAAGTTTTCAGTAAGTAAAATTTAGACGAGGAAAATGTTTCATACTCTCGTGAGGTTCTCGCTAATAAGAACTTGTTGGACGTTTTCGGCATCCTATCAGACTAAGCACTATCGTTATTGATACATATGCAAATTTTTAACTAAACAAATTGAATCGATGAATCGAAAAATACAAATTTTAACTTTTATTATAATTGATCAATTTTGGTTTAAAAAAAAGTTAAAAATTTCACGCTCTTGCAAATCCTACCAAGATAATAAAGGTATTTATTTTCGAAAATCTCTATTTTCAATCACCCACCCCGCAAGACTTTTTGAACTTTTCATTAAAATTAATCAAAAATTATAATTTACTGTCTTAAACTATATTTACTTTATACCAGATGGTTCATCTCAAGTGGTTCATATCCGGTTGTTTTTGTGGTGGGATGTAGTCTAGATTAAGCGCATTTTTGTACACGATATAAATTGAAATTTTATGATAATAAGAGTATTTTACAAAAATGCCCAGTATCATACCAAATTTGCTTTAATATCGTATTAAATTCATACAAATTTGCGCTATTATTTTTATTATTCAGGTTTTTATTTTTGATCTGAGTTATTTTACTATCGGATCACAACCGATAGTAAAATACCCTTTTTTAATGTTTCTAGCAAAAATATGAACAAATCTAGTTTTTGCTGGTCCGGGGCCTAGAGTGGTTTTTCTGACGAGGCAAAAGGGTTCATAATCGACAAGGCCCTAGTTTTAGCCATTACTCAGCCATGCTAGGGCCTTGCCAGAATCTATTTAAAACTCTCTAGTGCCATGTCGAAAACTAGAATGTTTTTCTGCGCGGGACATAAAATACATTCGTTATTTCTTTTTAACAACAGAAATATTCGCTAGAAATAATTTATGTGGCAGAACAACGTTCGCCGGGTCAGATTGATATGTATAAACATGAATTTGTGAAAAAAAAAATGGTTTAAGCAGTTTTTTCAAATTTATTAAAAAAAAAAAAAAAAACATTTTGAACAATTTTAAAAACAAAATTTTTAAGTTTATAATAAGTTGTGAGTTTATGATAAAATAAAATTTTAAACAGAATTAAAAAAAAAATCATCAACCCATTTTCAACATATTGAATTTTCGAAAGAAATATTAATAATTTTTTTTTTAATCCAAAAAATATTTTTCGCAAGTTTGTTCATTTTGAAGGTTGTCCTGTATGAACAAATTTGATCGAAATCGGTTAACGAAAAATTTGAAAATAAGAAAAAACGGTTTTGTGACAAGTAACGTTAATAACCGTTATTCGTAATTAAAAATTATTACAACAAACCAAAATTTTGACCATATACTGTTAATAGTGATTCGTAATCTTTTTTTTACCAAAATCGTTAGGGCCGTTTTTGAGATAAATAACTTTTTCAAAATAGTTGCATGGCAGGTACCGTTATTCTTGAAGCTAAGAAAAATTCAATTTTCGCTCGAGGGAATTACCCAAAAACTTTAAGTCCAAAGTTTGAAAAAAAAAACCCTTCAGCAACATAGGCTGCAGGTTGACTCACAATGAATATTAGAAACTGCTTATATGTTAATAGCAAGTAAAAAGGAAGCGACTAAGGAAATACCAATTTAATAGTTTTAACAGTTCTGAACATAAAGGTTCTGTCTATGTGGCCTCACAACGACAATGCGCTCTGTCGCTAAGTTTTGTTGATTTAGTTGAAGATATGATTAAAAACTCATGTTCGACTAAATCAAATGCTAAATTTATACCAACAAAACCAAGAAACAACGATTACTTTACTATACCTGGATCACTCAGAAAGCTTAGCTAAAGTGTACTGCCCTTCTAAATAAAGGGCGTATGGTCACCATACTAACATACTATTATTTTTATTTGTTTGTTATTGTTTTTCTTTAAGTTTTTTTCTAAACATATGCAAAGGCTCTCTCTACCAAGATTACACTACTCTGAGACTTCAACCCTGTTTTTTTTCTACTATTATCATCATTATCATATTTTGACGTAAACTGGGTTATCTGTCATCATATGAACGGAAGAATTCTTTGACGATGATATCTTAGAGGCTGAATACCCTATGGGCTCTATTTTGTTTTTGGGTATTTTTAGAATCATCACTCCATTGGATTTCCCTTAAAAAAAACATACAACATAATGAAGATCACTACGATTTTAAAACCATATGGTGAGTCAATGGGGAATCATCTTCATTCTCTAGATGAAAATTCATGTGTAGGTATTATAAATTTACGTGTTTGAATATTGGAAAAGATTTGTTTTTTAAAGCGTATGCGCAATGGATTTCTTCCTATACGATATTATTTTATACGCAGAGGGATGAAGTTATAAATGGCAGTAAAAATGCACATTGCGGGATCAACGGAGGTTACTCATGTTTATTCTAGATCAGCATGCTGAGCTAGCGCATCTCGAAATTAAATACAAAAACCTCACTCGATTCCAATTGCACAAAACAACAACAACAACAACAACTGTTTAGGTTATAGTCTGTAAGATATACATTTTGTTAGTAAATGTTTTTTTTTTTTTTAATTTTGTTTTTGTTTTCTTCTGATATATCGGCTGAAAATAGATTTTTATTTTTAACATGGTTCATCTAAGTTGAGATATTCGTTAACTCGTCGATCGTCGTCGTTAGAGAAGAGAATATCCCTAAGTTTGAAACCAAAATAATTGTAAGAAATTTCGCTGTTTGTGCTTTTGGTTGTATGTTTTTATTGAGTTTTAAATATTTCGAGCAGTTTTTGTATGTAGATTATAACATGTATGTGCATTTTATAGCAGATATACATACATATAATAAGAGTTCTGATTTCTTCGATCTTTGATAATTTAATTGGAAAAGGTTATTTAGTATGAAACTGTAATTGTTAGTTAGTTGGTAAATTATTTGTATGTAGTGTGTAGGTACCTATACATGAATACAAAGAAGGTACTTAGATTTATATGTGCAATTAAAGCCAGACCAAAGCCCCTTAAATCAACGTGATTCGTGATTGAGTATACAGGGTGTCCCTTAATTCGTCAATAAAATTTTAGGGTATGATTCTTGGGTAGATTCTAAGAAAAAAATTGTTCTACAGTAAGGGCTTATCTCCAATTTTGATATCATTTATAGGGGATTTAAGAAAAGTCTTATTTTGATGTACCCTTACCCATGTTAACGGTAATTGCGCTGTTAGTAATAATGATAGAAACTTCGTTTAAGCCTTTTTTTTTGAAGAAATATCAGTCTTTGTAACTGCGTTCAAATAAATTTTATATCTTTTCTCAGTCTTAAGATATTCAGTTTTTAGCCAGTTCCGTTTTTCCTACCCATGATAATTTTTTGATTTTGGGGCCAATTTTCTACAAAGAATGCGTAATCAACATCATGCTTTAATAATTTTTTTTAATGTATGTAACAATTTTAAAAATAAAAGTCAGTATTAAGTTTGCCGAAAAACCCATAGATCTTATGATAATTTGGAAAAACAGCAGCAGGTAAAATTCAGAAAAAAATGTTTTTTAGCTTTAAGCTCGAAAAGCTATGAATAAAAATTATTTGTCTGGTTTTAGATAATTTTTTAAGTAAGTTTTTTACTAAAACTGTTATGACGCGTGCACTCTGAGATTCTTTGGTTTGAATACATGCTAATTTTAAAAGCCACTTAAGTTGACGACCCCAGCAAACGAAACAAGGACAATGAATTTCGGATCTGCACGTGGAACGTCCTGTCCTTACACAGAACACGTGCAGCCGAACACTTAGTGGAGAACCTGGACAGGCTAAAGGCTGACGTAACAGCCATCCAGGAAGTGCGATGGGATGGAGAGGGCATACGGAGACTGAAATCGTGTGGCATCTACTACGGCGGGTGCTTGAAGGAACAGGGTCAGCGGCTCTTTGGTTGTGGTTTTTAATACGATTGTGGGTTTTAATTTCAATTCTTTAATATAAATTCATTAACTTATTACTAATTATAATTTTGGAATACGGATAATTAAATGTTAAGTGATTGAGAGATGTTGAGAGTTGAGCACAGATGAGTCCACGAGGAAAGCCAAAATGTAAGTGAAAGATAAGCTGTGGGCGGAAAACGATGTCCAAACGTCAAGTAGCCAAACGGAAACTCAAGTGGGCGACATCTAGATGTGGGAAATGAATTGAAGATATATCATGTTTACTAGCACCCTCTTGTAGACACAACAGTTTTGTGATAAGGGGAAGACTTAGACAAGAAGTCTTGGGCTTCCGAAGTGTAAGCGAGCGCCTGGTCACAATGCGCATCAAAGGCAAATTTAAGAACATTTCGCTGATCTGTGTTCACGCCCCCCATGGAAGGAGAGAGGACTCAATCAAAGAAGCATTATACGATCTCCTGGAGACAACGTATGATATGTGCCCGAAGTACGACGTGAAGATTATCTTGGTGACTTCAACGCAAGATTCGGAAAGGAGGGCATCTTTGGTTCGATAGTCGGAGGACACAGCCTAAACGACGAAACTTCCGGCAACGGACACAGGCTGCCAGACTTTGCTGCGGGGCGAAATGTCATCATCTCAAGCACCTACTTCCCACACCTCAATATACACAAGGGGACTTGGCGGTCACGTGATCAACTAACCGTCCACCAAATCGAACACGTTGCGATAGACGCGAGACATGCTTCCAGTATCTTGGACGTCCGAACGTTCCGAGGGGCCAACATTGACTCGGATCACTACCTGCTGGTAGCTAGACTACGTATGCGGATATCCACCCAAGGATTCAAGGCTAGAACGGAAGTTTGCTGAGATGAGAGTGGGAACATAGTAGTAGACACACAGTCAGCGCTGAGGATCTGGAAAGAACACTTCTCTAGACTGCTTAATGGCGAAGACAGCCAAGATGCCGCTAATAGGCAGAACGCTCCATTCAACTTGGACGATGATGGGCAAGAGTTCCGTCCACCCGACCTAACCGAAGTGCAGCTGGCGATATCCAAACTTAAGTCGTACAAGGCTGCTGGTGCGGATGGCTTACAAGCCGAACTATTTAAATCAGCGGGAGATGAATTGGCTAGGAGCATACACCAGCTCATCTGCAAAATTTGGTCGGATGAAAGTATGCCCGATGAATGGAACCTCGGTATAGTGTGCCCTATCCATAAAAAGGGAGATGTTCTGAAATGTACCAACTACAGAGGAATAAGTCTCCTAATCGTCGCTTATAAAATCTTGTCGGCTATCCTGTGTGACCGCTTAAAACCTTTTGTCAACGATCTGATCGGCCCCTATCAGTGTGGTTTTAGGCCTGGCAAGTCAACCGTCGATCAAATGTTCACACTCCGACAGATTTTAGAAAAATCCCGGGAATTCCAAATCGATACACACCACCTTTTTATCGATTTTAAAGTCGCGTATGATAGCGTGAAAATGGACGAATTATACAGAGCCATGTCGAGTCTCGGCATCCCTGCCAAACTCGTCCGCTTGTGCAGGATGACGATGGAGAAATCTCGCTGCTCCGTCAAAATTGGTAAGAACACCACCGATTCCTTTGATGTTGAGAAAGGATTGAGGCAAGGCGACGCGTTATCATGCAACCTATTCAACATCGTTCTTGAAGCCATTGTACGCAACGCACATGTCAACACCAGCGGTACAATCAATCAAAAGTCCGTTCAATTGCTTGCATATGCGGATGACATAGAAATTGTCGGCAGAACGAAGCGAGCTGTGGCAGGGGCATTTGCGAGCATTGAATCGGAGGTGGCTAAAATAGGATTGGCGGAATAGGATTGAGGACAAGACGAAGTATATGCTGTCATTGAGAGAGGAATCTCAACATCGTCGACTCGGGCAAAATATCACGATGGACAGATATAACTTCGAAGTTGTCAAGGAATTTGTCTACCTGGGCTCCACTATTACATCGCAGACGAGCTATACGGGCTATACAGCGACGTTGACCTGGTCAAAAAGCTGAAAATACAGCGGCTGAGATGGCTGGGGCACGTGGAGCGTATGGACAGCAACGCACCTGCCCGACGAGTCTTCGAATCCAACCCCGATGGGGTACGCAGCAGAGGAAGAACCCGTAACAGGTGGCGCAATCAAGTGAATGACGACATCAAAGCACTCGGTGTGCGCAACTGGAAGCGGCTAGCTAGGGACAGAGCTGGCTGGAGAGGCTTGTAAGTTGAGGCCGAAGCCCATCCTGGGCTGTGAGCGCAATAAAAAGTAAAGTAAGTAAGTAAGTTAAGTTGAATTCTACAAACTATCTGCAGTTGTTGCGAAATGATTTATCAGAACTATTGGAAGACATTCCATAAGTTCAACTAGCTTCATCTTATTCCTAACTTGATGAAGCTTCAGCCCACTTTGCTCGAGTGGTTAAAAATTGACAAGATTAAGAGTAAGCGGTAATCGTTGGATAGGAAAAAGTTAGAGCAGTTCAATGGTCTGCAAGATCACCTGACCCTACAATATTGGATGTTTTTGATTGGGGAAGAATGAAATAAATCATTTATTCAACCAAAATAACAACTTAAAGTGAATTAGAAGGGCGCATGCTCAAAGTGTCCTCAGAAGTGAGGCAGTAGCTAAAATCATTAATATCAATATCAGTAAAATACGAAAACGGGCTCTAGCATGCATACAAAGTCAAAGAGGACTCATTTGAATAGATGTTATAACTTTTTTAGTTTACACATAAAATAAAAATTATCGATAACCACACATTTCATTTTTTATTCATAGCTTTTCGAGCTAAAAGCTAAAAAAAAAATTTCTTTTTAATTTTATCTACCGCTGTTTTTCCAAATTATCATAAGATCTATGGGTTTTTTGGCAAACTTGATACTGCATTTTCTTTTTAGCATTGTTACATACATTCAAAAAAATTATTAAAACATCATGTTGATTACGCATTTTTTGTAGAAAATGGACCCCAAAATCAAAAAATTAGCATGGTCAGGAAAAATGGAACAGACTAAAAACTGAATACCTTAAGATTGAGATAAGATATAAAATTTATTTAAAAGCAGTTACAAAGGCTGGTATTTCTTCTAAAAAGAAAGGCCTTAACAAAGTTTCTATCATTATTACTAACAGCGCAATTACCGTAAACATGAGTCAGGGTACACCAAAATAAGACTTTTCGTAAATCCCCGGTAAATGGTATCAAAATTGGAGATAGGCCTTTACTGTAAAACAATTTTTTTCTTAGAATACACGCAAGAATCATGCCCTTAAAAACTATTGATGAATTAAGGGACACCATGTATATTTTTTTTTAATCTTATTATTATTTTATTAATTCTACTTCAATGTACAAAATTAATAATCTTAAGAGCCGATTTTGTAATCATCAGTTTAACTATCAGAGGAATAAATACTATAGCAACAGGGCTTCTTACCTTTAGCACCTCCTATATGGGATATTCGCAAAAAAAGTATGCCATCTAAAAGGTCAGTAATTGGTCAAAAAAGGTCAAAAGGAAAAACGAGAAATGGCCAGAAAAACTTATATTTGCATATGGAAAACAACAACATCATTTTTCATGGTTTTGAGCCTTGTTTCATTTTTAATTTTGGGGTAAAATTTCATTATAAAAAAAAAATATGAAAAAATTCCGCAAAAAATCGCGAAGTTTCTGTGAACGATAATTTAATCAGACTTACCAAATATCAAAAGGATAGTTCTGGTACAGTACGATTATTTAACTATCCTTTTCAAATTTGGTAAATCTCATTCGTACAAGAAATCACGCCATTTTTTGTCAGAATCAGATTTTGCTAATTTTAAATTTAATTTCTGGGACAGTGATTTTAATAATCGTATACAATTCATACGAATATTTAAGTTATCACTGTCCCAGAACCATCCTTTTAAAATTTGGTAAATATGATTAAAATAATCGTAAAGAAAGCTCGAGATTTTCTTGTACGATTTTCTTGTACGATTTTCGTTTGCACGAGTACGATAACTTTGCCGCCAAAAATTGAAAACAGTTTTTTGTAGGGGATGAAAAACAATCATTTTTGCTATTATAGGGGGGGGTCTATCTTATCCCGTTTAGGAGTTAGGGGAAATTTTAGAACAAAAAAAAAATGCTTAAAATAGAAAAAAAATTATTAAAAATCGGTTTTAAAAGCCAGAAATCTAAATTTAAATCAAGTTATTAATGCACAGTTTTTGAAAAATTTGCATGCAAACCCAAAATGTTGATAAAAAAATGAAAAAATTTTAAATTGTGAAATGAAGTGCTTAATTGGCTTTTAGTGGTCAACGCAAATATTAATTTTTAATTGAACACAAGAAACCTAATGGTTTTATGTCTTCAAGTTCTTATGAAATTATTGTTTTTTGCTTCCTTTCATCAATACAGTATATGATAGCACCCAGGATTACGGCCGGCCGGCGCGCGCGGCATATAAGAGTGAAGCATGTCGCCCAATTATTTTGAATAAAAATTGTTTTTGTAAAATTTGGGGATTCTTTCCTTAATTTTGGGCGATTTTCCCAAACAAAATTTCAACGGAATTTATTGTCAATAGTTTTGCTTTAACAAGAGTATCTTCCTCGGGTTTCCCGCCTCGCGGATTCAAGCATTTGAACTCCGTTGTTGGGTCCGCTTTCCCGCTCACGCGACTCTGTCGCTTCACTTAGGGTATGCTCAGTTCCCAGGCAGGCGCCTATGTCCACAGTTTTCTTGGACAACAGTATTTTTTCAGAAATACGCGAATAATCGTGTAACTTCATCAGAATAGAAAAAACCCACTCACAAGTTTTTGGCTTTGGGCGATATTTCCTTGTATTTGGGTGTAACTTCATTATTTTGAAATTGTTCTTGACAATATTTCCTTATTTTTGGCTTTATTTTTAGGTTTCTATTTCAACAAAAAAATGTTGGCGTTGTGTCATAAAAATTGCAAAAAATGGAAAGAACGGCCAAAACTGAAAACAAAGTAACAACAAAAAATTGTTCAAAGTTTTTTTTGGGCAATTTTTAAAAATCATTTTTTTTCTTGGGTCTTTTTTCCTTGTCTCACGTCAGATTTTGGGTAGGTAAGGTGCGAGGTTGGGTGCATGCAAAATTTGTTTGCATTTAAGGAATCTGGATTTAAAGAAACTTTGAATTTATCCTATAAAGAAAAAAAAAATACAAATTGAATAAAAAAGTAGTTTTGGTAATTTTCAATTTTGTCATAACCTAGAAGGCATAAAATCATTAAGTTTCCAGTGTTCGATTAACAATTTATAGAAACATCATATAATTAAAGCCAATTCAGTACTTGTGAAATTAACAATTTTGAATAAAAAACAGAACAGTACATTTTTTTAAAATTTTTGTTTGATAAATTTTGAGTTTGAAAGTAATTATTTCAAAAACAATTAACGGAACTAATCTGGCTTTCAGAAAACTTATAATTTAAGCATTGTAAGTGTTGCCGTTGTTTTTAAATCTTTTTCATTCATTTTGTAGAAAATTGACCTCCCCCCTTAACGGAGTGAGGTAGACCCCCCTCCCATAATACAAAATTATTGTATTAAGTGAGATCACCGTACCAAAAAAAAAAAACACAAACAAAAAATCTCATAAAAAAGTAGTTATAGTAATTTTCTCAAAAACTAGAAGACATAAAGCCATTCCGTTTTTTGTGTTCGACTCAGAAATCCAAGCATTGACCACAAAAAGCTAATTTAGCACTTAATTCCACAATTTTGAAAAAAAAACTGTTATAAGCTTTTTGTTTCATTTTTTATCAAAATTTTGAGTTTGCATGCAATTTTTTCATAAACATTAGCATAAATAATTTAATTTAAATTTAGGAACTGGTATAGTAATTTATTGTAAGTCTTACCGATATGATTTTTTTTAATGCCCCTACCTCCTAAACGAGGTGATATTGACCCCGTTTCATAGTAAAAAATGCTTGTTTCTGACCCCCTTACAAAAAAAAAAAATATCAATTTTTGGCGCCAAAGTTATCCTACCTACTCTCCCCTTTTCGTTATTCTGTTTAGAATTTTTATTAAGATAGATTTGTATTGATTTTAATTTAAATAAATTAACAGTTAGTTTAATACATTTATTTTAAGGCATGACTTGAAGCCGGTCTACCCGAGTTTGACAAAGTTTATAAAAATTATTTAAAAAGATTCTTCAACTATCGCTTTGTTTGATGCTTTTTTGTTATAGTTTTTCTGTTGTTGTTGCTTTACATATTCAATTAAAAAGTACAAGTGACCTCAACTCCAGAAATAATTGTGTTTCGCCTAAGGTATAACAGTGGGCTCTTCAGTCAGTCTGTTATAGCCTACTAAGACACAAATTTTGGTCGATGTTTACCGACTGTGATTTTTATAAGAGTCGGTAAACATCAACAGAAATTTGTGTCTTAGTAGGGTATAACAGACTGACTGAAGAGCCCACTGTTATACCTTGGGCGAAACACAATTATTTCTGGAGTTGAGGTCACTTGTACTTTTTAATTGAATTTTATTCATTCACTCCACTTAAAACAGAAGTAATTTCAATATTTTAATATTTAAATTTCTTCATCTTCTTATTGTTGCTTTACATGTGTATAAATATTTGGGGAAATTTTGCATTTTTTGTTTGGGGCCATTTTTTTTTTTCAGTTTAGGCAATTTTTCCATATTGAAAACGAAAAAGATCCAAATTTGCCATTTTTCGTTTGGGCCAGAGTTAACTAGGATCAAATGTTATTTAGTCGATTCCTCTTCAACTTGCTGTGTAGGGCAAATATTGGTTTCAATAGACCGACAAGACGTCCGTCAGTCTGTGTGTCTTGATTCACATATCGAGCTAGATCCTAAACAATTTTGTGTAAAGAATTTGTATGTGCTTCCCTGGACTAAAAGGTTAATTCAAGTTTAAGCTCATCTAGAATGACGAGTGGTTGCCATATATAACTTTGTTTTGTTATTTCTACAACTATTGCAATAATACTATATACCAGTTTTTTCCAAAAATAATCAAATATCGGAAATAAAGTTTATGGTTTTCTTTGACAAAATTAACTTTTTGGGGAGATTCCTGAACATCTCGTCAGTGATCTGGTTGATGTTGTTATAATTTTGCAAAGCGGTACTTCTAAATTCGTCAAAAAATATTACATTAAAGAAAATATGTCAAATATCTTATCAAAAATCACTTATCTAAAACTCTGGTTATTATAAACGTAAACAAACCGACCGATAGCCAACGACATAAAAAGTCAAGTCATTTGCGTAATGTTGAAACCCATACCAATACATAGTTTTGGAAGGGTAAGACCAGGATTACCTTGTCTGCCTGCCCATACCTTTGACGAAGGGGTGGGGGTTGAAAATGGAGATTTTCTTAATTTTTTATCCGGGGTATTATCAATTCAATTTACTTCTTGAAAATATATCATGATGCTCTGTCATTTTCCTTACTTCTAAACATATTGATTTTGATGATCCGACTTGTAGAAATCAAGTTATAAGCTTTTTAAACGAACTTTAATCTACTTTTTTTGGAGACTTTGTTTTGTTGATTTTTTGCGTTTTAAAAATTTCCAAGAAAACAAATCTAAGGTTCGTTTAAAAAGCTTATTTATTGAGTTCTACTAGTCGGATATTGAAAATTAAGGTGTTTGGAGTAAGGAAAATGACAGAGAATCATGATATATTTTCAAAAAAATTAATTGAAAATCTCCATTTTCAACCCCCCACCCCTTCGTCAAGGGTATGGGCAGGCAGACAAGGTTATCCTGGTTTAACCCTTCCAGAGCTATGTATGTATGGGTTTCAACATTACGCAAATGACTTGACTTTTTATGTCGCTGGCTCCTTGACTATAAGCTGATTTCCATTATTATTTCTTTTAGTTATCGGCCGTGTGCGAATTGCATTAAAATGTGTATTAAAACTTGACGTTTGGTTAAATTTTGACACTAGCGTGGTGAATAAAATGTGTTAAAATTTAACTAGCTGCGGAGCAGGCTAAAATATGACACTAGTGGTTAAAATGTTGATGTTTCTCAAGAGAGAATTTTACATTTGAGTAATTGCAGTTCGCGTAATAATGCGTCGATATTTTAAGAAACGTAAAAGTATTAATACAAAGTACTTCCTCAATTTATTATTCATCTTGAAAAATGGAATGTGTACGAATTGATTGTTTGTTTTTTATTTTTTATTTTTGATTTTTATTTTGTTGACAGCTATGAATTAGAACTATGAATTATTAGTGTTTAAAGACTGAATTAACAAACTGTCACAATGGTATTTTTGATCGTAATGAAGTGAGAAATTATCGATAAAAATCAAAAAAAAAAAAAGTATGTGAAATTGAAAATTTCTTACATTTTCATAAAAGAATTATTTTACTTGATATTTTTTCAGCTGGATTCTGTTTAAAAATAATAATAATAATAATAAGTCCCATTTGACCCAATTCGCACAGCAAAAAATTAAATTTGATCCCTTTTTTAAACAAACGTCAAAATTTAACCGTGGGTAGAAAATTTAACCAACATTTTAACGCAATTCGCACACGGCCTTAGTTATTGGTATTGAAAAAATTGTTTGCACTCCTGGTTGTAAATTTCACACGATGTCATATCAAAATGAAATTTAGATACTAAATCGGATTTACTCCGGCTTTAAACCTCCTATGAACCAGTTTTAGCTTACTCCGCCTCTATTCCTGGTATATTTGTTGTTTTAATAAGCTTTTCAGGTTTAGAGGCGTTATAAAGTCGGAGTTACTTTACACAGTAACACGAGTTTAATAAATACGGGTGCCAGAGTTTATTTTAAGCGTAGGGGTGGTTTTGATAACGAACAACTATTATAAGACGGAACCACACCTGTCTCGTTTGTTGTATCGTGGATGCTGTACCTATGTATATATTGTAACATAATTAAGCCTACTCGGCGAGATCTTTTATTCTTTTATTTTGCTATTCTGTTATAAACTTCCATACAAAAGTTTGAGCTGTCAAAAAATCTGTTATGGAATATAATTTTGCTATTCGGCATGGCCAAACTGTTATGCAATCTGTTAAGAAGTGCTGTCAAAAGTTGGAAACTCTCAACAAATCTTTTAAGAACCGCATTTTTGGTATTCAGCATGCCACAATCTGTTATAGAATCTTTAATGAATCATAAAAAAATAAAAGGCACATTTTTGTGACTTTTATCTTAACAGATTTCAATTAATGGAGTTAAAATGGATATTTATTTTATATTTCATCATCATCAAAAGGAGACAAAATAAATTAAGAAAATTATATAGTCCAGTGCATTTATAATCTGACCCAGCAGTTTGTACCACCCCCAATTTTTTTTTATTCGATAGAGAGTTGATCGAATATGATAAATCTCAGTTTTCGCATTCATAACATTTACCGTTTTGCCGCCATCTTGGATTTTACTTTTTACTAAATATCTCGGTTCATATTAGTTTTACAGACTCCAAGACAAAATGATATACCTAC
The DNA here is from genome assembly GCA_949320155.1 of Melangyna quadrimaculata. Classification (NCBI taxonomy): domain Eukaryota; kingdom Metazoa; phylum Arthropoda; class Insecta; order Diptera; family Syrphidae; genus Melangyna; species Melangyna quadrimaculata. The sequence continues at coordinate 86,862,114 of OX439484.1, forward strand.
CTGAGGAATTAAATAGCGTATGGAGCCTTAAATAAATTTCCAATATTCAGTACTCGGGAAAAATTAATTGCCGTTTTGCATTATAAAAGCGAAAAACTAAAATTAAATCTTAAAAACAGTTTTAGCAAAGAGCTAAAGCGAGCCCAAATCAAGATTTTCAGCCAAGATCTCACATTAAAACAAAAATTAGTTCTAGTATAAAACATTTTTTTTAATAGAAAAATATTCATATCTTTTTTTATTTATTGAAATACAGAAGAAAGTTGTATAATAAAACTGCTTGAAATTTTGAGCCCAACAAACTTGTCGTAGGAAGTTTTTCAAGTTTTTGATGGAAAATGATCTAAATTTAGGAAAATACTAAATTTTGTTTTTTGTTGGCCTGTAAATTTTTAAATATTATAAATAACGAAAACACACATAAAATAGGAAATTTTATTCTACGCATTTTATGTTTTACAAGTTTTTTTGTAGGACTAATATGAACCGAGATATTTAGTAAAACGTAAAATCCAAGATGGTGGCAAAACGGTAAATGTTACGAATGCGAAAACTGAGATATATCATATGCGATCAACTCTCTATCGAAAAAAAAAAAATTGGGGGTGGTACAAACTGCTGGGTCCCCCATACAAAATTTTATAATTGCACTCTACTAATATTGAAAAGGTACAAGTACCTACAAATTTTGTAAACAAATAGGTAAACTAAAGCAAAAATAATTTCGTAGGCTGAGAACAAAAAACTTTATGGAACACAGAAAATTTGATTTTCTTTTGCGCGTGGAGACTAAACCAAAACGGCCAGCTCAAGGAATATCATCATCATGAAAGCCTTCCATTGTTGATCATACGTCCACCACTCCAAGTCAACAAGTGCCCTGAGAATTTTTTGCACCGTGTGCATGTGGTGCCCTTCCAGCGGGAAAAATTGAAAAATTCATTGAGGAAAGATCAGCTTTTTCCTTGAGGAATGGCTGATGCACCGTCCACTTTTCAGCTGATTCCTTTGATGAAATTAACATGGGCATGTCCTAGGCGGGAAGCACATGCTGAAAATCCGATGAAAATTCGCCAACGAAATCACTACTTCGTTGGAAGTTGTTGATTCACCGACCCAGATGATGAAAAACATGATGGTTGCATAATCTGTGAATTCACTACAAAATGTATGTGGTTTATTCATCAGTTCAATGTTTTCGATGAAAATGGTAATGAAAATTCAATTATCAAATCACAAGATTAGTGGTAGTTGTTTATTCAGCAATTATAGTTAATTCAATATGAAAAATGTGAAGAAAATTAAATAAGTAGTGAATTCATAACTCTGTTGGGTATGTGTTGTGAATTTGTAATTGGTTAATTAAAATAAAATATAGAATTAAAACTTTAAATTTAATTAAAGTGAAATCACTAGGTCAGTGGCTGTTGGTTAATCACCACTTCATATGCGAAGTGGTGATTAACGATCAACCTGAAATACTTTGACACAATCTGAGATTTCCTCATTTTAATAGAAATTCACAAGTCCTCTTATAATATTGACTGTCAGTAGACAATGTCAACACAGAGAACACAAAAAAAAATCAACTTCTATCAAAACACACAATGGCGATGCACACTTTACAAAGCATATAATGGACATAGACGATGAACTGATGAACTTCTACATGACTTTTCAACAGTTTTTTCATCTTATAATTTTCCATATCAAAAGCAATTTTTAATTCAACGAAAGAAAGGGTTGTTTTCACACAAAGCAGAAAGTGGGTTCAAATCTATGAACTGAGGAAACCTCGCATGACTCTTCACTGACTTAATCATTGCATGACGTTTCCTTTTATTATTTGGCTAGTGAATTGATTGAAGAATTCAGCTATAAAATTCATTGGGGACGATATTTCCCGCTGGGCTATATCAAGGAGGGTGCCATGACATAAGATTAAGCGTCATAAGGCCAAATTTCGGGGTTTGGCCTTAAAACGCCTTACAAAAGCGACATAAGGCCAATTTTTAAGAGTTGGCCTTATGTCGCTTTGTAAAGCGTCATAAGGCCAATTTTATTTTAGACATAAGGCCAAATGTAATATTTAATTTTCAAAACCGGTTTCAAACACACCGTACATAATTTTCAAAATAAATTGTCTATTTCGCGTTCGTAACGGATAATTTCAATTACTGCAAAAGAGGTTTCGGAAACGTTTAAAACCAAAACTGTAATGCAAACAATTGGGATGTCGCGATATTGTATATAAATGAGCTGTTTTATAGGAGAAAGGTTTAAGAAAAAGACTATAGCTACTCAGTTTTTATATCTCCGACCATTGCCTCTGAAATTGCGAAACTCCACAGTGAATCCCCTCGTGATTTTCTGTTGGACGGAACTTTAAGTCTTCTGCTATCATGTGGATTCAAAATAGCTCATGATTATACATTTTTCGCACTACAATCATATAAGTTTACTTTCATAATTTACATTTCATTACGTATTTTATTTTTAAACTTGGTTTGTACCTACTTATAGTTGCGTGGAGTATAAGTAATTTTAGTTTTATAAAACAAAGATAAAATATCTAATTACAATAACATTTTTTATATGTAAAGACATACAATTACTCGGTTCAATCTTAAGACTCATACATAAGAAATTAACTTTTACATGTTTTTTTTTATTAAATTCTAAAATTTTATGATTTAGTGAATTAAAAGTTTATGTCAAGATGAATTTAAATAAAAACAAGAACTATAAGAAAAACTGTTGTGTAAAAGTTAATTTAAAGTTTAAAACACTTTTTTTCAAACAGCAAAATTTACAACATGTTGGTTTCATTTTTGTCCAGTTGTAAGAAAAAGAGTCTGTCGAAAATTCTTAAATTTGTAAATTCTCTGCACAAAAGTAAAGAAGGTAACCGCCTCTTAAGATTTTTGGTACTTCCGCTTTTAATAGTGGATGACATATAATTGTCATTTAATTTTTTAAATTCAAAAATCGATGATATACCATTTAAAAAAGACTTAAGAGTACTTTCGATTATACATATATATTTATATATTAATTCCTTTGTTTTGAAACAGTTCAAAGTGACATAAGACGCCTTACAAAGCGACATAATGCCAAATTTTAAAATTTGGCCCTATGCCACTTTCGTAAAGAGTCATAAGGCCAAACTCCGAAATTTGGCCTTATGACACTTGGCCTTATGTCACGGCACCATCAAGGAGAATGAGGGATTTACCAATAAAACCAAAAGAATCTTCCTGCTTTTCTTTAGCAATTCATGTATTTTAATCCATTTTCTTCAATTGTGCTATTTACCATTAATTCCATGTTCCAGAAGTTAAATCATAAAATAAAGATTTTTTTGTTTGGGTATATCCACTTCCATTTGCACATTTTTTTTTGTCAGCTGATAATGACAACAGATTTTAGCTCTGTTCGCTTTGTTTATAACAGATTTCGGTTTTCGAAGTTTGATAATAGAATTTTATAAAAGTTCGAACTGCTGAATACCGATTATAAAAGATGTTTTATAGTGATAATCTTTTACGATTCATAACAGAAAATTCATAGCAGAATAACAGATAAGGCAGAATAGGCCTAAATGTATTTCATATCCGTAGGAACAGGAACCAGATTTGGCTCATGTCTTGCTGTGTGGCGTATATGAAATATTGGAATGACAGCCACATATGACTCCACAACATAAAGACGATTATGAGTGTGAAGCTTACGAAACACTAAAGCTTCATTGATTTGTGAAGTATACAAAAGTAATCGAAGCATCAAGCACTCAAAGATAATTAGGTGAATAATTAGGTGATTACTGGTAGCACTCTAATAGCCCTATTCTGCCGTTGTGAGGGTCACAGGTCACAATTTTTTGTGAGTTTGTTTTTGTATAAGGCGGTCACAATTTAGGATTCTGTGGAAGTCCTCATAATGAACCTCACAAGAAGAACTTGAGTTGTGATCTGCCAAGGAGCATTTTTAGTTTTTATGAGGCGAGTTCCCCACGAGTTATGAGGTTATTGTGACTTGTGAGGCATCAGTGAAGTTGCCAGAATAAGGCTGTAAAACTGTAAATTAATTTGAATAAAGGTTTTATATGTACTTATTTCCCACCAAACATTCAAATTAATATTAGCTATGTTTTTGTATGTCCTTTATACCTCCCCCCCCGCTTGCTTACTCATCAACCTTAACAAAGTGTCAAACGCAAAATTATAAATATATACTTACCTTTCACACACGTCGTTAAATATTTTTCTAATACCGCTTAATGTACTTGCGTCATTAAGAAGCACTGACGAACTTCCACATGTCTCTCTTTCAGTAATTGATTTGCTTTTAATTCATCAAATACCTACCTTGATCACCATGATCATTGTGGCTGAAATTTTTAATTTTGTGCAAAGTCCTTCCGCGCGCCGATATCTGCATGCGAGCGTTGCAATTATAATGGGGCATATTCATAGTCGCAGATAGACCCAGGTTTAACTAAACTACAGTTTAAGACAATTTTGGCTCAATGAATACAGACCGATTTTAATTACAAATTGTTGGTTTTATATTTTTATAAGATAATTAACTTGTTATACTACACAAATAGCTTCGAATATTTTGAAACGATAAACTTGAAAAAATAGCATCAACGTCTGAAAATTCAACTTAACCTATGTTTAACTTAGACCCAGGTCTAAAATGACTATGAATACGCCCCAATGTCTTTCATTGAGAAGATACACTAAATTAGATTTAGATCTCTTGCCACATACAAATTCGTAACTTTCAGATTCCATATTTTTTCATGGTGTCCACTATTTTTTCAAAATAAATTTCCCTAACTTTCCCTGACTTTCCCTGACTTTCCCTGACCAATTTCAAAATTTTCCCTGACCAAAAAATTAAAAGAAAAATATTTTTTCATGAGATGGTACGTACTAAATAAATACTGCACAAAGTGGTAGAAAATGAACATATTTGAATGGAGTTAATTAAACCTAAGGCAAAAAGAACTCAAATTGTTTTTTTTTTTCAAAGATCTATCTGAAGGTATACATTACCGATTGTATTGAAAGTGAAAAATAATAACTGCATGAATTTAAAAAAAAATTGTTTTGCAATGTAGTTCATAGTATAATGATAAATGACCTTTTAAATAAAATCCTTTTACATTGTGATTATTTAGGCTCTTTTGGTCTATTTGTAAAAAATGCGAATAAAAACAATATTATTCCATTATTTTCCCAACGTTTCGTGAGTATGAGTATTCCTCACTTCTTCAGGGGTTATATATTTTTTTCAATTTGATTGTTAAAAAATCTACATACTCTGCTCCTTATATCCTACTATTGCATCATTCCCGAAGACGGCACTGACACAAAATTGAACATAAAAAATAATAAATAATATATTAAGAACAATCTAGCAGGTACTTTTATTAAATTTAATAAAAGTACCTAAGCTCAACTGTGATATAAGTATCATTGTTAATTTTGTATTTGATTATTTTTTGCTAGATTGTTCTTAATTTATTATTTATTTGCTTTTATGTTCAATTTTGTGTCATTGCCGTCTTCGGGAATGATGCAATAGTAGGATACAAGAAGCAGAGTACCTATGTAGTTTTTAACAATCAAATTGAAAAAATATAGATAACCCCTGAAGAAGTGAGGAATACTCACGAAACGTTGGGAAAATAATGGAATAATATTGTTTTTATTGGCATTTTTTTCAAATAGACCAAAATAGCCTAAATAATCACAGTGGAAGAGTGACACAAATAAATTGGTCAAATTCATAACATAATAAAATCCTTTTTAAATGGTGACGTGAAATAAAGACCAACGAAATAAAACGAAATCTCAAATTTGGCGTTATTTCGCTTTGAAAATGGAAATAAGGCCAAATTGGCTCTATTTCTATTTCCAAAATGAAATAAGGGCAAATTTCATTTGGAAATAAGACCAAATTTGTTTTTTCGAAAAAATTCAGTAATAACAGAAGCTTTGAAAGTAGACCGATTGAAAGCATAGGCGCTTTCCAGGCGACTGAGCGTCCCCTATCCGGAAAGACGGTGTCACGTGAGCGGAAGAGAGGACCCAAAAAGAGAGTTAAAATCCTAGAACCCGCGAAGCAGGCCACCCGAAGTACTGTTTAGTTCAAAAACTTTGAAACTTAGGTGCCTGCCAGTTGGGGAATTAATTCATTTTTTTGTGGGAACTAACCCCCTCGTGTGCTAGTTCCCATAAAAATGGAATTAAACCGATCTGGGAGGCACCTATGCTATGGTGCCGTGACATTTGGCCATGTGTCATATGGCCGTATATGAAATACGGCCATGTGACACATTGTGAAAGCGTCAAATGTCCATATTCCAACATTTGGCTATTTATCGTTTTTACAAAGTGTCATACGGCTATTATGGACATATGTCACTTTCAAATTATTCTTTTGCCAGAAGTAAGCACGAATTAAAACAAGAAACTTGTAAACATTTTCAGAAGTTTGTTTCGAATTTTATATTGTTTGAAAAGTATTTTTTAGAAAGTTAACTATCTTTAAAATCACTCCGCTAAGGGTACGCTCAGTCGGCTAGCAAGCGCCTATGCTTTCAGTCGGTCTGCTTTCAAAGTTTTTGTACTAAACAGTGATTTGGGTAAAAGTCTTTAACCCCCGCGGTTTCTTTTTTGGGAAATTACACCTGCGGGGGGTAGTTCCATGGGCGTTAATGCACTAAACCGAATTAAAAGAACAACGGTGATTTGTTTTGCAGTTTTTTGAAACAGAAAAAAAATTAAAACGAAATGAAGCCAAATTGGCCTTATTTCGTTTTCTAAAGCGAAATAAAGCCAAAACTAAAATTTGGCGTTATTAATTAAAAACGAAATAAGGCCAAATTTTTGATATATGGTTTTATTTCGTTGGGCCTTATTTCACGTCACCTTTTAAATCATACATCTTTGCGATATTAAAATTTAATAGTTTATTTTTTTTAAATAAATCAAAATGTATTAGTTCAGGTATGCAGAAACAGTATGAAGTAATAATCGTACTTAAAATATATAAATTTGGACGCGGCGTTCGTTGAATCTCAGTCAAATTTAACAGTTTTTATTTTTTCTTTTATTGGCCGCGATCGGAAACCTATGCGATAGCCTATTTAAAGGTTGATTCACAATGCAAGGAGTAAACGCGACGAGAGCGTGACGTGATTCGCTGTCATTTTTTTCTAGTCATAAAATCGTTGCCCAATTAACAATGCGATGAGTTTCTTGACGACGAGTTTTTTGACAGCGTTAATTTATTTACTGTTTTTGTTCTTGCTGTGCAGTGTGCGTTCAAAATAATGAAAAAAATCGAAATGAAATTACTTTTATTATTTAATGTCGGTTTCGAGTGGACGGTTCGGAGTTACTCCTTCTATTCCACATTTTCCATATTCGATAGGAATGGAACAGAAACAGTGAAAATGGAGTAGCTCCGGATGACCAATCGAAAACGGCATAAATATTATAACTGTGTTTGTCCATAGCTGGCTGGGGAAACGATTTTCGGCTAAAAATCCTAATAAATTAAAACAATACAATATTATAATATTGTGAACATAAATAGATCTATAAATATAATTTCATTGTCAACAAAATTTATTTTTTTTTTTTTGTTAATTTCCTCTTATCTCTTGTTTTCTTTATTCTTTTCTACAATTTCACAAAATTCACCATCAGTCAAATATAAAAATCGTCGACGAGAGCGTATTTTTTTCAATTTCCCCAACTTTGGCGTGACGTGACGACGAGAAACGTTTCATTGTGCATACCCTGGCGTTCCCTCGTATACTTACATGGTTTGAAATCGGTTTGCCAACTACGACGAGCTCTCGTCACGTTGCGTTTTTTCGTCGCATTGTGAATCGATCTTAAGATAGTTTCATATCCATAGGTTTTCGAACGGATTGGTTATTTTTGACTTCGCTTGGTATACAATTCAGATAACATGGATAGCTATCCAACAGCAAAAGCTGTTTTGTCCTCAGCTGTTTTTACACGGGATTCCAACAACACGTACCTTTCTGGATAGCTCTACATAGGTTTCCTATCGCGGCCATTGAAGTTAGTTGTGTTTCACTCACACATTCCCAGGTATGGCAAAAGAAACGAAATGAATAATTTTAAGCATAGATGTCATCAAAACGAAATGTTTGATCAGAAAAAAGTTTCTTATGAGAGAAAGTGAAAAAGGAGTTCAGTGAATTTTTTTATAAATTGATATAGAAAAAATTCCCTGACTGCTTCCCAAATTCCCTGACTTTCCCTGACCAAATTTTGTTCCCTGACTTTCCCTGACTTTCCAGTTTAGCGGACACCATGTTTTTTCATAAAATTTATAAATTTCTAAACTCCACAAATTTTTATAATATAATTCAATATTCAAACTCACTCTCAACAAAAGCAGTCTGTACAAAACGTTTGGCACAACTTATCTACTTCACCAAGCTCACTCTCAACGATTGTAGACTGTATTTACTAATTTGTGTACTTACTAATTTTTAAGCTGTACATTTTGCATACAAATTTACAGTTTTACATATTTTACACCAATTTAAGAAAATGACACAAAACCCAAAAATATATTTTTTTTGGGTAATCGTTTTTTGACACAACGCCCAAATAAAAATGACATAACGCCCAAATTTAATGACAAAAGAGCCAAATTTAAAATACAATCAGCCATATCATAGTATCCGATCGGAACGGAATTTTATCTGAATTTTAAGAAATATTAGAAATATAAGAAACATCAATTTAATTTTTCCATTTTCAACCAAACGTTAAAATAATTTTCCGGAGTTGTAACCGATTTATGAGAAATGTTTAAAAAATCATTTTGTATTAGTCGGAGAAATTTACGGTTCGATCGGATACTATGATAGGGCAGAACGTTTCAACAACAATTTCTTCGATAGGTTTTTGGGGGCTCTGTCTTTTTGCTATTTGGGCGATATGTCATTGGGCGTTATGTCACGTCGCTACGCCAGTTACGATGCTTCGATTACTTTGCTAGGTCCCGATGATGTCTACATAATCCTGCAAAACAATACGCCTATTAATTGCTTAGCTGACACAGGAATGCATGAGAAGGATGTGATCCGTATGGAATTAAAGATCATCAGAAAACATACAGGGTGTACCAACGTAACCGGCCCAGAAGAAACCATGGGTTCCTGAGGTGATTTTAAAAACTCAAGATATAATTTTCTCGTTTTCGATTCCTTTTTTGAATTATAAGGGTTTTTATGATTTTTGGTTTCGTTTCTATAGCGTTTAGCCTGTTCTTTTCCAAAATACAACCGAATCTTGATTTTGTGTTTGTAGTCTGGGCCGGTGACGTTGGGACGCCCTGTGTAATATACAGGGTGTTCCAACGCCACCGGCAACAGCAACAACACGAGATCTTGGTCTCTATTAGATTCGTGTTTCATGATTCAAATATTTTGTAGATGGCTTATTTGTTTTGCATGTTTACGTAGTGTAAGTTGTAGCTGCAAATAAAAAGACAAGAAATGTATGGAAAATAGACAAACATATGTAAAAACGAGATGGGTATATTAGGGGTGTCTAATAATTTTTTTTTGTCAGATATTCAAAATGGGTATCGTGGATCTTGTAGAGGATACCCACACAAGTATTTCCACGTCCCGAAATTTTTTTAAAATGGTACTTCCAGACCCCGCGGCCGTTTTTTATGTAAAAAACAGGTTATTTTTCAAAGTCAACAAATGATCAAAAATTTCGCGTATCAAACATGATTTCACCGACTTTAAAAGAATTCTTTTGACTTTCTAGGGATGCTTATAATAAAATAGCACAAGTAACTGCCCCTTAAAATTTCAAAATGTGCCTTTTTTACTTGATAAATAGCTGAAAACCCCCCAAAAATCGGTTGATTTTTAAGCTTTTCTCGATTTTAAAGACCTACGTGAGTTCAGGAACGAGCAATCAAGACTCGTATCATAGGTAATTTCGTGTGCTGAACTCAAATCTATCATCTGTTTTTCGCCGACAGCTCTAGTTTTTGAGATATTACAGTCTGAAAATGGATTATAACCTTTTTTTCACCTATTTTTGAGATTCTTGAAAAATTCGAAATGCTTTTTTTCAAAAAAATGCACCGACTCATACATGAACATGAGTCATAGTGCAGTACTTTAATGAATCGGTGCATTTGTTTTGAAAAAAAGCATTTCGAATTTTTATAAAATCTCAAAAATAGGTGAAAAAATGGTTATATTCCATTTTCAGACTGTAATATCTCAAAAACTAGAGCTGATGGCGAAAAACGAATGATAGATTTGAGTTGAGCACACGAAATTACCTATGATACGAGTCTTGCTTGCTCGTTCCTGAACTGATGTAGGTAAATCGAGTAAAGCTTAAAAATCAACCGATTTTTGGGGGGTTTTCCGCCATTTATCGAGTAAAAAAGGCATAATTTGAAATCTTAAGGGGCAGTTACCTATGCTATTTTATTATAAGCATCCCTAGAGAGTCAAAAAAAATCTTTTAAAGTCGGTGAAACCACGTTTGAAATTCTTGATCATTTGTTGACTTTGAAAAAAAAACCGCGGGGTCTGGAGGTACCATTTTAAAAAAATTCCGGAACGTAGAACTACTTGTGTGGGTATCCTCTACAAGATCCACGATACCCATTTTGAATATCTGACAAACAAAAATTATTAGACACCCCTAGGGTATATAACACCACTATCGACTATCCTATGGTCCGTATTGTTTTATTTTCCTGGAACCATATTTTGCATTTATAGCAATAATAAAATATGACAAATGTTAAATAAAGAAAAAACACAACTCTAAATAATTTTTTTTTTCAATAATCAATTTTTATTAAACATATTTTGAAATAGACTTTATTTATAAAATGCAAAATGTTAACAAAAAAAGAAAAAGAATTGAATAATTTGTAAAAGTGTATAATAGGGCTGAAATTGTAAGACGCAATTCAGTGGGCTTTCATTAGTAATATTTCATTTACATTTACATATATTTTGTTTTTTTTTTTTATAATATAAATAAATAAATTTTTAGTTCGCGCATGCCGCGCGTGTCCTGATGCTTACTCTCTTTTAGTCGTATTTTCTTTTGCGGTGTGCATGCGCTGAAATTGCTTAAGATTTTTTTTCTTCACTTTACTTAAATTATTTTATTCGTTTAAAATATATTTTTTATTTGTTTTTTTTTTCTTTTATATTTTCTATCTACCTCATAAATAAAATGGAAACTTAAATTAATTTGTGTGGTTTTACGTAAAACGGAATCGAAAACGAACAATATATAGTAAATTTATCTCATCGAAAAAAATCAACTCTTGAGTTTTAGATATGGCTTGGGTTTTTTGAATCCCTTTGAATAAATCTGGAGATAATTTTGTGTTTGGTTTTTGAGTGTTTATCTTTCTGTTAGTAGTTTTATTTTAGTTTACAAGTAGTTTAACAATAATTTGTTGTTTAATTCTTATAGAATAACTCCCGCATAGAAGTATATTTACATTTATAAAAACGGAAGGGCAAATATTTAAAATGTTAATGTATGTATATATAATATATATATTATGTATATTTTCTGTATATATATTTATCATAAATTTGTAAACTGAATTTATTAAATGTTTATAAGAATGAGTCATAAATATTAATATTAATATTTTATAATATATATTATGTTAAAATGTACACTTGATGAAAACGATAGAATTGTATATATAAATAACTTTAAAATTTTACACATAACAATGCAATTATTATTATTAGAGGAACGATCAGATGCGGAACTATTTCAATCGTCCCACGTGGGAAATTGCGTTTCTTCCACAAACATACTGAAGCCTGGCTTATCAGTAGTTGTTGATGGTTTTGTGGTTTGGTTTTTCTTAGTTTGGTCAGAAGACTTTGTTTTTGCTGCTGGCGGTGCTGGGGGCTTAGGAGGAGGTGGTTTTTTCACCCGGAGTGCATTGCTGTTTGTATTTCTTTGCGATGTGCTATTCCACGATGATGTTGTGTTGCGTTCAGTGTTGCCATAGTTCCATATAACGTCAGGTGAACTGTAGTTTTGTTCGGAGTTCTGTTGATCCCAAACAGCTTTTTCATCAGAGTTGTTATCCTGGTGGAAATAAAAGAAGCATAATTATTTTAATAATAATATCATCATTTATATCTCATCGTTGGCTCCAAAAACTGTTTGTTTTTGTAATGTTTTGACTTTAAAGGTAAAGAACAACTTTCAAACATACATATGTTATGTATATATGTTAAGGTACCTCATCCATGTTTATAACTGATTGGGCTACAATAAACGGTCCACATTTAATAACACTGACAGAAGGTTTTTATTAATGCAGTAGCTCACATTAGATAAAGATGATGACTAGACAATCTTTTTTGGTGACGGTGAGAGCACTTCTTCTAAAGTTTGTTACTATTCCAAACGAGAATGTGTACATAAACCCATTTTGTATAGCAGTATTAAAAGAATGGGCATCTTTCTCAAACTATAAGTCCATATTTCGCATGTTTAGCACACATTCAAAATTATCTAATATTTATTTACTGTGCATAGTTCTTTTCTTAGTTGGGTGAATTGAATTTTAGCAGACTAACGGTTGGAGTTATATAATATGGTTGAATTTTTGAACAACAACAACAACTTATATGATATGATTAGAGATAAATTTCAGCTTAGAAAATCACCGATAAATGTTGAGGTTTATCACAAGAAAATTTCCCTGTTTTACGTTTTTCAATTGTGTTCGAAACAAAAGCACAATCGGAATCAACTAGCAGGTAACAGATTAAATACCTATAAATAGTGTTATCATTATCACACAGAAAACTGCATTATACTTTCGCATTGCATAGAAAAGAATTATCATGCAGATTTTTAAAATGTTAGAATTTTGCTTGTTTATATGTTGTTACGGCAAGTTGAGTAACATGAAGCCACTTTGTAGCTTTAAAAACCGGCACTCGCTGCAGGAAAAATCCAAAGGCGAAAAACCACTAAAACATTTTTTTCTCATGAATGAATTAATAGCCTTGGACATATGCAATTTAGAAAAAAAAAACATCCATTTTTCTCTTAGAGTAAAATAGGTTTTGAAAATTAAATAAGATTTTGAAAAGCTTTAAACCAAATTTTGAAGAAAAAAAAAATCAGAATCGTTGCTACTCGTAATTTTGCTGACAAAAATTATTTCACATAGCCATTGTCACATAGCCTAAAAAATAATGAATAATAGGTGAAGTCTATTATTTAACCGAGGATTTATCGGGAACCAAAAGAAGATATTAGAGATTTTAACCGAATTTTAAAGAAAAATGTTAACTCTTTTAGGAATATTTACAAACTCAAACAAACCGAGCGACTCTTGGACTAATCGCCCATGATGTGTCAAATGTACCCTTGGTAGAAAACATTTTGTTTCTCAATAATTCTATTTCAGCTACAACTTATGTCAATTTCATTGAAATCAGTCAAGGGACAAAAAAGTTAAGATTTCTTTGAACGGCCTTTATTTGAAAATATTTGTGTCCTCAATAAATCTATTTCAGCTACAACTTGTGTCAATTTCCTTGAAATCGGTCAAGGAACAACAACGTAAATACAATAATTATAAACATTTAAATTCAAATTCAAATTGTAACGCTTTTTTACGCCTAGCCAGACGGAGTCTCTTTCTCTCAACCGGACGTAGTCTCTTACGGAGGTTGCCATCTATTTTTAATGTACCCCCTACTGAGAATATGTTATGTACCGTACATGCTGTTCACGAGAGTTCAAAATTAGCGAAAAAGCGTTTTTATCTCATTCTTAAACAAGAATTTCTCAAGAACATGAGAATATGGCAAAAAATGTATGACGGATTTGAGTTCAACAACAAAAATTAACTTATGAAAAGATTTTACTTCCTCGTTTTCAAGGCCGTGTAAGCCTTTGTGAAACCAATAGCAGCAAATTAAAACTTTTCTTATTTGATTTTTATAAAATCTTGAAATTCAGCGAGAGAGTAAATTATTACAGTTAAAATTTTCTCAAAACATCAAAAATTAGAAAATTGTACATATTAAAAAATACACTAGAAAATACATTAGGACTAATTAAAAAAAACTAGTAACTTCCCATTGGTGCCCTTGACAACCATTTTAGCTGTTTTAATAGTACAGTATTGATTTTTTTTTAGCTTATAAAATTCTAAGAATCTTATTTATCTACATTTTTTCCTAACTCTTCTCGCTGTGGAGGTTTTAATTATTTAAGCCAATCATTTCAACACAGAATATTGGCTAAAAAATACGAAAAGTCAGGGCAGTGTACTTTAAAAAAAATGTACATGTATGCAAAGTTTATAAAAAGGCAAATTAAGTGGCATATGCCAAATTTAAATTTAAAAGCGATTTTGAGTGTAAGAATTTTTCAAATTAATAAATTTTTGAAAAGTTTTTCCTGCAACAATCTTTTTAAATATTGGTTTAAGAAATCTTAAGGTTACATAACACATAGACGGTATTGGCATATATTTTTGGTAAAAAATAAAAATCGATATCATTGTTTTTTTTTCAAGATATTTGAGTTGTAAAACATTTGTTAAGAGTTTTTAATTTTTTTTTGCAGTTTTTTTGCTCTAAAAAAACTGTTTATTGAATTTTTCTTTAAAAAATTACCAGTTGTTGATTGAGTCATTATATGTAGACAAAAAAAAATATACTGGGTCGAAATCATTATTTGTTCTTGAAATATTTTATTTGAGACGAAAATTATTTCTCAACTGTTTTTCTTAAGACTTAACTACATAGACCTACTTTTGTACAAATGTACAAAAGTGAGAAATTAAAATACTCGCTAAATAAAAACATGCTTGCAAAAACACATACGAAAATTGTTCTGACACATCAATTAAACCACTATGCACAATTTTCCAATGTTTTTTTGCAAGCAGGTGTCATCAGAATAGATATTTATTTCTCAGTTTTGTACTTTGGTACAAAAGTAGGCCTATGTAGTTAAGCCTTTAGTTTAGAAAAAGTGTCCGTTGAAGTTTTTTTTTAATGTTTACCAATTTTGTATTGCGAAATTATGTATAAAATAAAATTATTCTGAAGTGAATATCTTTTTTAGTTCTCGAGATATTCGAGGCAAATGACATTTTAAAGCTCCTTTTCAAATTGCTGTAGCGAGATATTCGCGACAAATGACTCTTTACAGCTCCTTTTCAAATTGCTGTTGTTAAACGATTAATTGAATTTGTTAGAAAACCTTTTCAGCACGCTTTGACAATATTATCTGTAAAATAAAAATATGGTCGACGAAAAAAGTACCCCAAACGTACGTACAAGTACATACACATATACAGACATCTTGCTTAAAACGGCAGATTCGGATTCTAGAGACCTCAAAAACGTGAAGATATGTCAATATTTTCAATAGGACAAATAGCACCAATTACATAAACTTTCAATGGGAAGTTAAAACAAGGTCAAACACCATATCAAAAATTCAAAAGTACCATGCATAGACATATATATGACAATTTGACTCGACCATAATGTTATTAAACTTTTTTTATCTTAGAATTGATTCACTATCAAATTGCGAGTGAATAAAATTAAAAATGTCAGGTTTGTTCCCAAGATTTTTGAGCAGAATTTATCAATCTGTCAAATTTTTGAAGAGTCGGGATTATATTTTCTCAGAGCGAGAAAAATTTGCAGATAAAGTGTGGAACATTTTGTTCGCAAAAACTTGACTTGACTCTAGTAAAGTACCACGTGTAAATATAAATAGCCTTTACAAATTTTTTTGGTACCATTTGCTCAAAAAGTATCCAACCGATTTCGACAAATTTTAAATGGTTGTACCATGGCTTGATTTATTCATATTCAGTCAACTACATCCATTGAACGTAAATTTGTCTCAAATTAACGGCATTAGATATATCAAACTTAAAACTTTTCTTCAACAATTAACCTCAAGTTCTCTTAAAAAAAGAGAATTCTCCACATGGTCAACAATTTTTAAAAAGTTAAACTGATTTTTAATTTCAAAGCTGACAATTTTGATAAGAACACATATTGATTTGAAATTAAAACAGATATTTCTTGACTAACTTTCCATTCACTTCCAATAAAATTTCCCTTCATTCGAAGTCAATTTTTCGACAGCTGGCCAGTCTAGAAAATTGCCTTATATGCCGTTTTCACTGGGCCAAATGAGGTAATTTCGTTGCAAATTTCCAAATGAGACCCGAAATTACCTAATTTCCCATACAAAATCACATTTCGAAATGAGGTAATTTCAACCTCATTTTCACGAAATTAGGTTGGAAATTAGGTGAATGCATACAGCGGGAATCAGTTTCAAAAGCTCTTAAAAGCTTTTGTATGAAAATATCAATACACTATACTGAAGAACATAAAACAGAAAGAGAAAACAACAAAAATAAACGGCTAACTGCCATTCCAAATTCAAAATGAAATGAGATGTCAAATGAAATTAGCAAATTTGATAATGAAAACACTTTTTTGTCAAATTTCGAAATTACCTCATTTCGGCTCTAATGAAAACGTAGTATTAGACTGCTTTCAGACAAAGAAACTGAGTTGCCGGCAATTGGGAGTTTGTAGGCGAGAAGGGCAATAAGTAAGGGGAATGAAAAAATCTCCGCGGTCAAAGTTTGAGGAGATTTTTATCACATTCCTTCTCACACTGTCCGTAACGTACGTTCAGCCAATAGACTTTGTATGGAAAATAAAAACAAAAATCTCCGGAAATTTAGTTTCCTTTTGTGAAAGGTACAAGGCAATTAAAGGAAAACGTCAAAAACAGGTTTCCCTGTGTGAAAGGGGACTTATTTGCAATTCCCCTAAGTCATCTGAACGTACCCATTGTTTGACTCTAGAGAAAAGTTTCTTTCAAGTGTCAATATGAGTTTTTGAGTGAGTATGAGTTTTTGGTCGAATTTCAGCCAGTGGGCGATATACAAGTAACAGTAAATTTACGTGCCGCAACCTGAGATTTGATTTCTTAAGCAGAATTTCATTTGTGAGCACTCTCTTCTGCCCAAACCTACCAAATTTGTGAATTCTGGAAGATTTGGTCAGCAATTGTTACCAATTATTGACAATAATTGGCAGTTTCGGCCAAGGTTGAAATCAGACCTATTTAAACTTGTATCGTCCAATGGTCAAAATTTAGCCGAAAAAGAAAATTAAAGCGCAAACAATTTTTCCAAAGTAATGTTTTTAAATTTGCTCAGTGATCGGCCGTGTAAAAACAAATAATATGACCCACAGTGTGCAAGTGCGTGTCTCAAGCATATTTTCCACAACCATGTCTTTCCAACCATACAAAATTTATCGAAATTGATTTTTAAGGAAATTGAACCACAAAATTTCGTTAAGGCTATTCATGTACATAATATACATACATAGATAATGAGTTTTATTTTTTATTGACTGCTTCATTTTTATTATATAAAGCAAATTACTTACATGAGCTTCATCAACTCGTAGTTCAATTTCTTCGGCGGCGTTTTCTAATGAACTATGCGTGATGCCGTAGTAAAAATATACAATCAATCCTATGGACATCCAAATAGTAAATCTAACTAATGTTAATATACTCAATTTGAATATTAAGTATATGTTCACTGTTATTGCAATAGCTGGAATGTAAGGAAGTCCCGGTGTTAGGAATGCAAGGGCATACCTAAAAACAAAAAACAATAATGGAATGGGTTAGTTCGTATTTCTTTGGGAATCAAAAAAGAAAACAAAAATCAATATATACCTGTTCTGTGGTTGCCTGGATATAGTAAGTAATATCACAAAAATACCTATAATTAATATCGAGAAAATGAATCCGGCAAGCCTTCCTGACCATCCTATCGCAGCAAACAAGTCCAAGAAGAATATGAATATGAACATAACACCGACAAGCTTTGTAACAAACATTCCTGAAAGAAACAAAGGTTTTTAATAGAAACTCTTTATGCATTAAAATGTGTAGGTACTCACCGCTTTCTGAAGTGGCTGGTCCTGGATTAACCCAGGGAAATAGTCCTGGGCACATATATGAGAATTCCTGTAGCTTTCTTCCTAACAAACCAACGCCAATTGTATCGAATGCCGTAGCGTTACCAGTGGGACCAGTTGGAGCGCCATGAACACTGCCATAAAATTTGTTTTCCGATCTATCGGATACCAAAAATTGATCATCTCTTCCCATATATCCATCGGGACTGTCATCGATAAATGAATCATCTGAGTCGGGCGATCCGCGTGTTATGCGTTTGATGGTTAAATTATTTGTAGATTTTTCCGCAGTTGGATCCGGGGTACTTGGTGGCATTGGAGTTCTCAGTTGGGCAGGAAGTAATTCCACCAGAGATGTACTGTAAGGTTGGTATCTTAGTACAAGCACACATGTTGAAACAAGCGTGTATGCCAATAGAGTTCCAATCGACATCATTTCGACCAAAATCTCGAGGCGAATGGTTAAGGCTACCAAGGCTGCAGCAATGCCACTTCCAAGTGTTGCAAGTCCTGGTACATTTGTTCGTTCCCACAATTGTGATAATTGCCTATATAAACATTTATACAATAGAATTAGCATCTTTTGATATTATTTCAAAATAGAATTTTATTTATACCTGAATATTAGACCATCTGAAGCCATTGCATAGATAACTCTGGGCATGGGAAACATTGAGCCAAACATTGCTACCAATAGACCACCAGTCGCTCCAACGGCAACAATGGCCCGACATTTCGGGGCATCAACATATGACCACATTTGTACTAGAGCCGCTCCAGTATTTATTTGATCATAAGGTACTGAAATGATTTTTTTAATATGATAAATAAAGTTAACTTAAACAAAATGCACCAGAACTAGAGCAGATGAATTTAACAGATGGCATTGTTAAATCCTAAATAGACTAACCGACTAGACCACTAACGTTCGCACTGATGCGTTTTACATACATATATTGAAGGTCACAACACCTTCAGTGCGTGAGTGATTAATACAAAAAAATAAGCTTCTGTAATTTTGTTAATAAATATACTCTATTTTTTCAATGGATGGTTATTTTTTGTTTTGTTTTTATTATTAAACTAGCTGACCCTAAAAACGTTGTCCTCTCAAAATTTCAATAAATTTGCTTGTGATCGTTTTGTGATTTTATAGAAAGCTTTTTCAGATATGTGAAAAACAGTAAAAATGGCAAAATCAACCACAATCTATAATTCGGTCCTTTCGTGGTATCCGTCAGAACGGATCGGCTGGTCACCGAAAAAATCCTCCGGTACTTTTGAAATCCGAGAATTTTTCGTTCGGACGGATACCTCTCGCTAGAGCCAGTTATTTATTTTATTTCGAAAATTGATCACTTTATTTTAATGGACGACTTTAAACATGCACTTAATGGCGTTTTTCATTGCAAAGTGGGAAAAAGTACATTTTTTCCCAAAAACACGACATTAATTCATCGGCTGGCATTGAGCACATTGGTTCACTGGCAATATTTCCTCAAATTACCCAACAAGGAAATAACTGCAAATTGTGTGCTTAATGAGCCATTTGATCGCTTTCCAATGCCCATCGTTAGCTCATTAGCTGCGATTCCTGATGTAGCTAGTGAAAGTGCAATTTATTACTTCAACTCTGTTGGATTATTACGAACATTAAAAAAAATCGTTTTTCGACAGATCGCAAGAGCGAAAGACCATGCAACCAGGCTGGGAAAATTCCAAGTGTCGGTCTAGTTTGGGCAAGGCCCTAGTAAGTTTGCAGTAGGGAAAATTTAGACGAGGAAAACTTTTCAGATACTTGGAAAGCCCTTCCTGGATTTCAGTACCAACAATTTGGACGCGGGACACTTTGCAAACACTCGTGAGGCTCTCCCTAGTAAAAACTTTTTGGAAATGTTTCGGTAGCCAGTTCCCTATCAGGAATGAGTCTTGTACACCAAAAACAAAAATCTTATAAGCACCATGCTTTTTACTTCTCTTTACTTTGGCTTCATTTTCATATCAAAACAGCACATACATGTGAAAAACGTCAGACAAGTTAGACCTAAAAAGCAAGTATATATTCTGTATGAATTTGCTTTGCAATATGGTTTGATACATATTCACTTTTGACTTTGAATTTTTGTATGCGCTACCCACTGGGCTAATTTAATAAAATATGAAGAAAGTGCATATATGTGAGTCCTAGTGTAAAACTATTTTATCACCGTTTTTAATTTTTTTAGCACCAACATAATACTGCCCATAATCTCGTAAAGGCCCTGACTAACATTTTCACTATTTCGAGATAATTATGAAAACACTAAATCCGCATACCGCAACCTGAAGATAAAAAGTGAAAATTACAAAAAAATATTTTTTGTGAAGCTTAATTAATGCTTTATTTTTACAAATAGTTGTTAAATAAAAATTCGTTAGTATTTGTGAAATAAGCTAGATAGGGCTTTAAAGTCTTTGACAACAAAAAAAAAAAAATTTTTTAAAAGCCCTAACTACCACATAGGGCTTTTTAAAACAAACGTGGACATACTTTCTCTATACACTGTGTTAAAAAGTCCCTAAATGGTTGGTTAGGGCTTTTTATAAATTTTGATGCATATGATTTGTAGTTAGGGCTTCTAAAAATTGTGATTTTCTGGCTTATTTGAAGGTTTAAGGTTAACAAATGGATACAGAAAAATCAGAGACATTGCCCTAACTCCAAATATGCAAAAAACTCAAAATCGGATTTTTTGTAGAAAGGGCCTTTACGAGATTATGGGCAGAATAAGGGTATTCATGTAACGAGATAATTTTTCGCTTTGTAGAAAACTATAATTTTACGCAAAAGGTTACATGAACACCCCATTAGAAATGTTTGCGTAAACGATAGAGTTTCTAAGGGTTTTTTTCTACGATTTACGCTTCAAATTTGTGAGATAAAATTCTATATTTTGCAGAAAATGTTTCCCATACAAATTTTGACAGTTAATTTCTACCGATAGAAAATTCTATGGTTTTTAAGCTTTCTATTGGTTTTCTGCGTTTGCATGAATACCCCTAGTACATAGTATGTATGTTTTGTGAATATAAATGTTTTTCCCTCATATAAATACAGAATTTGACACAAAATCAATATGTTGCAAAATATTATCAATTTTGATCTAATAAGCACAGAAATTACAAATTTGGTTTCTAAGTATTGAGACAAAGAAAACAAAAGAAGAATCAACCAAGTTGTTTCATATGTCCTCCATTTTTGCAAGACTAATGCCAGATTTAAACGAAGTGTCATAAAATCTGTCATTAAAATGACAAAATAATGACAAAATCAATTCATTAATGACACGCATTTACAAGAAGACAAAATAATGACTGTTTCAGACTCTGTCATTATTTTTGTCATAAATAGAAAATAGTATATTTATACTGCTGCCATTAAATCTACCATAAGGTGCAATTAATGGAATATTTTTCAATTTCTTTCAGTTTAAGTCTGCAGTACTATTGTAGGAGTGATTAAAAATCCAATCAAACAAAGTAACACTTGCTTTATTAGGAAACATTTTAATTCTTTAAGCCTATAGCCTAGTACGCTGCTGATGCGAAACGAAATTGTCAAACAAAAAGCCATGCTGTAATGAAATTAACATCAAATAATAACACGAGCAAACCCAAATTTCATTTTTCCGCACACAATTAAATCTATGCGAAAAGAGAGTGGAGACTTGTCAAAACAATCTGGTATAATCATCAATTTCGCTGGTCAACAGCGTACCACAGAGCGAAAATCACAACGAAATTTTTCGTTTATGATTTCGTCATGTCATTTTTGTATGCGATTTTCGTTTCACATCAGCAGCATACTAGGCTTTAGGATGAGCATCATAGAGGAAGATGCGAGCATCAGGAAGAAACACGACGACGGTCACGAAGAAAACAAAGAGCCCAAGAGGTCTGCCCATTATTTTTGCAACAAGGGTTTTCTGAGACGTTGGACGTTGCACGGTATCCGGAACTGTTCCGCAATTTTTTAAGAATGTCGGCAGAGAATTTTGATTTTCTATCTCACCAAATAACACCACTTGTGAGAAAGCAAACAACAAACATGCGTGATGCAATAAACTTCGAAGAACGTCTGGCTATTACCCTCCTTTTCTCGCAACTGAAGATAAATACAGCTCCCTAATAAAAACAATGACAATTTGTCATACAAATGAGCAAGTTCATTCTTTCTCGCGGTTTGTCATAATTTTGAAAATGGTGTCATTGTGCGTTTACACGATATCAGTTCTATGACTATATTTAAGTGCCTGTCGACATTGGATTTTTAATGCAAGGTGCATGCAATGAGACAGGTAGATTTTATGTGAGTGAAAAAGAGATGGGTAGATTCCACCCAAATTGCACCGATGCGCCACTTTCAAACAATATTCTCGGATTCAACATGATAATTTTGTATTGTGTGAGTGAAAGATAGATAGATTTCAAGGGTGGGAGATAGGGATGGGTAGATTGAACTGAGAGAATTTACTCTTCATCGTATGGACACAACGATCATATTACCACCAAGCATTAAAAATCCAATGTGGACAGGCACTAATGCTAGTTTCGGCCGTCATTATTTTTATAACAAACATAATGACAAACATGAAAACTATTTACACGAAAATGACAAATAATGACATTTTGTCATTCGTGTAAATCTGGCATAACTCATGGCAAGTTGGTTTTTTATATAATATTGTTATTGTTTAATTAAAAGGAACGACTATAACGATAAAAAAAAACTTCTTTTTTTCTTTTGAATATTGTTTTATATTTTATTATACATATACAAACATATGTAGTTGATAGTAACTGCACGCTTTTATCACTTTAGAAACCAAAATGAAATTAAAAAGTCTTGACGGTTGCCAACGAAACTATCTGCAACAATAACACCATCCTAAATGTCCCAAACTATATGAATATTTGGGGCTGGAAGGACATCTTTCGTTGCGAAATCTCCAATCGTTTAGCCAACATTTATCTTCACAAGGTTTCTTGGCCATGACTCCTGCTATGATAACCACCAAAACCAACAGGAATATCAAGTTGTTCTTCATGTTTTTAAATTTAAACAAAAAAAAAAAATAATAAACGATAAGAAATGGTTTTACGATTGCACTCGACTGAATGATATAATTTTGGAATTATTCAAGAGTTTAAATACTAGAAATTCATTCAAAAAATTAATACAAAATATAATTATATTTGTTTTAACTTTATCAACTCATATAAAATTTACATTAATTAAACAGAGATAGCGATGATACACAATGTATCGTACGAGCATAATGAAAAACAGGTATTAATATACGAACATTTCTTAATATCATATTTTTATTATTAAAACGCGAGCGTGTTGCAAATAGTACCTCTGGGTCGCAGATATTAAATATTTGTTCTCTGCACGTGTAGCATCCAGTAATAAAAGCTATTGAATATACCTACAAATGAGGAGAAGAAAAGGAACAATTTTTCAGTGATGAGTTAAACCAGAGTTACTTAATTCTGGAAATAGATTTGTCTACAGTTACGTCAGTCGTCAGGAAGCAGTTTTTAAGTGGATGGAAGATAAAATTAATCGATTATTTTCAAAACATGTTAAGTCTATTTTGGACAACTAAATGTGTTCTCGAATTATATCGATTTGAGGCTTCCAAGTTCAAATAAAGTACTTTAATTATGTGCTGCTATCCTGACACGGTCAATGCATTCGAAAATCACAGGTTCATGTGACTGTAACGAAAAATGTTCAAAATGGACCTAACATGTTTTGAAAATGATCGATTCAAATAATAAAAGCATTTGCTTAGTTAATCCAGGGTTAAATAACCAAATTTAACCCAGTACTTTAATCAGACCAATAACATAAATGTTAAAAAATAAGCCAAGTTCTTCTATATACAAAAACATTTGCGTACCAAGTCAGCAGCCGTAAAAAGTAGTGAGAACTAAAAGTACGGCAAGTTCTAAGTTTATTAGTGTTAAATACCTATCAAATATTTTAAGTAGAGCAATATCGGAGAATCTCAAAATAATTGAAGCGCTTAGAAGATGAAGGACGTAAGCGACATTTTTAAACATTTGAGTTATAAGCATTTAAAGTTTATTGCCTATAACTTTTTTTATGAAAATAATAAAAATATTGTATGGATAATTTAAAGTCAACAAAACTCAGATGAATTTAATTTTAGGAATCTTTTTTATTTAACGCAAATAGTTGTTGATATATTTACACTTTTGTGCATTTAACACCTTTATCTAGGAACTTTTTTGTATTAAATTTAATTTTGTTTTTATAAAGGTGTGAAGTGACTTTTTGATATGTTGTAGTTTAATTATTTTTTTGTTTGTTTTTTCTCTTTCCCTTCTCCAGTATCTGCTGAAATTGCATTTAAATAAAACAATTGATGTTCTACACGAACGAAATTCATCTGTTCTTTTAAATTTTTAATTTTTTCTGCAGAAAGTTGATTCAATTTGTTCTCTCTTGGCATAAAATCTTGGAATTATAGTCAGGACGTTTGTTACTTTTGGCTATAATAACCTTACTATAAATATTCATCATAGCATTCTTTGTAAATGTAAGAACCATACTCACTGCGAATCCATTTTATTGAGTCCATAAATTGAACCTTGCAATAAAGTAAAAATAAAATTAGTCTGCTGGGGTATTGGTGAAGGAATTTTCGTCTGCTTTTTTGCAGAGTCACTGCCGGTTAGGTTTTGAAACAAAAACGTTACAACAAGACCTAGATTTCATTCAAAAACTTCGAATTGCCCGTTATTATTCTTAGGCTGTTCCTGATGAGATTTATGAAGGCTTTGTAGCGTTCTTGGTTGTAGTTCCCAAGTAGTAGTTTGGCCTGCCTCAGTTTTGGGAGTTCATGCCAAATTTTGGATCTTTTTGCCTTCTCTTCTAATTTGATCTTGTTTTTGATCACCTTTTCACCTAATCGCCGCAATAGGGATTAGGCCCTGTTAGGGGGGTTGTTGCTCCTATTTTGGCTAGGGAGTCTGCCTCCTCTTTACCATCGATACCCGCGTTACCCGGTACCCAATAGAGTTAGACATTGTTGTTTTTGCCCAGTTCATTTAACCTCCGCAAGCATTCCCATACCAGTTTTGAGCTAATGGCATAGGAGCTTAACGCTTTAAGCACGGCTTGGCTATCTGACATGATGGCAATGTTAGGATTTCGGCAGTTTCTTTCAAGGTTACGTCCTGTGCATTTACCTATGGCGTTTACTTCCGCCTGGAAAATGCTTGTGGACTGTCCCATCGGTACAGATAGTTTGGTTCTTGGCCCAAATATATACCCGCCCCAGTCAGACGTTCTCGATCCATCAGTATACCATTTGACTATAAAAGTTTTCTGCTGGGATGTTCTTCACGGAATTTCGGTCTGCGTTTTTGAACTTAAGCCTGTGAGAGTGAGAGCAAATGTTAAGCAAATGACTTGACTTCTGTCATTTTTGTCACACCTAAGGTCAATTTAACACCCATTCGTCAAGGGTACAGACGAGTCAGAAATTTAAGTTTTCAGTATAACACTTTCATCTGAAGGTAAAAAGCCAAATTTCAAAAAATGTCACTTAACATCTTCTAAGCGCTTCAATTAGAGAAATGTGTTATTTAATGATCACTGACCTACATTTGGTAATTACAAAATTTTGATGTGAAAACTTGACTAATGAAGATACCAAATTTAGGTCAGTGATCAATAAATAACAGATTTCTTTAATAATTTTGAGATTCTTCGATATTAGTCTTCTTATAATATTTGATAACAATAATAAACTTAGAAGTTGGCGTACTTTTAGATCTCACTACTTTTTAAGGCTGGCTTTTACGAAAAGGTTTTTAAATGTAGAAGAACTTGGCTTCTTTTTTTAACATTTCTCATAATTTCAATTTTGTTCTTAGTACAAAACCTCAACACCAACCACTATAGCAAATTTTATAATTCTGCACCAATCGGAATTTAATATAAATTCTGCGAAATGGGTGGATGCCACGTCCATCTCAAATTTTTTGTTTTCCTTTTTGCTTGCATGTCAAGTCCCATCGCTCTACTTAATTTTATCATTCTACGATAATCAGAAGTGCTCCATATAATTGATATCAATTCTGAGAAAATGGGCGGTTGCCACCCACCCTAATATTATTCCTGTGAAAACAGGGGGATGACGCTCCTTCTGAATTTAAAATCTACGTATATGTCGGGAAGTGCTCCATAATTTTGATGATGTGTCGGTGCAGTGGCGTACCGTGGGTTTTTGCCGCCCGGGGCAGACCCAATCTTTACCACACCCCCCTGAATTTTTTTTCCAGCTTTAAAAAGTAGTAACCAAGTACCTCGGCAATAAAATTATATTAATGTGTATTTGATTGTATCGATCCACCGATAAACTTTTCCAATAAATGCAAAGTTAACTAATTATATATATATTAATTTAAACAATAAAATACAACTTACAAATTAAAAATAAATAAATCGGGTGGCACAACGGCTCATGAAGAACCAGGGCCTAGTGACTAACAACTCGCAACCATTCCTGTGTGCGCCTTTCGACAGTAATGGGAGGGACCTACAATTTTATGCCGAATCCGAACCGCTAGAAGAGAAGCACTTATTCGTGACAAGTGATACTCTTGGAGGATTTGTCAATTCCTCGTAAGAGGCAGTAGCCCTGAAAAAAAACTTTTTTAGTTTTTAGGTGGACGAGGCTGGGAAGCGATCCCAGACCTCCAGCGTGACAGTCGAACGCACTAACCATTACTCTACGGGCTACTACCAACTTACAAATTGGTATTTGAAAAAAGCGATGAACAATAAAATTATAAAAAAACTCGGAAACATTTAATCCCATAAACGTTTGAAATTAAAATGAAAAATAATTTGGAAAATATTTCATAAATTAATAAATAAAATCAAAGAACAATAGATTATAAAAAAAGTAGCAAAAGTGTTTTTTTAGAGCAAAGTAAAAAATTATAAGTAAAGGTAGTTTAATATGAAAGTAAATAAAAATCAATAAGCGGCTTGATGACACTCCGGGGGCCGTCTGAAACCTTCGATGAAGACTTAAGATCCAAAACAGCAAGCCTACCTATCGACCTTTTTAATTTGACTGAGCCATTAGGTTATTTAACATCAGCCATTCTTACAATATTATCTAGTACTGGGTAGACCCTTGAAACACGATCCAATTGCCAAGCTGATCGAATCTCATTTGGTTCAACGAGAACAACTATGCCATCGACTTCTACTTGTTTTGTGTTCTTGTTCCACTTCAACCTTCTTGTGATATCCGCCAAGTATTCTTTATACCACAGCCTTACAAGTTGAGATATCAAGTGCTGAGACCTTCTGCTATAGAGTTTGCTGCAGATGTCATTTTCCGTGAAAACTGCAGGAGCAGTTATTTCCATATCTTCATCTCCAAAAAGCATCATGTTTGGAGTCAGTGGCCTTGGCTCTTCAGGGTCACTGGAAGATGTGTCAATGGGCGACGATATATATTTGGGCCTGAGCTTCTAGCAAAGTGTTTCGCAACATATCTTCGCGGGGAACTATTCCTCTCAAAATGAAAATGATACAATTTTTGATTGATTGAATCAACCTTTCCCAAGTACCTCCCATCCATATAGTCTAAGAGCCTGCAGCAAACTTTGGGAGTGGATTGATAATCAAAATGTGAGTATGAGGGTTTGTTGGTGCATATATCGCGGTATCAAAAATAACCGTCTGGCAGGTTTCTTTTTCAGCCTTTGGCGGGGGTGGCGGTTTGAAAATAGCAGTTTTCAAATTTATTTTGTCAGAGGTTTTACCACTTAAATATATTTAAAAAAAAAAAAAATGCCGTGATGCTCTGTCATTTTCTTTAAGTCTCAACGTTATAATCTTGGCAATCCGACCACGAGAACTCAAGATATTAGGTTTTTAAATGAACCTTACTCGATTTTTTTTGGCGACTTTGTGTTGTTTATTTTTTGTGTGTTTATAATTCTCCAAGAAAAAGACGATAAGGTCCTCTTAAAAAGCTTATATTTTGAGTTCTATTTGTCGGATTGCCAAGATTATGAAGTTTTGACTTAAAGAAAATGACAGAGCATCACGGCATATATTTTTTAAATTTATTGAAGTGGTAAAACCTCTGACAAAATAAATTTGAAAATTGCTATTTTCAATCCGCCACCCCCGCCAAAGGCTGAAATAGAAACATGCCAGACGGTTGTTTTTGACACCGCGATATATGCACCTACAAACCCTCATACTCATATTTTGGTTATCAATCCACTCCCAAAATATGTTGCCGGCTCTTGGTCTAATAGGGAATATGCTGGTATGAATCGCAAAAGAATTCCTTCATATTTGGCAGCATGTTCACTTAGTTGATTCTCCATGACCTTAATATCTTTTTCCATTAGATTTTTGGTGCCAATAAAATTAAGTCCATTGTCACTGTACAAAAAATGAGTAACAACTCGGTTGATGACAAAACGACGCACAGCCATAGTACACTGATCTAAGCTGAGATCATTGAGTAGCTCAATTTGTACAGCTCTAAAAGTGAGACACGTTAAAATAATACCGTATCTTTTCACCGTACCGCGTCGAAACTTCACCAAAAGAGGTCCAAAACAGTCAACACCGACATTAGTGAAGGGTCTTGATTCGAAGCTAGACGAGCTTCAGGTAACTGGCCCATGAGTGGCATGACAGGCTTAGCTTTGAGACGCTTGCACTCAAAGCATTTACATCGTACTTCTCAACAGCTCTGCGAATAGAAATTATCCAAGAACGTTCACGAATGTCCGAGATTATCGCTGACGTTCCTATGTGAAAGTTTTTCTCATGGTGATGCTCTATAAGCAAATCAACCAAAGGATGCATTTTTGGAAGAATAGCTGGATTCCGTGCGGCGTATGACAAATTAGTATTCTGAGCTCGGGAGCTTATCCTTATTGTTCCTTCTTTATCTAAAAACGGAGATAAACTAAGAATGGATCTAGAAGAACTTACACATCCATGCCTTTTAAGATGAGCCAAGTCATCAGTAAATGCCTCAGATTGAATTTTTCGGAAAAGCCAGTTCTTAGCGCGTGAATATTCATCTGGGGTTACAAATTTTTTTTTATTTTGGTATGCACTTTCCAAATAATGTCCTTGAATCGCAGCAAAAATCCAATTGCTCGTACCGAGGAAGTCCACCTTGCTTTGAATCTAGCGCTGAGATAGTTATAAGCGTCAAAGGATGTCAGTACATTCTTGGAGTGTAATAGAACTTTTGACGAATCATAGTTCACCAAATCTAAATTGGCTTTCAACTGTTTAACAGGACATAAATGAAAAGGAAGTCTGAGAAACTCTGGACCTTGAAACCATCTTGTCTGCTGATTTCCCATGGAATTGTCAAACCATTTAGTTCCGTCATCAGCAACATTATCACTTGAACCAACGTGAAACCACTGACGGGGGGTAGTTAAATCAAGAATCTCTCCAATTCGAGAAGCAGCAAATGAAGGGAATTTATAATGGGTCGAGTTTATACAAGCAAGTACAGTATTTGAATCTGACAGATATATTTCTTCATCAAAATGTATGGTGTAAGACTTCTTTACTGTTGACGCCAGGCGAACACCAAGAACCACAGCCTGTAACTCTAAACGTGGCACTGAGAGTTCTTTTACAGGAGCGACTTTTGCCTTAGCCATAACTTGAGAAACCTCTGTCTCACAATGGTGTTCAAATCGAAGATAAGCAACTGCAACAAAAGCTTTCTCAGAAGCATCAACAAAAGTAAGAAGGCTTACATTGCAGTCATCAGGATTCCACAAGACATACCGACGAGGTATTCGGAGTTTCTTTTTATTCTTTAGTTCTTTGGTGAAAGATAACCACTTTACCTGCACCTCGGATGCAACTGGCACGTCCCAGTCAAAACCGTCTCGCCACACATCTTAAAGAACGATCCTTCCTCGAATAATTTAGAACTATATGATTCCCAACGGATCGAAAATTCGCATGACAGCTCGCGGAGCATTCTTCTTTTGGTGATAGAAGTGTTATTTAACATCATCTCTCGTAAATCATCGTCTTCAGCCAGTTTGTATGAAAAACAATTGGATGATGGTTGCCAATACATACCCAAAACCTTTGCAACATAGCTCTCGCATTCGTTCGGATCAATACTGGCCAATTTAGTATTCACATAACTATCCGGCATTTCATTGAAAAGTCCACGGCTGTTGGATTGCACTGACACCAAATCAAAATTCATAGACTTCCATATATGAATTGCAAACTGCTTCCTCGACGGAGTTATGACTGTTGAAATAGTCATCAACGTAAGTTCTCTTTAGGGCTGGCCACGAGAGGAGAAAAGTCTCGGTCTCGCGTGTCGAGACCGAGACGAGACTGCCTTTTAAGCAACCGAGACGAGACTGTATAATTTGACCGAAATTCACAGAGAGTCTAATAAATTAAAAAATTCAATTTCAGTTAAATATTTATTTTCTTCTGCACATATTCAAACGATAATCGAAAATATTTCGTTCCAACAATCGTATTTTTCGGAGACGAGACCGAGACGAGACTTAATTATACGAGACCGAGACGAGACTGAACATTTTCGATTTTAACGAGACCGAGACGAGACTTACAAAAGTCTCGCAGGGTCTCGTATCGTGACCAGCCCTAGTTCTCTTGATAAGTCCATCCACACCGCAAGTTAGGGTGACGGTTTTTAAAAAATTGTGCGCATGTTGGTGAACACCTGGGTCCGGACATCAACCTGTATTTCGTTCCACAAAAGAATCTATCTTTCCTGTGCTAGACAGGCAAACTGAGATTTTTTGCTGAAAATACAGTTCAGGCAGCTGAGTCTTCTGCTGAGATCTATTTTCCCTAAACATGCCTAAGGATGATTTGTCACAAACTCTAGACGATTTTCAAAAATAAAACTCACCCAAAACACAACGGTTCCCTTCTAGGAGCAATTAACTATTTATAAACATTTCTGCTATATTTAAAGTACCTATTTAGATAAATGGACTATTAAAAATAAGGCAGAATTTATATGGAAGTTGATAGGATTTTTGTCAAAAAAAAAAATTCCAAGCTGATTTCCGCAGAAAGTTATTCACTTATCCATATTATTAAAATTAACAATTAATTTTCGATACACTTACCAACTAAAGTTAATATCAGGCTACTTGTGACATATGCGAATAAAACAATTAACAATGAGACAACTATTGCTTTTGGAATGCTTTTTTGTGGGCTATGTGCTTCTTCTCCTGTTGTTGCTATAATATCGAATCCTATAAATGCATAAAAACAAGTTGCAGCTCCCGAAAAAACCTTTAAGAAAAAAATCATAAAACAAAATAATGAGTTATTTTTCTTAGTTCAAGAAACAATAAAGAGAATCAAATCTTACCCCACTCCAACCGAATGGTAAAAATCCTTGATGCTCAGTCCAAGTATTTGTATCTACATAAAAAAGACCAGCCGTTATAATAAACACCCAGCAAGCTAAATTAAGAATATTGAGCGAATTGTTGAACAAAACCGATTTACTTGCACCCGTTGCAAGTACACATGTCATCAATAAGGTGATACAAAATGCTATAAAATCCGGTGGTTTACCTTAAACAGCGAACAAAAATTAAACAATTTTCCAAAAGTAAATCATTTATTTGTCTAGCTCAAAACTTACCGAAAATTGTCCCAACGTATTCTGCCACAGTTTGACCTATTATACCACCTGATAACGAATCAAAGCTGGAACTCAAAGCACATGCACAGGCACTCGTACCTAAAAATGACTTCAGTTGTAGGCAACCACAAAACTACAAGATATTTCTTTTCCAATAAGCTCTTACCAATTAAATACTCAAGTATCATATTCCAACCAATGACAAACGCTACAAATTCTCCGACAGCAACATAAGAATACATATATGCAGATCCTGAAGTATTTGGCACTCGAACTCCGAACTCAGCATAGCAAGCACCTTGGTAGTAACAAATTAAAATATTGATATTTAATATCACATAAGGCGTGTTCAGGAAAGGGAGATATCGGAGGGCCTCAGCAATCTCAGTTGCCTCAGCAAAAATCTCCGTTTGGCTGTCAAAATACTGAGGAACATTTTTTTTTGGATTCGCTTGTTAAGCTTTTGACGGAGCAAAATCTCCGATATCTCTGTTTCGTGAACGCGCCTATTACTTCTATTATAAATCCTTCATTCATTCTGTACGACGAAAACGAACAGTTTAATTGATTTTTTAACTTACCTGAAAATATACTTGCAACTGCCGCTATAATGAAACTTAATACAACACCCGGTCCAGCAATATTTTTTGCTACCATTCCTGCAACAAGGTACATTCCAGTTCCACAACAAGATCCCACACCCAATGATGTCAAGTCCAATGTCGTTAAGCATTTCTTAAAGTTGATAAGATAATTTTAAAATAGGTTTAGAGAAAATATTGCAAACGCATTTATTTACTGTTAGTTTTGGTTTTGTATTTCGAGCGCTATCATTTGGTACGTTTCTCAGGTCTTTCGTGCGGACTAATTTCGAAAATAACGCAACTCCTGATGAAACTCCAGCTGGCAATGGAAATGGAAACTTCATCTAAAAATAAATAAAACAAAACATGTTAAAGTTTTGTTAAGGTTACATGTCTGTAGGTATGATTTTTTTTTTTTTTAATTTTTTTTTTTAACTAAAACATAACAAGTTGATTAACATACAAAAAAGAAAACGGCAGCCAGTACACGAGCGGTACACGGCACACGAGCGAAATGTTTAAGATCTTATTCGAATTTGGCCAGAATATCTGACTCCCTAAACAAAATGTACTCTTTTTTGTCGTCTAGTTCGATTTTGGTACCTCCGAATTCTGGTAGTAAGACTTTGTCGCCTTCTTTGATAGCAATTGGGACATGCTGTCCGTTAGTGTACCTGGTGTCAGGCCCAACAGCTATAACCAATCCTTCCAAAATTTTCGCTTGAGATTTTTCTGGAATCAAAAATCTGCCTTTGGTCATTGCAATTGCCTCAGCACGATTGATGAGAACGCGGTCCAGCATGGGGATTAATTTCTTGATTGAACTCATGTTATTTTGTTTATTAAAATCGGAATGAGGTTTAATTTATGGAATGCTGTTTTTTTCGGAAAAAAAGGATCCCTGCACGTGCGAAATTGATTTCCAAAATGATGTGCTCGAAGTTAAATTTACTGCTTTAAAGTCATAAGAAAAGCGTAAGAAAACTATATTTATATGTTCCTACATTCTGCATAAATGCACATTGTTTTTAGATATTTACATACATACATAGATACATTTATAACACAGGTAAACACAATTTCGCTTGTAGAAACCCGATTTACATTTCGGAAGGTTTTTAATATTTCGAATTTAAATCTAACTTAAGAATTTCTCAATTGGTTTTCAAGATATGTGAATGTGATATTATAAATTATAGAGATAAGAATCCTCGGCCATCAATTCGATTTAGTTTGAAGTAAGATCTGATAAATTTAAGTATAGTATAGTCGGCCGGGCGCAAGGAAGAAATAGTGCTTGGTTTTCCGAAGAAACTTGGGCAAGGATCGAAGAAAGAAAACACTTTAAAGCTTGCATCGCAGCTACCCCAGCAGCTGGGAGAAACGAGCTTGAGTCTACGTACCGCGTGAAGATGAGGGAAGTTCACCGTAGTGTGCGACGTGATAAGCGTAACTACGTCAACGCATTGGCTACAGTAGCAGAAGAAGCCGCTAGTAGGTGTGACAGTAGGACCGTCTACAGAATTACCAAAGAGCTCACTGGTGTCCAGAGCTCTGAACAACACCTGGTTAAAGACACAAACGGATCCCTGCTAATTTCGGATGAGGATCAGCTCAAAAGATGGAGGGAAAACTTTTTTGCGGTTTTAAACCGTGTTTTCGCCAGTGAAGTGAACCCTATTCCCACTGAGCCACCCAAATCCCGAAGTAACAATTTCCCGAATATGCACCGTACCCCCCAGTAAAGAAGAAATTGTCACCGCCATCAAAGCACAAAGCGGTTGGACTTGACGGTATTCATGCAGAGCTCTTAGGAGCAGCCCCAACAACATCGAGCGAGCTACTGCACCCAGTTATTAAGAGAGCTTGGGAAACAGAGAGCTTTCCTGAAGAGTGGAAAAAATAAATGATTGTCAAGCTCCCAAAGAAAGGAGATCTCACACAGTGCGAAAACTGGAGAGGAATATGCGTTCTGCCTGCAGTAGCCAAGATAATAGCAAGGATAGTATTGGACCGAATAAAAAACCACCTCGAAGACACACTCGACGCCGAACAAGCAGGATTTCACACTGGATCTTCCTGTGTGGATCACATCAACACCTTGCGGATCATTATCGAACAGTGTGTTGAATATCGATAACCACTTCACCTGCTGTTCAAGGATTTTGAAAAGGCGTTCGACAATGCCAATAGAGAATTTATTTGGCTTGCTTTGTGCAGGAGGGGCATCCCAGATAAATTGATTGCTATTATCAAGGCCACATATATGGCCACATAGTCACGTTTTGTACAAAGGAAGGCCGTCAGAGGAGTTTGAAACTGTCACCAAAACTGTTCCTGTTGGTGATAAGTGACTTACTGCACGCAGCTTTGTCAAATGGAAATGGAGGAATTCAGTGGACTCTGCAATCTCACCTTACTCTCTCATAGGATCATGGATCTTCATCAAATGACAACAAGGGTGGAGAGAGAAGCAGAAATCGTAGGGCTAAAGATCAATTCGGCAAAAACTAAAAGGATCAGCCTTGGAACTTCCTCATCAGTCCAAGTAAATATTTCTGGACAACCCGTAGAGATGGTAGAGGATTTCCAATATCTTTGGAGTATTGTCTCTATGGGTGGCGGAACTGAACTGGACGTAAACAGCCGTAAAGCAAAGGCTGTGTTCGGAATGATGTCTAAAATATGGAGAAACAACTCTTTTAGCTTAAAGACCAAGCTGCATTACGGGTGCAGCACTTGTTGGAGAGAGCTGAAATACATTTCCAGAAATCGTAGACGATAGCACGTAGGAGTAGTGGAGGCCCTATGTCCCGTAAGGGAAACATGACGGAAACATCTAGATAAAACAATGAACAAACCTAAGCTAAGAGTGGCAAATAACACAACCGCTTACACACAAAACACTTTCAGAAAGCACTTACAGAAAACACTTTCGCTTTCATACCCGGCTGGAAAAATGCCAAGTAAGTTTTCAGTGGGGAAAATCGAGAAAAACTGGTCAGATACTTGGCAAGCCGTTGCTGGATTTGAGAGTACCAACAATTAAGACGAGGGAAATTTTTCATACACTCGTGGGGCCCTCCCTAGTAAAAAAACTTGTTGGACATGTTTCGGTACCCCACCAGGAATGTCTCTTGTACACCAAAAGCAAACATTTTATAGGCAGCATGCAATTTCAGTATCATACGTCACTTTGTCTTTCTTTAATTTGTCTTCTTTTTCATATCACACTTTTTTCTATGGGTATGAGACATCAAGTCCCACTTTTTAAGCCATTTTTTTTATCGTATTTCCTAACGGGGCAAAAGGGTTTAAAATCAGCAAGGCCCTTGTTCTAGCCTTTGCTAACCCTTGATCTAGCCCCTTTCCAGAATCTTTGTAAGACTTTCTAGTGCCTTGTCGAAAACTAGATTGTTTTTTTTGCGCTATAATATGTTATACTACACAAACAGCTTCAAATATATTGACATGATAAACTTCAAAAAATAGTATCAACGTTAAAAAAAAAAACAGTTTTAAAATCACTACAGGGTGAGCCAAATACAAGTTTTTTTTGTCATGCAATAAAATGAACAAAATTAAATGTTGTCCATGTATTATGGCTTTATCATTAAGAGGAAACGTTCCCATTAATTATGGATCACAACGTCGTCGTTCAAGTGACTGCCTCGGCTGGCTTCGCAGTAGCGCATTCTGTCACTCAAATTTTACAAGACCTCGTTGTTGGTTTCGGGCTGTAACTCACGGTTTGCTTGGATGATATTGGCCCCAAGTGCTTGAATCGTTTAAGGATTGTTGGCATAACATCGAATCTTCACGATTCCCCACAAAATAAGTCCAAAGGAGTCAAATAGCAGCTCCGAGGCGGCCAGTTGGCATCGCCAAGACTGGTGACAACAAGATTTGGGAATTTGGTGCGCAAAAGATCAAAAATGGTCTAATCAAGTGCGGGTTTTCTGATCCCCAGCCAGATGCCCCAATTTTGTTAAAAATTCAGGCGCGTGGTGGGTGCCTCATTTCGACCAAAACTTCTTTTAAAAAACGCACTGCTAACGGGCTACACAGCACTCACTTTGGAAATAAGTTTTCAATATATTTCCCAACGTTGTTCAAGCATTAAGCGACTCATTTCGTTCCGCGGAGGTATGATACTGACATTCTGTCAAGATTCCAAGCGGGAAACAGCTGTAAGTGTCAAAATAACCTATAATTTCAAAAGTAACTATACTAGATTGCCCACCCTTTATAAATACGCCCCAATAGCCTGAACTTAGTTTTTTGTTTGAAATTTTACATGAAACCAATACTCGTCTTAAGAGAAGTAAAAAATAAGTTTTTTTTAGTTTTAAAATTTCTTAAAAAGTAGAAGATATAAAACCAGCTATTTTCATCCACCCCAACAAAAATTAATCATTTCAAGAAAATAAGCTTAGTCAATACTTCACTAATTAACATTTTGAATAAAAAAAATAACTTAAAATATTTTGTCTCCAGTTGTAAAATAATTTAATTTAAAAAGCTATAGCTCAATAGAGTAGGTTTAAAAAAAAATCATCTCAGGTATTTTTTCTTTAGAAAATAGTCCCTCCCACTTAATCTGTGGGAAATATGCCTTCCCCCTCCTGTACGATTTTTTTCTTGTCTTGAAGCAACCTTTTCGCCGTATATTAAATGCATCAACCTCGAAACTTTTAAATTTTCATCATTTGTTTTTAAAGATTTTTATTTTGAGCCACAAGCAACCAATTTTGTATGGTATTATCAAAATCAAAGCAATTTTGTTCAATTTGAACTACTCTAATATACCTACCCATACATTATTTTATAATATCCATAAAAGTTTAACAAATACCTACACCTAAATGTTATATGAATTCTTCCAAAGTCAGAGTTTCTACAAACACATTCCGCACTCCCAATTATTTTGCAAATTTTTCCAACAAAAGCAGGGGAAACTTTTTACTCCTTGGCAGCACCAGGACGAAAAGTTATATGTTGATGTAGAAAACTTTGAAGCACGAAAATAAACACAAGGCCAGTTAAACAAAAATAATTGAAATAACCTAAAGTTAAGGAAAATGCGTCTTGAATATAATAGTTTAAATTATTATTGTTTTTTTTTTAAGCTTTCAGATCCAATCTGGGCATAAGTCTATCAATAGTTTAAAAAAAAAAAAATTAATTGACAATAATAAATAATAGAATTTGAATCTCTTCTTATTCTCATACAAATTTAGTTTTATTTTAAACTAACGTTTTCGAGAATATCTTCTCATCTTCAGGTTTTTGAGCAAATTGAAAAATATTTTACATATAAATCAAAAAATGATATGATGAAAATTGAATTTTTGAACAACAACAACAATGAAATTGACGGAATAAAGAATGGTCAAGCCTAATAAGCTGACATTCTAGTTCGAATAGTACAATAATAACAATAATGATATGATGAAAAAATTGTACATATGTATGTATATACAAATAATTTTCAATTTAAAGAGTTCAAGTAATTTTATCTTAGAATTATAAAAGTTAATGGTTCGAACTGGTTTGATGAAAGTAACTGAATAAATGCGTTTAGAATTTTGTCTCAAATATGTCTTTAGCTGTTAATGGTTCTAAAAATGGATGCAATGAAGATCGTTCAAACAACTTGTTTGTGTGATGTATGTACATTTCTTCATATGCATTTAATAATTTTGGGTTATTTATTTGTTTTAATAATCTAAAACTGATTATTATCAATCAGTCGACTCATGCACTGTCTTAGAATGGATTGATTTATAGTGTTCTGACAATCTTATTTTTGCCGTTCTCCTCGTTTGGCCAATATAAACTTCATCACAATCTTGACAAATAACGGAATAAATTCCAGATTTATCGAGAGTGTCAGTTTTATCTTTTATTGTCCCAATAAGCGTTTGAATTTATTCCCAGTGCTATTCGGTGAAAATTGGATTGAATAATTATTCAACACTTTCATCAAAGAATATGTCAATCCTTGAACAAAGGTACCACCCATAAAAGAGATTACTTTTTCTTTAGCTGGAATTAAAGCTGTTAAATTATTTAATTCCTTTTTTTCTTGAATGTTTTTTCAACAAAGAATCAACAATTTGTGTATAAGAAACTCAAAAAAATCCACAGAATTCCTTTCTTATATTCGTGTTTTCTTTTATAAAAAATTGTACATAAGAAAGAAAATTTCTTATATAAATAAAATGTATGTAAGAAAGAAAATTTCTTGTATAAATAAAAATACATAAGAAATAAAATGTATCCACTGTCAATGTATGGGTTTTTTTCTTTCTCACTGATCTTCAATCTGCCATTCAATAATGGTGAGTTCACAAATTTTGTAAAAATTAAACGGCGCATCATTTGAAAGTTTGCACGAGAAAATTTCTTATAAAAAATTAATTTTCTATGTAGTGAATGGAATTTGTATCAGAATAAGTTTCTTATATCAGTGTTTTTCTTAAAAACGTTTTTCTTATAAGAGGTTTATTTAACACGTATCTTTATGGGCATGTGCATGTTGTTTTGGAATGTCCGTCTTATAAGCGTGTTTTTCTTATACGAGACTTTCTTATATCCGTCATCTACTGTATAACCATTTATTGTGGCTATTCTATGATTAGTTGCCACTTCTTTGCTGAAATTGTTTTTACTGAGAGGAACACTAATAGCACGGTAACAATAAGAATTAAATGCTGCAAATTTAGTTTGCTTTGGGTGATAAGAGTTTGATGGAATGCATCTTTCAGTGTTTGTTTGTTTCCAATAAATGTCAAACTCAATATGATTCTCAAATCTTTTTATCATAAGGTCTAAAAATGGCAAACAGAAATTTACTTCTGTTTCAAAAGTAAACTTTATTATTCCTGGCATAACACTATTTAAGATATCGAGAAAAATACTTAGTCTGTCTTTATGAATAATTATATAAGTATCGTCAACATATCTAACCCATAATAATGGAAAGTCAGGGCAGTTCTGCTTAGCTTTGGTTTCGAATTCAGCCATGAAACAATTTGCCGCAAAGGCAGCTAAGGGGTTACCCATTGCTAAACCATCAATTTGCTCATAGACTTTATTATCAAATTGGACATGTGTAGTTCTTTGAAAAACATAAATGGACAAGTCGCATGTATTCATTTACCTTTGAATCATCTAATGTATTTATGGTTGGATTTGATGGATTCTTCAGCATTTGCTACTGGAATACTGTTGTACCAGTTGTCGATGTCGATAGATGCTTGAATGAAGTCCTTTGGAATGTTAATTTTACCTGCTTCACTGATGAAACGAGTTTTTTTTTTACATCATATCCGGTTGGTTGTTGGAATCTTGAAAATTCTTTGCAAAGCCATTTTGCTGTGGTATGCACTGGTGATCCAACTGCACTGCAAATTGGTCTCATCTTTAGGTATCCTATTTTGTCGACTTTAGGTAAAGCATAGAGTTTCGGAATACTAAAGTTAGATGTAATTAACTTTTTTCTTAGATATTCGGTTGTTACGTTAGTGCATGATTTTAGCGTTAATTTTGTTTTTGCTTGCCAACCATTTAGCTTCGTTTGTGGTTTGTTGACGATGACGTAGCTTCCATTATTGAGTATGTTTAAAACCTTCTCAATATAGTATGATTTATCTAGAATGATAACTTTATTTCCTTTATCAGCTTTTAAAATGATAATGTTATTTTCTGAATTTTTTTTACGAAGAGATGTTAATATAAGTTCTTGTTGTTGAGATAACCTATCATTTTCTTCATTTTTAGATGATATGAAAGCCTCAATAGATTTTTTAACATCAACTCGGATTGCATTCCGGACATTAGGATTACAAGTTGAAATAGTTGTTTCGATTTCTGCAATTTCTTGATCTATATTATCACTTCCGTGGATGGCAAAATTCAGTCCTAAGTTATAGTGCTATTTATGTTCCTCTCAGTAAAAACAATTTCATCAAAGAAGTGACAACTATTCATAGAATAGCCACAATAAAAAAAAACATTCAAGAAAAAAGGAATTAAATAATTTAACAGCTTTAATTCCAGCTAAAGAAAAAGGAATCTCTTTAATGGGTGGTACCTTTGTTCAAGGATTGACATATTCTTTGATGAAAGTGTTGAATAATTATTCAATCCAACTGTCACCGAATAGCACTGGGAATAAATTTAAAACGCTTATTGGGACAATAAAAGATAAAACTGACACTCTCGATAAATCTGGAATTTATTCCGTTATTTGTCAAGATTGTATTGGCCAAACGAGGAGAACGGCAAAAATAAGATTGTCAGAACACTATAAATCAATCCATTCTAAGACAGTGCATGAGTCGACTGATTGATTATAATCACAACCTGGCAGGTTTTAGATTATTAAAACAGATAAATAACCCAAAATTATTAAATGCATATGAAGAAATGTACATGTATCGCACAAATAATATGAACAAAAACAAGTTGTTTGAACGATCTTCATTGCATGCATTTTTAGAACCATTAACAGCTAAAGACATATTTGAGACAAAATTCTAAACGCATTTATTCAGTTACTTTCATCAAATCTTATTAAAACCAGTTCGAACCATTAACTTTCATAATTATTAGATAAAATTACTTGAACTCTTTAAATTGAAAATTTTTTGTATATACATACATATGTATAATTTTTTCATCATATCATTATTGTTATTATTGTACTATTCGAACTAGAATGTCAGCTTATTAGGCTTGACCATTCTTTATTCCGTCAATTTCATTGTTGTTGTTGTTCAAAAATTCAATTTTCATCATATCATTTTTTGATTTATATGTAAAATATTTTTCAATTTGCTTAAAAACCTGAAGATGAGAAGATATTCTCGAAAACTTTAGATTAAAATAAAACTAAATTTGTATGAGAACAAGAAGAGATTCAAATTCTATTCTTTATTTAAAAGAACTCATACAGTGCCAGAAAAGTAATTTATTACTATATTTAATTTGACAATAATACAATTTTGTGAGGTCACCCGTGAGTACGAAATTAATTTTAATGGTTCTTTCTGGATTGTGTTATAAAGCCTTATACTAAAATGATTACCTACACATTTTTGTCCGTTTGTTCATTTATTTTTGTATGCATTTTAAAAAATAATTTCGTATACATATATTTACTTCTTAACCCTTAAAACCTTATTTTAAAAATATTGAAATTTGTTGTTTTTTAGAAAAAAAGTCACATAAATAGGAGTAAACAATTTTAATGGAGCTAAAACCTGAAATCTACATCATACCAAGAAAGATGGCAATCAGTTAGTGAATATTCATATTCATAAATAAACAAAAATGTTCTTTCGGAAATAATAACGGAGATAAGAAAAGGAAATGGTCGAAAATGTATTGACAATAAACCGAGTATCGACAAGAACGAAATGCTTACTAGCGACTTACGTTTCATAACCATATGACATCATCAAAAGGGCAACCCCGAAATCCATGGGGTATTGGAGCTATGAGCCATTTTGTGGAACATAACTAGCACCAAATACGACTGTTATTATTATTTTCTTGCTATTTTATTTGTATATATTTGTTTTGTGTTTAGAAATAGTAGAGCGGGATGTGAGCGTTTGATAAGCTTTGGCATCACCAGTGGCGTCTTTAGGCATGGGCCCGGGCACAGGGCCCCGCAATCTTAGGGGCCCCCAGAGCCATCGCCATAACTTTTCCAACCAATATGGAAAGTAAACGATTAGGTTAGTTTTAACTTGTAAACTGCAGTTAAAAATTTGTTTACAAACCAACATTTATATTATACAATGGATGTGAAGAATTTGCTAAGACTTACCACAAGGTCATACCGTGGGTTTTTGGGTCACAAAGTAAATTTGAAGTAAGAAGCCCTTCGAACAAGAAATTGGACTCAAAATACATTCTAAAGACGGTAAAGAGTACAGGATAAAACTTAATTTAATTTGAGGTGCATTCACTTGGCATAGTATGGTCAATAAGTAAGAAAAAAATACTCGCACTGACCAGAAAGTTTATAAAGACATCGTGGAAAATATTGTGGAGTCTTATTCATTTGCAATCATGCCCATACATTTTTTATTTTTAAGCACGATAATGATGCAAAATGTCCTCTACGGATTGTTAAGCAGTTGTTTGCGTATACAAGAATTATGTTTTTAGATTGGGCCGTTCATAGTTCGGGCCTTAAATCTATCTAGAACTTATGGGGAGACATCAAGGGATGGTTAGAGTATATAAAAAATGTTGATCAGAATGTTCAAAATTTTAAGGAAATCTGATAGAGTATACCACTATAAAGATACAATGCCTTCCGTGATAATATGCAAGAAATTTTCTCTGAAGCTAAAAAGAGTAAAGGTTTCACTACAATATATTCACATTTACACAATGAAATTTCATAGATTTTTAATGTAATGACAACCTTTTTTTATAGTTATGTAAGTTAATGATTATTTTTTTTTCTACCAATTTTCTCATGTTAATATTTTGCAAATATTGTTCAAAGTTAACCTTAGTTCATGGGCTATTAATAAAACCACTTCTCAACCTCAACAGATTTCCCAAACAAAAATTATGGATTTTAATATTTATATAAAAATATCCTCCTTTATTATGACGCCACCACTCTAAGTGCAAAGGATCTTGAGATGGAATTCCTACATTTAGTAGAGAATTTAAAGAAAGTCCAGTTATATGAAGGTGAAGAAACTATTGCTATTTCAAAAGTATAACATCTTATAACAGAAGATAAAATCAAAACACATTTCTAAGTGTTGAAACAGCGTGTAGAATCTTTCTATAAATGATGGTATCAAACTGGAGTTGCGAGCGTTCCTTCTCTAAATCAAAAAGGATACAAATTGAACTTCGAAGTAAAAAACTTCAAGAGAGACTAAATAGCTTGTTGCTTTTCTCTCGTTGTCACCATATTCAAAAACTTAATTCCGCACACACACAGTAAAACTTAAAGTATCAATTCAAGTCTACTTCTATTTGAATTCGATACAATGAGGTCGTATACCTAGATCGAAATCTCATTCTGATTCGATTCGATCGTTGAATCCTCTCATGTAAACGGAGTAACTGTTTACTATAAGTAATTGTTTAGTTTTCGATTATATTAAGAGTCCTATGAATTAATTTAAATTATTAAATTCGGAGCAACGGTAAAACACACTCTAAGGAGCTACCTAGAAGGTCCTTTTCATATTTTTCCGATAGTAAAAGTTGTATATTAAGGAACGATTTTGGAGTAAATTTTTTTGTAAAACTTCGTTATTATTCAGTCGTTCAGTAAAATATTGGAACTATACGAATAAATCTTTTAATTAAAAAAAAAATATAAGAGAAGAAGATAATCACGCTCTACAAAATTGGTTTTAGGTATTCCTACTTCTTGAATAATATTCTTTTAATAAAAAGCACCACTCACTGATGTAAAATTGTTTTTGAATATGTTT
The DNA here is from genome assembly GCA_949320155.1 of Melangyna quadrimaculata. Classification (NCBI taxonomy): domain Eukaryota; kingdom Metazoa; phylum Arthropoda; class Insecta; order Diptera; family Syrphidae; genus Melangyna; species Melangyna quadrimaculata. The sequence goes on from OX439484.1 coordinate 86,906,041, forward strand.
GCACTTTTACATTTTTTTTCAGGACAACAGACAACGGAGGACAAAACAGAATATTTGATTATATAATCTTTGTTCTAAGAACTTATCATACAGCAACATATAATTTTATTTTTGTTAGCTGAAATTTAACAAAAATTATAATAAGTAATGACCGATGATAAACTTAAAAATTTAGGTACAATTAGGGCTGGCCACGAGACGAGACTCGGTCTCGTTAAAATCGAAAATTTTCAGTCTCGTCTCGGTATCGTCCCAGAAAAATACGATTTCCGGACAACTTGTTGATTATTGGAACGAAATATTTTCGATTAAAGTTTGAATACGTGCAGAAGAAAATAAATATTTAACTGAAATTGGGTTTTTTTAATTTATTAGACTCTGTAAATTTCGGTCCAAATATACAGTCTCGTCTCGGTCTCGTCATGCGAGACCGAAATCAGGACTGAGACTTTTCACGTCTCGTGGCCAGCCTCTGGGCGTCACAGCTGTTGAAAAAGAGAATGCCAACTGAACTGATACATTTAATCAAAAGAAAACAAAACCACTAGCAGGAGAATTTTTTTTTTTTCAATTTTCTTTGGTTAGAAAATGAACTTCTTCGGTTGCATTTTGATAACCCATGGCTTATTTATGTAACGATTTCATATTTGTGAAGTACTAATTAAGCCTTCAAAAACCACATATAAATTTTGCTTGCCTTATCTGGGTTTTTTCTTGGTCATCTCCCTTCCATTTCTGTCGAAAGGCGCACACAGGAATGGTTGCGAGTTGTTAGTCACTAGGCCCTGGTTCTTCATGAGCCGTTGTGCCACCCGATTTATTTATTTTTTTTTTCTCCCTTAGAAATAAAATTAATTCTAATTACGTAAATCAATAAAGAAAACTAAATTCTGTTTAATTGTTCTTTGGGACTACCAAGTTTCTGTCTAGTTCGGACAAGACCCTAGAAGTTTTCAGTAGGGAGAATCTAGATGAGAAAAACTTGTCAGATAGTAAGCAAGCCCTTGCTGGATTTAAGTACCGACAATTTAGACGAGGGAAACTTTTCAAATACAAGTAAGAACTTGTTGGACACGTTTCGGTACTCCATAAGGAATGTCTCTTGTACAACAAACAAAAATTTTATAATCAAAGCACCATGTAATTTCAGTATATACTTTTATATATATATATACTTTTTTCTCTTTTTTCTTTGTCTTCTTCAACATTGATTTGTGAGAAACTTTAGACAAGTTAGAACAGAAAACCTGTTCTAAGTTGTTCTACATAAAAAGCGTACATAAAATCCTGTACAATTCTATTTTTTTTTGTTATGCAATATGGTATGAAACATTAGAGTATTAAACTAATTCACTTTCACCATAATGTTTTTCGGATAGCGAGTTAGCCTAGTGGGTATAGCGCATTGGGCTAACAAGCAGAAGATCGCGGGATCAAGTCCCACATAACCCAAATATTTTTTGATTTGTTTTGCCTGATGAGACAAAAGGGTTCATAATCGCCAAGGCCATTGTTCTAGCCTTTGCTTACCCTTGCTAGCCCTATGTAAAACTATCTAGTGCCTTGTCGAAAACTAGTTTGTTTTTCTGCGCGACAAAATCAAGTTAGCTATTAGATAAGATAAGATAATTTTGTATTGATTCAAGCAAACTTAATTATTTCAAAAATGTAATTAATAAAAAAAGTAAACTTTGAGCAAGAAACAAAATAAATTAATTCAAAAAATAAACTTACCAATTCAAAAATAATATACTTAAAAAAACAAGGAAATATTAATACTATGTATGTTTGTGCTGCTTTATAGGATAAGGTTCTTAAAAAGGATTCAATGCATTCATAGTCATGTGTGAATAGCCAGTCTTTAGGTTAGGTTAGGTGGAAGTGGCTGCCAGCAAAGAACTGACACACTTAGACCATAAGTTGGTCCGTTGTGATACCACGAGAATCTAGAGAGATTTTCTCCCTACTCGTTAAAACCAGTTGGAGCTTCTAATGAAGCGTGCGAGACTACTGATGCCTATTTGAATCACTAGGATCTTTGAAGAAGAAGTCTCCGAGATGGAGCGTACGTCATGGGGGGGGCAGGGCATGTGCAGAGAAGATGAAGAACAGCCGGTCTTTAATTTAGTTCAAAATGAACTAGAAAAAGAAGTTTGCCTTATAAATAACGGTAATTTATTGAAATATTTTGGAGCTGTAACTGTGAAAAAGCTGTGTGTGAAATGAGTTCTGCGTGCGAGTGGTACAGTAACAAGATGTGATGTGAGCTATTTATACAGTGCGGTTCACTTGTTTAGACGCACCAATTTTTTTTTTTTTTAAGTTTATTTTTTTCTTTCGTATATGTATTTATTATCACACCATTTCATTTATGAGAAAGATTATTTAGTTATCAATGAAAAAAATCACAAATGCATGCTTGGTGAGAGACAGTTAACGGTGTTTTACTCCTCTTCTTCTCAGTCATGTAAAAACAACACAATTTTGTTGATTCACATGATTAGACGCATAGGTGATTACTCCCCCTTGTCTTGAATGATGTTGGTTTAAATGTAATTCTTCTTTTCGGAGATCTTGGAAATAGTAATTGTACCCATCGATATTGATTTTTTTCATCTGAAAAGACTACTTTACGCCAGTTTGAATGTATATGAAGGCACGCGAATTCTAAGCGCTGTTGCTTCCTGGCTGTATTAAGTGGTGGCTTTTTTTGTAGCTTTTTTAATTGCAGGTGCTGAGCACTTAAAAAAGCCCGACGAATTGTAGATTTACAGGCAGTAACCCTTGCCAATTTCTTGATTTTGCTCGTGGAGTGAGCCGAATTCGATGCCATTCTTATTGTTTTTTTTTTTCTTGGAGTGTCAAGGCAGTATTTTTTAAATAATTTCGAACTGCATGTTAACTTCTTCCTATTTTCCTCGCAATATTCCGCATTGAAATGCCTTCCAAATGGTAGGCGTCCATTTTTCCTCTTTCTTCCATATCTAACTAATTTTTTTTGTCCGTTTTTTGCTTAAAATAAAAGACAGACACTTCTCACAGCTTAATGTTTACAATTAGTTCAAGTCCGCGCAACAGATAATTACTAACTAACCATATTCACCTATGCGTCTAATCATGTGAACCAACAAAATTGTGTTGTTTTTACATGACTGAGAAGAAAGATTGAAAAACCGTTTACAGTCTCTCACCAAGCATGCATTTGTGATTTTTTTCATTGATAACTAAATAATCTTTCTCATAAATGCAATGGTGTGATAATTAATACATATACTTAAAAAAAAAAAAAATTGGTGCGTCTAAACAAGTGGACGTAGACTGTAAAGCTGCGAGTTGGAATATTGCTACTTTGTTTGAAGAACTCTTTTAAGACTTTGAAAACATAGAGATGTCTATTTGGTAAAATTTGCAAATCTTTGTATAAAGGCCAACTTTCAGCAAAATGGTTTTTATTACAAATTATATGTAATAAACATGTTTTTGACCTAACATAAGGGGTCTAAAAGTATTTGCGTATGATCCACCCCAGCTAGATGTTCCATTTTCCATATTGCAGCTTGGAATGCGCAAGACAGTTATTAATAAGTTTTAATACTTTTTTCGAGAAAAATGGTTTTATAAGGTACCTACATTTTTCGAGTAACCAACAACATGTAAGATTTCAGGGAGCGAATGTGTTCTTTCCAATTTAAGTTGAAATCGATTAGAACACCCAAGTATTTAAATTTTATCACTGCCTCAAAAGACTATTTTTAGAAAGTTTAAAGTTTTCTCGCTTGTAATTAGCTTATGAGCAGCAAACCATGTCCTAAGGATTTCTAAATCTTCATCAATTTTGGCAACACATTCAAAAGTAGTAATAAATTGATATGTGTAGTATGCTATATCCCAGGGAGAAATATCGTCCCAAATGAATTTTATAGCTGAATTCATGAATCAATTCAATAGCCAAATAATAAAAGGAAACGACATGCAATGATTTAGTAGGTAAGTGAAGAGTCATGCAAGGTTTCCTCAGTTCATAGATTTGAACCCACTTTCTGTTTTGTGGTTAGAAAACAACCCTTTCTTTCATTGAATTAAAAATTGCTTTTGATAGGGAAAATTCTGCGATGAAAAAACTGTTGAAAAGTCATGTACAAGTTCATCAGATCATCGTCTATGTCCACTTATATGCCTTGTAAAGTGTTCATGGCGAGAGAGAGGTGGGTTATGTGTGTTTTGATAGAAGTTGATTTTATTTGTCTTCTCCGTATTCACATTGTCTATTGACAGTAAATATTATAACAGAACTTGTGAATTTCCAACAAAATGTGTCAGAGACATCTTGACCAGCGGTACCTCACGAAGGGAACATCCCCTTCTACGCTGACCCAGGGTCAGCTCACTATCGTGGCTGAAAAACCACATCCCCCAACCATCCACCAACACGACAACCGGACCTGAACAATTCGAGACAAGTAGCTGCCAATATATCCTTAAATGTATTATTAAAACCCAATGACAAATAAATGTAAATTAAGCATAAAAAAAATTATAAGCAATGTTAAAAAAGTTATTAGGAAAAAACCAATGTATACTCTAAGATAACTAGCGTTACGCAAATTGTAAATACTAAATTTTTGTGCATTCAAGAAAATCGTTAAATCATCAAAATGAGGCAATCTCAGATTTTCTTAGAGTATTTCGGGTTGTTGATTAATCACCAATTCGCATAAGTGAAGTGGTGATTAACAACCACTGACCTAGTGATTTCACTTTAATTTAAAGTTTTAATTCTATATTTTAATTAACCAATCACAAATTAACAACACAACAGAATTAATGAATTCACTATTTATTTAATTTTCTTTTCATTTTTCATATTGAATTAACTAATTGCTGAATAAACAACTACCACTTATCTTGTGATTTGACAATTGAATTTTCATTACCTTTTTCATCGAAATTATTGAACCGTGGAATAAACCACATACATTTATATAGTGAATTCACAGAATATGCAACCACCATGTTTTTCATCACCTAGGTTGGTGAATAAACAACTTCCAACAAAGTAGTGATTTCTTCGGTGAATTTTCATCGGATTTTCAGCATGTGCTTCCTGCCTAGGACACGCCCATGTTAATTTCATCAAAGGAATCAGCTGAAAATTGGACGGTGCAGCTGCCATTCGCCCATTCCTCAAGGATAAAGCTGATTTTTCCTCAATGAATTTTTGAATTTTTCCCGCTGGGATAATCAGCAAAGGCAGTAGGGGAACCATTTAATTTAATATTGAAAAGAGAATTTGTATAAATTAAGAAAAATAATGGGCCGAGAATGGAGCCCTGTGGGCCTCCATTTCTTTAAAGAAGTTCTAAAAGTTCCGTTCACATTTACTTTTTGCTCTCTTTGCTTTAAATAGGATTGAAACGATTTAAATATTATAACACCTCGAAAACCAGCATTATACAATTCATATCAACGAAAAGAGCCATTGTGGTTTTATTGCAATTTAAACTGCTATACAGGGTGTCCCGTAAGTAATGGATAACCCTGAAATGCCGCATAGTAGACTTTATGACCGTCCTGAAAACTGATTAGAAAAAGTTCTATCCCAACCACAAGAAAAGTTATATGCATTTTTTTGTTCAGTGCATTATTTTTTTTCTTACTTTACATTTTTGAATAGCACGACTACAAGTGAATGAGTTACATCATTTTTTTTTGCAGGAATATTTTACATTACTTGTGCCAACACATAAGTAGAAGAAAATTATTATAACTGTTGGACTTCTTAGAGAAAAAAATTATTTAACATTGAATTTCAATGCAAAATGTGAAAACAAATAATTTTTGAAAAAGTTAAATCACAGCTGGTATAAAAAAAAATGCATGAATACCTGAGTGGCCAACTATTTTAAAAATATGCGCGTTAAATGCAGATTTCAAAATGGTATTACTTATTATTATATCTAGAGTCAATAGCAAGTTATTGGTAAAATTCTGCAATACTAGAGAAAATTTAGCAAAAACAAAAGTTTTCAAAATTAGCACAGTAAACGTGAAAATAATACCAAGCGTTGAACATAGCAGATTTTTGATTTATTGGCTGTTTCTACGATGTTGTCCTAATGATAAATCCAAGCTTTCAACTTCTAGGGCCGAATGCATTATTGATAAAAATGTCAAAAAAGTAAAAAAAACGGTTACATTTTCGAGCTTTTTTTGAATTTTACCTGTTCTATTGGGCTTTAACAAACCCATCAAATATTTTGTTGGTTGCTATTTTTTATTTGTTATTTTCTCCAAACAAAAAGTCTTCTGATTCAATTTTAATTGTGTTTTTTGAATAGTAAATTGTAAGATCCTGAGAAAGTGAGAACGCATAAAATCGTAAGTTTTTTAAATTTTGAATTAAAGTTTTTGTAATTTGATCTTAATTCATAAGATTAAGACCACGACGAACACTTATTTATATCGTTTTTATTGTTCATTCTTCAGAAAAATTAACGGTCTAAATAGCTGTTTTCCTGAACCTGCTTTTTGATAATTAAGACGTTTGATTGAACTTTTTCGATGCCACGTATTCTGTATTCTGCACAAGAATATGCAAACATGCATTTCATTTATGGAGAGTTTAGAGGCAACGCAAACGAAGCTGCGAATCTGTATAGGGAAAGGTACCCTAACGCACGTCACCCGGATTATCGAGTGTTTTTACCAATAACTTGCTATTGACTCTAGATGTAATAATAAGTAATACCATTTTGAAATCTGCATTTAACGCGCATATTTTTAAAATAGTTGGCCACTCAGGTATTCATGCATTTTTCTTATACCAGCTATGATTTAACTTTTTCAAAAATTATTTGTTTTCACATTTTGCATTGAAATTCAATGTTAAATAATTTTTTTCTCTAAGAAGTCCAACAGTTATAATAATTTTCTTCTACTTATGTGTTGGCACAAGTAATGTAAAATATTCCTGCAAAAAAAAATGATGGAACTCATTCACTTGTAGTCGTGGTATTCAAAAATGTATAGTAAGAAAAAAATAATGCACTGAACAAAAAAATGCATATAACTTTTCTTGTGGTTGGGATAGAACTTTTTTTTATCAGTTTTCAGGACGATCATAAAGTCTACTATGCGGCATTTCAGGGTTATCCATTACTTACGGGACACCCTGTATAATTGAGTACAGAGCCTTAGGTTAGCGTCTTCAGTAAACATTCCTGATCGATATCCAAATTGATTATCGCTGAAAAATGTATTTTTGTGCATGAAGGAAATTATTCTTACCTTTATCAGTTTTTCAAAAAGTTTTGAGAAAGTTGAAAGCAGAGAAATAGGCCTATAGTCGGAAACATTCTTTCTATTCCCTCTTTTGAAAAGAGGATCAAATTCAGCACACTTAAGGTGTTTGGGAAAATAACCATTTTCAACAATTGCGTTAAACATGTAACTTAAAATATCGACCACATATAGGGCAATTTTTTTAAGTAAGATACTAGAAATACCATCAGTATTAGTACACAAATTCTTATTTTTCAACGATAAAATAGCCATGTTAACTTCACGTGAAGATATAGAAGTGAAAACAAAATTATTTGGTTGTAAACTATCAGACGATATATTTAAAAACATTGAACAATCAGAACTTGAGCAGGGATTAACTGAGGGTTTAAGTTTTTGAGATTTTCGTACGTGAAGTTCGGCTTCCGGACGGATTTTTTGATGAATTTTGTCCGTATGCATATAAATAATGTATTCTAAGAAGCACATATATGTTTTTGTTATCAAATAAAAGTTAATTTCAATACATTTCACAAAATTTGTTCCATTTTATTAAATAACCAATGAAACCCTTAAAAATTCGAAAACCACTACTAGCAATCACCTTTATTTTGATACTACTCTCATGTATGGACGCTCTTGGCCCAAAATTGCCCATCATCTTTGAAGCAAGTCCGTTCATTCGTTTAAGCTCTAGCTCGATGTACTTACTTACATCAGACCGCAACCGACGCGACGCACGTCTTGTCGAAAATCAGTAGAGCAAGTAAAAAAACATAACAGGTAATTAAAATCTTCACAAACCTCAAATTTATTTTAAACTTATAAAAAACACAAATTGTTATGAGCTTTTTAATTAGGTACTATAAATAATAATTATGTATTTTTACGCTGAATATTTTATCTGAAATAATTCAATTTAAACTTTACTTATCTGGAATCTAAAATTAACTAGTATAAGACGTGTTTAATAACACATAATTGAGTTCATAAATTATTTTTATTATTAATCAAACCGAACACGAGAAATCGATTTAAGGACTTCTATCTGAGCTTGTCACTTTTTGATGAGAAATAAAATTAAAAAATATTTGTCTTCTATTCTAGTGACATCCAACAGCTAGCTTTCATTTTAATCAATCATTTTTTTTAGTAATTGATATTGCCCGCCAATCATCGAGGAGAAATCGCACTTCTAAAGTTACTACACACAAATTAATGTGCGGATGATTTATCACGAGATATGAATTGAAATATAAAATACCGTTTACGGGTTGTTCGATCTTTATTTTATTATGTACATACATATGTATGTAATGTTCTCGTGCTGGTACTCGTACATTATAATAAATTATAAAAGCATAATGGGGTATAAAATCAAGAAAAGGCTATGACATGAAATTCTAAGACTTTCTAAAACCTCGAAACACACGTATTTGTATGCCTTATAGGACAAGTACCTACATTATTCACTGGTAAGCGAAAATGTTTTACAAGAGAATGCACATCACACACATTGGTTCCTTCCAGCTGTATGCAGAGGCAGTTAGTCATTTTGGTTGATAAATCTGAACCACTCTGTCAAGTTTGATGAAATCTTTACACCACGATGAATAATGGTTACGTTATAAAGCATCGCCAATTATTAAAAACAAAAGATGATTTAGTGGCCAATATTTACTTATATATATATATATGTACATACAAACATAAATAAATTAGGGTTTTGTTCTTTGAGATAATTAAAAATCCATAGGATGTATGTAGCACTGGATTAAGATTAGTTCATATATTGCGAATAAAACTGCAGGGACAGAATAATTCGAAAATACCATTAGGTTAATTTCTAACACTTTTCTAATTACTTCATTTAAAACACTGTTTTTTTTGTATCACATCATTCTCTTAAATCATTTAAGATATAAATAAATAAAGGTGGTATACACATTATTAAAATATGATTATGAATAAAAAAGTACCCTATTTTACTGCATTTTTTCAATTTTTTTCGTTATTTAAGTTAAATCAATTAAATAATAAGGCACGAGTACGATAACTTTGGCGCTAAAAATTAATAACGATTTTTTGTAGAAGGTTTTTGTAGAAGTCTATCTCACCCTGTTTAGGAGGTAGGGGCATTTAAAAAAAAAAATTACTTAAAATGAAAAAAAAAAATATTAAAAAACAACGGCAACACTTACAATAAAGTAAAGCCAGAAATCTGTTCTTTAATCCCAAAGTTAAATTGAGTTATTCACTGAACTAGAACTGTTGGTTTTTGCGCTCACGTTATGAGTAATTTGTAGTATTAGGGATTTACAAAAATCCAATTTTATTTTTAAATAATATTTTAGTGGACAATAAAATTGAAGAAGAATACAAATTAATTTCAATTAATTTCTCATTGTAGTCATGGAATATGTCATAAAACCAAAAATGTTAAGAAATCATAATCGAAAACATGTTTTAGTTAAAATCCTTTTTGTACTTAAAATGAATATTGAAAAAAATAAAGAAGAAAAAATAATTTAGGTACATATTAACATAATGTGTCTTTGATAAGCTTCTTCCGTAAGCTGCATATTTTCTTGAATATAACATCACCTTCTTATTGATTAGTGTAAAAAAAATGCATATTTGGCTAAAGGAATAATTTAAAAAGAAAAACGCTAAACGAGAAAGTTCATAGCACCTTGTAGGGGTTTAACCACGATATCTAGGAACAAATAATTCAGAAAGCAAAAATCCCGAATGTAAAAATCTCGAAAAAAAATCTAGAATTGAAAAAATCTCGAAAACAAAAATCAAGAAAGCATAATCTCGAACTGCAAAAATCTTGAAAAAAAAAAAATCTAGAATGCAAAAATCTAGAATTAATATTAGTTGTTGAGACAATGAACGGTTAAAATTCGCGCGCGCGAATTAATATTAATTGCAGATTAGGAAAGTCTCCTTAAAAGAATCAGTACACTGCACATGCAACCATCCAACTATACAAGTAGGTGACTAAATTTAGTGTTGCTAGGGACGTTCTCTTATAACAACGTAAGTTATCTTATTATAAAAGAGGTGCAGTGAAAGTAAATGAAATCGTAACAAACAAACACAAAAGAGTTGAGTCCTGGCATAGGAGGCTCAAGGTTTTAGTTGGAAGGCCACATGTTGCACTTTATAAGCTAATTGAAGTTTTGGGTATAGTGAGTCAATTGAAGTTAAGTGTGTGGTTCAAAAAATTCAAGTTGGTCAAGAAACTAAGGTAAGAAGGGAGTATTTAAAAAAAAGAAAAGCAAATCTTAAACATATTGTACGAAAAAGAAGACAAAAGTTATGTAAGCTAACTTAAGAGTCTTGCATATAACTCCAGTTCATAGAAGTTATTTAGTTATTATAGTTAGAGTTATTTGTGTTTAATTTTGTTATATTTTGACACTTCCTTTTTTATTTTATGAGTGAACTCAAAAAGTTATAACAGGTGTTCAAATGAGTCCTCTTTGATTTTGTACGCATGCTAGAGTCCGTTTTCGTATTTCACTGATATTGATATTAATGGTCCTATCTACTACCTCACTTCTGAGGACGCTTCGAGCAGGCGCTCTTCTTATTCACTTAAAAATGCTATTTTGGTTGAATAAAATATTTATTTGATTTTTCTCATTCAAAAACATACAATATTGGAGGGTCAGGCGATCTCACATGCCATTGACCAATTCTAATTTTTTCCTATCGTACTCTTCATCTAGTCAATTTTTAACCTTTCGACCATAGCGGGCATTCAAGTAAGAAATAAGTAGAAGCTATAGTTGTACCAATGGAATGTCTTCCAATTATTCTGATAAATCATTTCGCAACAGATCCAGATAGTTCGTAGAATTCAACTTAAATGGTAGTTTTAGAAGCATGTATTCAAACCAAGGAAAGGCAAAGTGCACCTGTTATAACTGTTTTAGTAGAAAACATTATAAAAAAATTATCTAAAATCACACAAAGCTTTTGCTGGTTTTCCAAAATATCATAAAATCTATGGGTTTTTCGCCAAACTTGTTATTGATTTTTATTTTTAGTATTGTAACGCACATTAAAAAAAAATAATAAAACATCATGTTGATAACGCATGTTTTGAAGAAAATTGACACCACAGTCAAAAAATTGGCATGGACAGGAAAAATGGAACAGGCTAAAAACTGAATATCTTAAGACTGAGAAAAGACATCAAATTTATTTAAAGGCAGTTAGAAAGGCTAGTATTTCTTCTAAAAATAAAGGCATAAACGAAGTTTCTATCGTTAGTACTAAGAGCTTAATTACCGTTAACATGGGTCAGGGTACACCAAATGTAGACTTTTCTTAAATCCCCGATAAATGATATTAAAATTGGAGATAGGCCCGCTTACTGCAGAACGATTTTTTCCTTAGAATATACCCAAGAATCAGACCCTAAAATACTATTGACGAATTAAGGGACACCCTGCATAGATAATCACCCCAATTACGAAACTTGTATTATTAAGTCGTATTTGGTCGTATGTTGCGCTTGTGGTTTCCTTAATGGTAAAATGTCATCTGTTTTGGTGCAAGCTTTTGAGATTTTTGTCATTCTAAACAACGTCATGATCCCACCTGGTAGCATGTTAAGGTGCTTCTTAGATGAAGTTGGTTAAATAGTATATGTATTTCTTTGAGAAAGGGTACTTTATTGGATATTAAATTAAAAGTAAGAAATTAATCTTTAAATTAATGCAAACAAAAATATATGTCATCGCTGATTTTTTTAACATATCGGTGTTCAAAAGGTTAGTAATTAAAAATTGTTTTTCAAGAACTTAATACTAAATATTTAAAAATATCTTATTGGTAGGAAAATAATTTTGAATTTATTTGAAAGGTAAAGAAAATACCTTTCATTTGATACCCAAATATCTTGAAAACCCTAACTATGAAATATTTGACCACACATAACATGCTCAACCAAACCTTTCATTTGATACCAATTTTATTATTGAACGCACTGAGCCTGGGCCCAAGCTCCATAGAAAAATATGGGCCATCTCCTTTCGTTGCTTACTTTTACAACTCTTTTTGAAAACTTTCGAAAAATCGCGTTTCTTGGTACAGTAAAGTGTTTTTTTTTTTTTTGAGTGCATTCTCTTCAAAAATTCTGAGACTTAACTTACATTCAAGAATTTTATTGATGTCTATAATTAGCGAGCCTTTACACTCAGTTTAGTAGAGAAAAAAAATTGCCTTTATTCAAGTGAACCATATATTCAATAGAAGGACTCAAATAGAAATTTTAAAATCTTTTACTTTAGCTTTACCTATTTGAGATTTGTAAGATTTTAAAAAAACGTTGATGCAAATATAACTTTTTTTATTTGTTCAGGGAACATCATATAAAATGCCAACTACGCATTATACTATACACTCGTCTACACAATGTTTAGTTTATACATCTAAAACTTGAATGTCTTTAACTTTGTTCTTCTTAAGTTTATTGATTTGTTGGTCAAAATAAATTTAAAGATTGTCTTGTGCAATTAATTGGTAGGTGATTGATTGACTATTCTCCTCTTATCAAGAAATGCCATTAAATTTGATACAGGTAGTTTAATTTTCTGTGTAATCTATAAAAAGGAGGTATTAACAAATAACAATAACTATTAACGAAACATATCCTAATTATTTGGATAATTTAGTAGGCATGCGGATATTTATGTAATTTAAGTTAAAATATCCAGCTACGGTTTTAATAAGAATCTTTTTTATTTTCCGCTGTTTCTTAGCTTATTTTATAATCAAAACTTTTAAGAAAAACTACAAACGCTTATGTCACTTTTAATTAAATTGCACTTTTCGTTTTGAATTAATCTGTCTTTTAATGCGATTATAGACTTCAAATTTAAATCAATTTTTAATATTTGTCTTACAAACCTTAAAAGCAAAAATATGCAACTTAGTTTTTTCATTAATTTCCTTTTTTCTTATAGAATGTAAATTTAATTTTTAAAAATGTATGTACACATACATACGTACATATGTAGGTATGTATTGAACTTTTTTAATTTCAAATAAAACCTCAAACCTTTTTTAAAAGAGGACACTTGAGAAGACAATTTTTGTTGCTGATGACTTCCAATCAACTTAATTGGACAACCAAAAAATAAAATTTGATATTCAAAAATTGTCGCCAAAGCAAAGACATTCTCCCAAAACACTTAACCTTGATGTCCTGTATTCCCATTATTTAGTTATGTAACGTCATGTACATTGCAGTCATATATACTACACAAGCCCCGACCTCAAAATGTGTTTATTCTTTGAAATTCAACACACATAAATTCTCACTAAAAAAATAGTAAGTTTTCAAGTGTTCACGAACCAAAAAAAAAGTAAATAATTCTACAAGTTTAAAAATAATCAACAAAAAAAGACCTACGAATCTTTATCAACAGGTCTAGAAATCGTCTCGCACTCAGTATTAGAGCAACTACAGACGTATGTATAGGACTCGTGTAACCTCAGTAAAACACATAGGGACAGCAGAGCAGAGACCAGACCATCAAGGACATTTACAAGATTTATAGGTGAAATTTAATTAAACTGTGTATTCCATTACCATAATAATTAATGTTATCCATTTATTTATTACCTTTAATAGTGTTTAATCGTACTGCTTTAGCTTAATGGAGTGCTCTTTCCGTTGTCGCGTCGCGGTTGTGTCGTTAGTCAATTGTAGCTTATGAGTGGTAATTTTTTTCATGTATACTTCACAGATCCATCATTTTTTTTTTTTTGTAAAAATTTTAATTGCATCTGAAATGTATGAGTTATCCTTAAGTGAAGGTTTTTTTTTATTTTGCTTGCATTAAACAATTTTCTGTATATATCTTAATAAAAAAAAAACAAAAGTATTCCAATCAACACGTAGCTAAACTAACTAAATGAACAAAATCACTTTTTCTTTCTATGTACAACATAATACATGTTTTTTTTTTTTTTTTTTTTCTTTTTTTTAAGGATTATTCAATTGATATTTAATTAAATTGATAGTAAATTTATATTTTTTGCAATCAAACTTAAAGCACTCAATTAGGGGATAATATTTTTTCTATCTATTTTTTAATTATTGATTAAGTAAAAATATATATTTTTCACGAACATGGAAGATTTTCACAAGTACTGTTCCAGCGCCATTTTCCCTATAATCAGGAGCTCTCTCTGAATTATCCTTCTTTGAATGAAAATGAAAACTTCAAACGCGTTCTGTATCTACATACAGCGTTGGCGCACTGAAAACACCATTTGGCAGTTGGAGTGGGGGAGGGTAAAGAGAGGGAAGGCTTTATTTTTACTATCTGTATCTGGCGATAATGTCCTGGCCTGATGGTGGTGTGTCGTTTCGTTCGTTGTGGAAAGCTCCGCTTCTTAATTTTTTTTTTATTCATTCAACTTTCTGTCTGTCAGTGGGTTAAAGTTAAAGTTAAAATGGGACTGTACGTTGAGGAAGCACATCAGGATACTTGAGTGCGATGGGGTGTTAAAAGGCCAAAACACCCACTCCTTTCGTAGGAATATCTATCCTCACATAACAATAGGCAGCAGTTCAGAAATTTCCTATGCAATGACCTTTTAAACAAAATCATCAAGTATAAGAATAACGTCTCTGTGCTGATGTGCATACTTTTATGTTTTATATCTGCTGAATAGTTTATCAAGTCAATTATTATCAACATGAAAATGTTTTTCGGGCTTAAAAGAGGCTTATGTTTAGATTTTTCTATACAGAATTGGATTGTAGAAGCAAAAGGTACCGCACATTATACATAGATGTGTAGGTATCCTTTAATGGGTTTTGGCAGTGTTTTTGAAGGCCATCAGGAAAGGATTGACGCAATGTGCAAAATATATATAGAGAGGGCGTTTAAGAAAGGGAATGCATATCGAGACAAAAGCATTAGTACATGAATGAGTCGCACATACTTGCTGTGAAACCAGATTTATACCGAGAAGCCCTTAAAGTTCAACATAGTATTTTACTTAATAACCAACCAGCTGAATTTCTGTTACCAATTACAATTTGATAGGTACTGTTAGTTGGAACTAAAATTTCTAAAGTTGACTAAGTAATTTCAAAATGAAGCACAAAAATAATATTTTTCTTTAACAATAAACACGATATTAGATTTGTAATACACATTTGTAGGTAACTCTTCCATACAGATATCAGTTTTTTTTAGAAATATGTATATAAAATAAAAACAAACATCTTAAAGATTTACTTACAAGCATAGTTACCGAAGTATTTTGTGAATACTCCACGGTAAGAAATGAAACCTATCTTAATTTTAGTCTAAACTTAATTTTTAGGACGAAAGGCATTAGTATTAAGTTATTTAGGCGTGGATTTTTCTCCTAGTCTATACATTCTTTAAAAACAAAAACTATTTGCATACTCAGTTTTTGTTGTTTGTTAATTATTTTTTCTTTAAGGCTATAAGGGTGGGTCAAATTGAACGGAGTTGCTTTGATTTTGATAATACCACGAACAAAAATTTAGTACTAAATAAGCCCAAAATTTTAACGTTTAATTGTAAGGGAAAAAGTGGGAAAAACTTTGAAAGTGTATAACTTTCAAGCCATTGAACCTGGAAGTAATTGGTCAACATATCTAAATAGAACATTTGGGTTTATAAAAGAAAGGTCTTGAGATTTTTTTTGATAAAAGCTACCGTTTAGAAGATAATGAGTACCTTAGCTACTTAAGTATAAATTATACAGATTTAGCTGAAAAACGTCAATGTTTTGTTAAAAATGCAGGGTGGTGCTTTTAATATATTTAAAAAAGATTAGTATAAAATGGCTCAAGACAAGCAAAGTGTCTTATGAGATGGGGACCTATTTACCCCCCACCCTTTTAGAAGCAGGAGACATTTTCTAAAAAAAAAAATACTGTAAATGGAAATTAAATTATTAAAAAACAACGGCACTTAAAATCTTGTGCTACAGCTAGCCAAGACTCTAGTCTTTTATTAAATTTTTGAATCAAATTATTTTAGACAATTGTTTTTTTTTTAATAATTTTAAACTAACATTTTTGAAAACAAATATTTGAAGAACAAATATTTTAAATTATTTTTGTTTAATTTTATTTAATTAATTAATAGTATTTAATCAAAGACCACGGTTGTGTTCCTAGCCAATTTATTAACCAAGATATCTTTTTAAGAAAGCAACTGATTTATTGGTACTCATATAATAAGGCGGCGCGTCGTTTGGTATAAATATGATTTTAAACCAAATTTGAAGTAAATCGGCCGTATCTTTTAGACTCTAGCTCGATGGCAAGTGGGCGTCAAAGGAGAATTTTTGTATGGAGTTATCATGTTTATACCAAATACCATAGAAATATTTACTGAGGGCATAGTTATAGCTATCATTGGAAACTACATCATTGAAAAAGTTAGCTGTTTATGTTGAGACCCTTGGAAAGTTTAATCATTAAATATTTTAATGCAGAAGTATAGCTTACGACTTCAACATTATTTCTCCTCCAAAAAAAATTAATTTTGACCCATTTCTTCCCCATAACGTAACTTTTAATTTTGTCAATGATCAAGGTAGTTCATCATTGAAAAATTAAAAGTCATTTTATGAGAAAAGTTGTGCAAAATTGAATTTTGTTTTACCTAGAAATAAATATTTAGTCAATTAGCTTTACTTTGGCATCAAAATAATCATTTATTTTTTTTTTTCAAAATCTCTCAAAATCGACTATTAATATTTTCAATGATGGTTTCGAATTAAAGCTATAACTGGGTCCTAAGCTGGTCCAGAACAATCACCTGCCTTAAGCCCAAACATGAATTTCTAAGCATCAGTGGTTCTTTGATTAATATGACTTAAAAAATCGCATAAACTTTACTGACTAACTCACTGGTGTTAAGCTGGAGTCGTATCTCGTTGTAATTCCATATATTTCATACGCCACACAGCACACGAGACAAATGTGGTTCTACGCATATGAAATATTTTGAATCGATAGCGACACACGACCACACACACAATAGAAGTTTCAAGTTGAAATATTTATTTTTGTACAGTCTTAAACATATCGCATGTTGTTTTACTTTTTATTCTTATCTAACCAAAATCAAAACGATGTCACTCTTCCTCCCCTTAAATATAGTTATAGCCATGGACCTATTTTATTATTATTATTTATTATATTGTTATTATATTATAATTTTGCATATAAAAATTAGTTTCAAATAAGTATTTTTTGATTTAAAAAAATACCAAATTAAATTTTATGTGTATATAAATAGTTACTTTAAATTCGCGTTCCAATTTTGTTTTTCTTAAAAAATGTTATCGGTTTTATCATTTAAACTTTCTTTTTTTCGCGTACGACCACCAACAAGCAATGTAAACAAAGCATAACACGGGGAGTCTAAATCCAGCTTAAGACACAAACATCAAAGATTCGAATAAAAACAGATGACTCTGTTTTTTTATTAGAAATAATAATAGATGGCATTAGTTTCTATTGGAAAAACTGCTTCCATGTGCTAATTGGCAACAGATGGCCTAAGGAATAATTATTTTGTTTGGCACCCTGAGACAATAGGCGCTGCTGTCGCTTTTAATCGACGGAACCATATTTAATGCAACTTTTGTGTGGGAATGCCGACCGGCTAGCGGACCATATCTACTAGGTCCATGGTTATAGCCCTTTTTTTTAATAATGATGACATTTAACTTGCTCAAGTTGGTTTTGTTTTAAAAAAAAATATCGAGGTTTTAATCTAAACTAACATAACGATGATGAGAGAGGATAAGTCACAAAAAGTCGTTGTGTTTCATTGTCTGTGCATCTATGAGTCCTGATGGACATCGAGCTGGAGCTTAAACAAATAGACGGGTGTAAACCATTTTTATGTGATTTCTTAAAGAAAAAATCAATTTTTGTTGTCAAGCTCATCTAGAACGGGTAGCTGCCAAATAAAGATTTACATATGTTGTTTTTAAGTTAAAAAAAAAACGAATCTAACAATTTAAATAAAACTTCGTACGTTTTCAGGCAATTTCCTATCGATAGGAATTGATTTGCAATTCATTTTTGTGCACTTCTACAAACACAATGGGGCGTATTAATAGTCATTTTAGAGCTGTGTCTAAGTTAAACATAGGTTTAGTTGAATTTTCGGACGTTGATTCTGTTTCCTTAAGTATGAAATATACCCCAATAAGTTTAATCAATTCGAGAAATTTTGGAAAAAAGGTAATTTTTCAATAGAATCTTGATTTACAAACTTGAAATTCTCCTCCAGGGAGAAACACAGTGATGCTATACCAAATTGCAAATCGGTTTATCCAGACGCTAAGGCTTAATTTGATGAGCTAACTCTGATTTAACTAAGCAAATACTTTTGATATCCTGCCCTCCGAGTTTGTTTAGTCTTTTTGCAAAGAAGATGGACAAAAAAAAACTCAGCTGTAATAAGCATATGACCATGACGTCACCAAAAGAGCAAGCCCGAAATCCAAGGGGTATATAGGAGCCGTTTTATAGAACATAAAGAACACCTAATACGACCATTATTATGTTGCTCTTACTATTTAATTCTTATTGAATTTTGTACATTATATTTTGTGGTTAGAAATCATGAATTAAAGAATACAAGATTACGACACACGACACACGACACTTCGGATTTGTCGCTTGGTTATTGTAATTTTCAACACGCTTCGTGACACAAGTTGAGACAAAAAAGACTAAATTTTTGTATAATTTGTATGAGATATAGGGACCCGAAATCTTTAAGTTACTTGAACTTGTTAAAGTGATTTTTCCATTATTTTTTTTAATGTTATGGGCTATATTTTGTTGTTATAATAACAACAATAAAAATAATAAATCAAGAAGGGAGCATGTCTGATATTTTTTCATCGCACTCTCTGTTTTTGCTTCCTATTTTGACTATTAATATTCACCCCAGTTATGAAACTCGTATTATTAAGTCGTATTTGGTATTTGTGGTTTCCTTAATGGTAAAATGTAATCTTTTTTGGTGCGAAGCTTTTGAGAATTTACGAACAGAGACATTGCGATGCTGGTATATAAACTTAACAACATAATTATCAAAAGACATGGTGAAAAGGACAAAAATTGTTCGAAAAGAACACAAAATGGTCTCTTCGCCATGTCTTTGATGATGATATTGTTAATTTTAAATCTCTCTACTCTGTATTCGTAAATTTTTAAAAGTTTTACACCAAAAAAGATGGCATTTTACTATTAAGGAAACCACAAGCGGAACAATTGAGTTCACGGGTTTTTATTATTGATTATGTTTGTGTGGAACTTAAGCTTACTTAAAAACAAAATTCGCTAAAATTCATCCATGCGTTTCTGAAAGAATGGTCACACTGGTCATTTTTAATAGTGTCGGTATAACTCTAAACTGAGCTGAATTTGTGAATTAAACTTAAGTTTAAAAAATTTTATAAAAAAATTTAAGGAGGGCAATTTGTCAAAAACTGACCTAAAAAATCGAAAAATCACTGATTTTAATTTTTTTTACTAAATTGCTCATAACTTTATTTGGAGCAAAGGTTTGCGCGAGATATGTCAGAATGAAACAAAGAAGTAGCTCAAGACTTTAATATGACGGATCAAATATTTTTTTTTTATGCAAATTGGCAGTAACATATCCTATTAGAAATAACCTTTATTTATATTTTTTTGCAGCTTTTGCTCGTAAACATCTTTTTGACTTGCAATTCATTGGTACCATATGGCAAGTTTCTCATTCTTGAAATAATATTAAGTAGAGATTTTGATCAAATATGTCATTACGGTGTTAGAGAATTCGAAAATAGTGGGTGCCGCGGCACGAGTACGATAACTTAGGCGCCAAGAAAGAATGACGGTTTTGTAGAACAGTTCAATACAAGCATTTTTCACTATGGGAGGGTCTACCTCTCCCCTTTTGGGCGGGAGGGGCAATTTTATAAAAATTACTTAAAATGAAGAAAAAATTAGTAAAAAACTACGGCAACACTGAATAGAAAGTACTATACCGGTTTTGAAAGCCAGAAATCTATTTCTTAATCCTACATTTAAATTAAATTATTTAAGTCAATAATTTTTGAAAAATTCGCATGCAAACTCAAAATTTTGATAAAAAAAAAATAAAAAAAAAAGCTTAGACCAATTTTTTTCAAAATTGTGAAATCAAGTGCTAAATTCAATTTTTCGGTCAATGCATATATCAATTCTGAATCGAGCACAAAAAACCAAATTCTTTTATGTCTTCTAGTTTTTAAGCAAATTAAAAATTACCAAACCTACTTTTTTATAATTTTTTTTTAGTTTGAGTATATTTACTTAGTCTTACTTTGTAAGACAGCGCTGTATTTATTTTTCCAGTTGGTTGTATTAACGTAGCACTAGTGCATGAACAGTATGTTAGGTAAGGCGGGGGAATGCTACCCCCCCCTGCAACCCCCCTGCTTGGCCCACTATAGGATTTGGGGTGGGTGCAAGTTTGGGTATATGCACAGTTTCTTATGGATTAAAAATTCTCCATTCAAAAACCTCCAAGCAATCACATAAATTCCTTGTCCAATTTGAATAACTATTAAATTTTCAAAATATTAAAGCTTAAAATGTACAGAAAAACATTTATATTAATTTAAATCTTGTGTGAGACCATTCAAGTATTACGGACTGTACATAATGGATAATAGAAAAAAAAACCGCAGAATCTTTAAAATTTTTCCCGTTATTTTTTTTATCATGCACATCCCGCGCAGAAAAACATTCTAGTTTTCGACATGGCACTAGAGAGTTTTAAATAGATTCTGGCAAGGCCCTAGCATGGCTGAGTAATGGCCAAAACTAGGGCCTTGTCGATTATGAACCCTTTTGCCTCGTCAGAAAAACTACTCTAGGCCCCGGACCAGCAAAAACTAGTTTTGTTCATATTTTTGCTAGAACCCGGCTGGAAAAATGCTCAGTTTCTGTCTAGTTTCAATATGGCACTAGTCAGTTTTCTTTAGGGAAAATCTAGACGAGGAAAACTTGTCAAATATAAGTCAAGCCCTTGCAAGTTTTCAGTAAGTAAAATTTAGGCAAGGAAAATGTTTCATACTCTCGTGAGGTTCTCGCTTATAAGAATTTGTTGGACGTTTTCGGCATCAGACTAAGCACTATCGTTATTGATACATATGCAAAATTTTAACTAAATAAATTGAATCGATGAATCGAAAATACAATTTTTAACTTTTATTATAATTCATCAGTTTTGGTTTAAAAAAAAAACGTTAAAAATTTCACGCTCTGTTGCATATCCTGCCAAAGTAATCATATAGGTATTTACTTTCGAGAATCTCTATTTTCACAACCCCGCCAAAGGCTTTTTGAACTTTTCATTAAAATAAATCAAACATTATAGTTTACTGTCTTAAACTATATTAACTTTATTCCAGATGGTTCATATCGGTTGTTTTTGTGGTGGAGTGTAGTTTAGATTAAGCGCATTTTTGTACACGATACCAAATCAAATAATATGATAATAAGAGTATTTTACAAAAATGCCGAGTATCATACTATACTACTACTACTACTACTATAATATCGTATTAAATTCATAAAAATCTGCGCTATTATTTTTATTATTCATATAATATATAATATAATATATAATTATAATATGAACAAATCTAGATTTTGCTGGTCCGGGGCCTAGATTGGTTTTTCTGACGAGGCAAAAGGGTTCATAATCGACAAGGCCCTAGTTTTGGCCATTACTCACCCATGGCCCTGCCAGAATCTATTTAAAACTCTCTAGTGCCATGAACCTCACGAGATTATGAAACATTTTCCTCGTCTAAATTTTACTTACTGAACACTTGCAAGGGCTTGACGTATATTTGACAAGTTTTCCTCGTCTAGATTTTCCCTAAAGAAAACTGACTAGTGCCATGTCAAAACTAGACAGAAACTGGGCATTTATCCAGCCGGGATGATGTGTAACAAGTTAATATAAACAAATAGACTAAGAGCCCAGGGCCGCCAGACATACTTCATTTTATCAAAGCTAAGATTTTTTCTTCGAACAGATACTATGATAGCTAAGAACAAATGGATACTAAGAATCTACAATCCGGGTGCAATTAAGAGGTAGCGAGTGTTAAAGTGGAATAAGAATATTTTTTGAAATAAACACTTGATCTCTAGACACCGGAGAATAAACAATTATTATAATTTCACCTGAAGGAGCTCTCGAGCTATCGAGAAAGACAATAAGTTTATATTTTATTTGGTTCTAGATCAAAGCCTCGAGTGCGTTAGCCAGAGGCCTGAGGTGAAGCATTCGTGCTAAGCGATTTGATCGAAAAATTAAATAAATTATCTACTTCAGAGGGTACGAACTTTACATACCTTTTTATAAAATTGCCCCTCCCGCCCAAACGGGGGGAGTTAGACCCCCCTCCTATATTAAAAAATGCTTGTATTGAACTGTTCTACACAAAACCGTTATCAATTCTTGGCGCCTAAGTTATCGTACTCTTTCCGGTGCCGCAGTTTAATCCGTTTATCTGTTAATTTGTAACACCTTGGCCTACAGACTGAATGGATGGAATCCATGATTTATTTTCAAACTTCGGTTTTTCCTATCAAAAATTAATATTTTAAAATACGATGTATGAAGAACTTTTTTAAAAATAATTTTTAAAATTTGGTTGAGACTTTATGCTCATTACAAAAATGTACAAGTAAACTATCCGATTTAAAAAATCAGTTAAAAACATTAAAATAATAAAGACCACCACGACATGCTAAGTGTAGCACGTGACATGTTATTATTTGGTATCCTCCGCACTCCTGAAGAAAATTTTACTTACTTTACTTTACGTACTTTAAGAACTTCACTGACCCATACAAACTGCT
The DNA here is from genome assembly GCA_949320155.1 of Melangyna quadrimaculata. NCBI lineage: Eukaryota > Metazoa > Arthropoda > Insecta > Diptera > Syrphidae > Melangyna > Melangyna quadrimaculata. Next base: position 86,929,277 of record OX439484.1, read on the forward strand.
ATACACATATCTCCACGTCCACTATTTTTGTTCAGGGAAAAAAACTTCCATCCCACGTCCCATGTATCATATATGATACACAGAATTTGTTTTGTCCTTCGGGTTCCCTGTCTCATGTATCATATATGAACACAAAGCATATTTAATGAAATTAGCTTCACTGTCCCCATACAAACTGCTTAAAATCATCCCCCACGTCCAAATTTTTATTTCAAGAAAAACCATTACTTTTTGGTAATATTTAGTGTGAATTGGTTTTTTCGCCTAGATAATGAGTTCTTGTAGTTAAAAAAAGGTGTTAAGTTTTGTGTGTTTTCTTTTTTATATATATATATATATTCGGCGCGCGCTAAAGGGGTTTTTACTACCCTTATAGTGATAAACACAGCACGAGCGATTAGGTAGGTTTGAGGGGGTTTAAAAGGAGAAACCGATGCACATTGGTTTTAAATGTCTGTAGATCACAATGGGAGGGAAAAATTGAGCTGGGTAGAGCATTCCACATTCGTGTAGTGCGACTGAAAAAAGAATCTCTGTACTTACCAGTACGTCCAAAGTTGGGCTCAAGGGTAAACTGATGGGCATTCCTAGAAGCGCGAGTATTACGGTTGAATTGTTTAAGGGAGGAATGCAACTGGCTATTTCACTAGAGCACTGTTTGTTAACATAACGGAAAAATAACGAAAGACATGAAACATTTCGACGGTGTTCCAGAGATGTAAACGTTTCCGTTATAGTTCTTTCACCAATCATTTTAAGTGCTCTCTTTTGAATTCTATCCAATAGACTCAAGTAGGTTGTTGGAGCACCTGCCCGAATATGGGAGTTGTACTCAAGTTTTGGACGAATAAAGGCTTTGTAGATCACAGCCGCATCAGAAGGGGCGACAAATTTCTTGCATCGACGGATAAAACCTAAGCACCTAGCAGCATTTTTGGTGATGTCAAATATGTGGTCGTTCCACAAAAGGTGGTCTGTGACACACATACCGAGGACTGAAAGTTGTTCAGTTTCCTCAATGCAAGTGCCGCTTATGGATAGTAGCATAGGGGGTGGGTTCCGCTTTAACTACAGGAGACAGCATTGAGTTTTGGAAGCATTAAATTCGACTCGGTTTTTGATTTCCAACTGACCATGACCTTGGAAAGAAGGGACGTAAGTGCAATTGGTCGATAGTAAGAGGGTGAAGAAGATACGCCTTTTTTGGGACAGGCTGGACAAATGCTGTTTTCCATCTGCTCGGAAAGAGACCAGTAGAATAGGACAGATGAAAAAGCTTACGCAGTGGTTTTGCCAGCGTTGAAGAACACTTCGAATAATGGGAGGGATACTATCCGGGCCAGCGGATTTGTGTTCGTCGAGATCTTTTAAAACTCTAGAAACTGCACGAGTGCGAAAGAAGATGTGTCCCATAAAACCATTTACGCTCTCAAGTACAGGAGGAGTCATTGCACTTTCTGGCAGCGTCGAATTAACAGCAAACTGTGTTGCAAGCAAATTGGCTTTATCTAGTGAGCTGACAAAAGGAGTATCATTGAAGACGAGCGTTGGAACCGAGGTGGTATTTCGTATGTTTTTTTACAAATGACCAAAAATTTGTACTACCCTTGGGACATTGTAGTATTTTTTGCCGTAATTTTTGATCATGTATGTATGAATTTGGTTCGTCGAATATGAACGTTATTCGTCTTTCTAGCTTGCTTAAACTTTTTCCGGTTTTCCTCAGTAGGATTGGCTTTATAACAACGGAAGCTTACTTCTCTTACCCTGATAACCTCTTTACAGCTCGAATCAAACCATGAGTTTTCTTTGGGTTTGATAGATTTCACCCTATTCGGGATAAAATTTCTCATTCCACAAAGAATTAAATTTGTGATCATATCTGCACTGGCGTCTACGTTACTATCGAGGAAGCATAGTGACCAGTTAAAGCTCCTGAAAAAATCGTTGAGACCGTCCCAGTTGGCTTCCTCATATTGCCAAACGGTTCTCTTGGGAGTTTTTTCTCTAACTGGATTTTTTTTGCATGAGAAATTTGCAGACATGACACAATGGTCTGATGTGCCTAGAGGCGATAATACACTAAAAGTCTATTTATCAGGGTCAGAGGTAAGGAACAAGTCTAGGGTGTTGGCGGATTGACCTGCAACGTCAGGAATCCGAGTAGGCTCGTCAACAAGCTGAGTTAGGTTGTTTAACTCAGCAAAAATCTCGGCATACCTTCCTTCGAGTGTTGTCTGACCTCAAAAAGCGTAGCCACGAAGAATTATGTACATTGAAATCGCGCGTAACAACGATTTCACTGTGCGGAAAATGGGAAATAATTCTCTGGATGGAGTCGGATAGTGCATCGAATTCGTTAGAAGTCGAATTACTATCCAAACTAGGACTACGATAAATAAAACAAGTAAAGATGATGCGCTCATGGACGGTGAATTTAAACCACATGAAATTAAAGTTGGTATTCGAACATGAACCATATTGTGGCTGAAGCTGATAAGCGACATCATTACGAACATACACGGCGAGACCATGATGAGAGAAGAATAGAGGCACTAAGTTACCATAATAATAACCATATAGGCTGAATTCCGAGTGATCAGTATTTTCCCCTACCTGGGTTTCACTTAGTGCCAAATCAGCTGGCCTGTTTTTTACAGTATGGACATATGCAGCGCAAAAATGCTGCCTTAGTCTCCGAATGTTGCCTAAATTCACCCACCATTATGAAAAAACAGACACAAAAATCCAATATAGACAATTATCTACACTGATCCATATATGATACATGGACAGGGAACGGGAGGCACACATTTTGTTTGGAAACATTAAAACAGAATCTTGTAGAGGAATAAAATACAAGTATTTTTTACCATGGGAGGAGGGGTCTATCTACCCCTTTATAGGTGGGAGGGGTATTTTTTTAATGACATAGAATCAAAAAGATATTATTTAAAAACTATAGCTGCTCTCAGAACAAAGTGTGTACTATTTTGAAAGCAAAAATTCTTTTACCTTATTTTTAAATCAATATCTATATGAGGTTCTTTTGGATAAGAAAATTATAGGATTCACATCATATCAAGGCTAACACTAATTGCCACTTCCAAACAAGTTCAGACAGAGTGCAAAACATGCATCAAAGGTCAAAACATTTTGTTTGCAATGTTTCAATTAGTGTCATAGGTATACAAATACCTAAATAGTTAAAATTAGTTTAGTTTTTGTATTACATTTGTTCTAGTTTTGGTTGTTTCTTTGTTTTAGTCATTTTTTTAATTCATTAAATAGCGTCCGTATGTGCACGCATAACTCGAGAACGGATCATTCGATTTTATCAATTTTGGGCTTAATGAATTTGTATTGACTCAAGGAAGGACACTGCTGAAAAATCCCGGAAAATTGGAAATCCGGAAAGATCCTGCTTTTAGTGCATAACTCGAGAACGGATACTTCGACGTTCACGATTCTGGGCTTGATGAATTCGTATTGTCTCAAGGAAGGACATATGATACTAGCGGAAAATCCCTGAAAATTTCCAGAAAAACTGGAACGGGAAGATCCTGTTTTTAGTAAATACTTTACACCAGAAAGGATCGTTCGATTTTCACGATTTTAGGATTGTCATAGGTTCGGGTTGGACCGAGGGAGGAATATGAAGGAATCAGATAAAATATAATTTTTGGAAGGCGGTAAAACAGCCTTCGTGGCATTGCACCTATTTTTTTTTTTTTTTGTTCTTATGTATTTATTTTAAATATTATTTTTTTCACACAAAAAGGATAGATGCAGCTTTGGAAACGAGATATTTTCCTAAAACATTTTTCCAACGTTTTTTGCAATTTTGTTAAGAACTAGACGTAAGCTTAACGTTTATGTGAAAATTAAATTCTTATTCAGTTTTTTTCATATAATAAATGTTTTTAGTAACACACAAATTTGTGAATCATATATGATACATGGGACAGGGAAGCCGAAGGACAAGAAAAAATTTGTGAATCATATATGATTCATGGGACGTGGGGTGGAGGTCTTTTTTTTCTGAACAAAAATAATGAACGTACAGATGTTTTTGAGGCAGTTTGTATGAGGACAGTAAAGTTAGTTTCATAAAATATGTTTTGTGTTCATATATGATACATGGGACAGGGAAGGTGAAGAATGCTGTGCTCATATATGATTCATGGGACAGCGAAGTTGTTAATTACCTTTGCCACTCTGTTAATATTAAACCAATTGTTATCAATGTAGCGTTATCAAATTTGGAACACCGTATGAGTTATAACGTTCAGTAAAAACTACCAGTAAAATTCTCTTTTTATTATTCCATATACTATAAAAATATTTGAAAAATAAAAACGATACAAATCGATAGCAAATCATCCAAAATATTTTTGTCTGGCGAAAAACAATCCCAAAAAAGAATTTTTTTTCTAAAAAAAGCATTGGCCGCGGTCGGATACGTAACCAAAGGTATCTAGATTTGTTCGTGTTGTTGTAATGCCTAAGGAAAAACCAGCTGATGAGCCAAACAGCTGACGTCAAAAAGAAATCCAAAGCTATCCCAAAAATGTTCGGATTTGTTTGGATTGTACTAACAGCTGACATCTTATCTGTTCATTTTATCGGTTTTGTTTGGTTTGGTTACGTATCTGGTTTTTGTCGTTCGAAAACATATCAGATTCTAACATATCTCAGATACGGATCTGCTTACCATCCGAACGTGGCCATTTATTTATTTTACTGATGGAAATTCATTCTACTGAACAGCTGATTGTCAGCTCCCAAAAAGTGGAACACTTCGCTCCAGTTTTCTTTATTCCATTTTTTTTACTGTTCCAACTTCCTTTTCGCATCATTAAAGACAAAAAAGGTTGTGGCAGGTGGTTTGACTTTTAATTACTGATATAAATTTGCTGATTGCTATAACCGCCCGTACGTAAAAATTCCAGTTTTCACCTGTTTCAACTTTTACTGAGGGTTTTTCTGCTCGCTATAGCTGGCCCCTTAGTGATCTTGGGCTTATCCAATGGCTCCATTGGCAATACTTGTACCAATAAAATTGCTTCGCTAATTGTCAAAAAAGGCAAAACGTCAAAATTTATTGACTTAATGATGGAAATCTATAATAATTGCCTTTCATCTACCGGGCAATATTGCCCTTCACAAAAAGCATCTCCATTGGGGGAATTAAAAGAAATGTTGGTGCTGGGTTAATTCTAAATCACCGATTTTTCTGCGCTAATGCCTAACAAAAAACAACAATAATTTTCTACACTACAATATATTAAAAATAATATTAGTTATTTTTTGAAAATATTGATATGCAATCTTATTAAAACCTTTTAAAAGCCATTTTGCAGAGGTATCCTAATAGACCAAGAGCCCACAGCAAATTTTGGGCGTGGATTGATAACCAAAATATGAGTATGAGGGTTTGTAGGTGCATATATCGTGGTATCGAAAACAATTGTCTGGCAGGTTTCTTTTTCAGCCTTTGGCGGGGGTGGGGGTTTGAAAACAACGATTTTTCAAATTATTTTGTCAGAGGTATTACCACTTCAATAAATTTATAAAATATATGCCGTGATGCTCTCTCACATTCTTTAAGTCAAAACGTCATAATCTTGGCTATCCGACCAATAGAACTCAAGATATATCGATCGTTAAAATAATATACAAAAAAATACGTATACGCCACAGTGTCCAACTTTTAAATTATTTCAAGTACAACTGATCTTTTAGTTGATAATTGTATATAAGAAGAAGATCGTTTAATAAGACCTTCTTTTTAATAAATAAAAATAGATCACTTTGTTTTTTGTCGGGCTGTTTGCTTCACTTTTTGGTTCGTCTATCTAATCCTAGGATTTTTTGCAAGTTGTTTTTAAATTGTAATCTTTTAAGAGCTCGCGAATAGTTTTCTTCAACCCTAGGCATCATGAACCTGCGTAATTGATTTTATCCTAGCATTGATCCGAGTTTGGAAATAAAAAGAAGATACGTTATTTGGAATGTTGTCTTATATTTTTTTATTGTATTAACTTTAATAGAGAATAATATAATTATATACTAAACACATTTTTGACTTCTTATGTGCTTAAGAATAACAAAATTTAGATTATAAAAAACTAAAACACTGAGATACATCTCGATATAATGAAGCGGTATGTTAAGATCTTTACCCTGAAAAATAAATGAGTAAGAAATTATATTTGTAATAGAATCGCAAAACTAAGATTCCTTTTACCGATTATCAAAAAAAAGTTAAACTTCAATATTATATATGTTTAGTTCTGATTTTGCACACATTTAAAGTGAATTTGTGTACCATAACTTTAAATACTTTCGTTTTGCTGTTTACATAACTAAAAATTGATTATATGCTTGATTATTCGAATACAACGATAGTTTATCTGTTTATTACATTTATCTTTTATTTTTAAGCAGAACGTATAATGGCTTCATATGCAGCAAAAATCATCGGAGCGACTTCCACTGATCTCGACTTCAAACTGAGTGTTGCATCTGGATTTCCTGGTTGCAATTTAAGCTCGAGCAGAACCCAAATACTATTAGTTAATTTAAGTGATTGATAAAGCATATCTTGACCTTCGACATTTCTCTTGGCAATGGTAAAGATATTATTGGCGGTCATCTTAGATGCAATAGCGTCAGTGTTACCATTCACACCAGACAAACTGTACTGCACTTCATTTGCAGCTGGAATTTCTTTCCATGTCGTGAGGAAAACACGTTTGTCCAATTGTCCATCTTCGGCAAACAAAACATTTCCATGTACCAAACAGGCAAAATAAAAGATATCGACGTTATTCTTAACAGCAACTTGCAAGTTATTAAGGGGCTCCATTCGTTGAACTGGTCCAGTGGTACCCATTGGAAGGCTGGCTTCACAAGTTTGTGTTGGGGCTAGTGGCGCTACTTGAAGAGGAGATGCGGGAACAAGACCGAAGCTATTTTTGTTTAATTGTATTGCGAATGCACTCATTGCCTGCATTGCCCGATTAGTAAAGGTAAGGTCCATAGATATTTGACCGTTTCGTCGGGAGAATGTTCCCTGAATTTCCAATCCTTTGCCCTTTTCCGCTGGTAGCCAAATAATTTTTGGAATTTGCACCATCGGAGAGATACCACCAGAACCTAAGCCGAAAATGTCACCCAAAAGTCCAGATGTTCCTCCAGCGACAGGTTCTGTTGGACCAGTTCCAAGCTATATTAAAAATAATGTATGAATATACATGTAAATGAAGCAAATATTTGTGTATTTACCAAAATGTCCAATCCGCCACCTAACAGATCAATGTTATTAGCTGCGGGTGCTGCAACAGGGGCGGCAGGTGTGTTGATGTCCATAGATAGCAGATCCCCAATGAGCGACTCTTGGTTTGGAATCACAGTTGCCTCGGAAGCAGCTTCTGCTGGAGCTTCAGTTCCAGCTGTACGATTTGGAAGTGACTTACGGACGCCAGCCCCGCGACCCTCAACAAATGCAGTAGGTGGCTTATGATAGACACTAGCTAAAGAACTAATGTGACAAATAAGTTCATCCAAGAGTGTTGGCTCCAGCAAATCAGTTTCTTCTGAAATCAATGGTTTATCAGCCAAAACAACTTCCTTGGCAGCGGCCGGATCTGTGGATAACAAACGCCAATAGATAAAACCACGATCACGTAAATCGGGATTATCTGAATCCTGAGTGGCCAACGAAAGAACATGTTGAACTAACTCCTGAGTATCAGATGGGCGCTTGAGGAAAAGCTTAACAACAGCTGTCAACAGTTGCAATTGAACTTGGGCGTTTTCGTCTGGGAACCCTTCAAGGAAACTGTCCAATAACTCATCGGCATTATCAATACGCTCAGCATATTCTCCAATAATCCAAACCATAGAAGCACGAGCTTCGGGCTCATCAAGAGTGTCTAGATTTTCACAAAGAGTACTAATAATACTCTCGTATTTGTTTGGATACTTTCTAAAGATATCCTTAATTACTACTATGGCTTCTTGAACAACATAATTCACTTTAGTTTGAATCAAGTCCAATAAAGTAGAAACACATCTTTCTGCAGATGGTTCAACCTAGAATATAGAATGAGAGCAAAGAATGATTTTTTGTTTGGTTAGTTGGTTGTTAGCCAGTCAAATAATAATAACTTACCTTAATTGCACAACGTCCGATAGCTCTTACTGCTTTTCGAACAAAATCAACATCAACCTCAGTAGCATATTCCTTCAATTCGCTCAATACCTGAGCAATATTGCTCTGATTGGCCAAACGAATCATAATATCCAATTTTTCCAACTTAACATAGATCGGATCGTTGTACTTGACGAAAAATACTTTCATTTCATGCTTAAGAATATCTGGACGCTTTTGAACGATTAAGTTGATATTACGTAAAGCCACATACTGCACCTCTGGCTCCGAAGACAACAAAGTCACCAATGGTGGTGCTAGTTTCTTTGTCAAGGTCGAACAGAAATCACTATCACTGGATAGCATTTCCAATAACTTCATCAGAACTTTGACTGCACTTAGTACAACTGCAGCATTTGCATGGGCCAAACGTGGAGTTATTCGCTCGCAAATAGATTGAGCTTCACGTTCATCTTTAGGACTGTAATTGGCCAGCGAATCTAATATGAATACTTGTCCCCATTCGGTACATTCATTAAGTGCTGTTAGCAATTTATTTATTGTAACAGAGTTCATCTCAACTAACGGCTGTCCAGATTGACTGGATTCATTGATTTCACTTAGAGCTGCTACTGCATTGGCAACTACCATTGGATTTGAATCAGATAACAAATCCTTCAGTTGATCTAAAAATCCTTGATCTTCCACCTTAATAAAAATTACATTTGATTATTTTTTTAATTGAATTTATTTCATCTACGTACCATGGACGAGGAAATGTCATATAGCTTAGCAACACAAACAGCGGCAGTTTTCCTTACATATGGATCCTCATCTTTGAGGCATTTTCTCAGCGGCTCGCATAGATACTCCGTAATTTTATCGACACGAATACATCCCATTGTTCTAACTGCTAAAGCTCGAATCAGCGGGTTTGAATCTTCGCAATCCTAAAATTATGAAAATAATACATTAAATATCAATGCTCATTTAAAATATTCTAGCTGTTTTTGTTGTTGTTTTTTTTTTTGTAAGATTAAGCCGAAAACAAACAGGATATATAAAAATGTAACATCAACGCACTAATGTTAAAATAATTAAGTAAACTTTATAATACAAAATATAGGGTTTACTTTGAATGATGTAATAGAATGGTATTGGGATCAAATTTTTGTGAGAACATATAAACGATAGAATTATGTTATGTACACATATGTTCGTTATTATGAGGATAATTGAGTTTTTATATTAACAGCCCTATTCTGCTATTATCTCAGTTAACTTTGCTATTCTCCAATTCATCGCTTAGACCACTTAAATAATAATTTGATTTAATTAAAAACAGATCGTTCGTTGGAGGGGGTCTTATCATCTTTTTTTTTAATACTGATTTTTACCGATGTTGAAAATACCATTCATTCCACCCAGCATTAAGCAGAATAAAGCTGTATGTTGGTGATTAAACTAAAGATAAACTTAACGAGGGCCCAACAAAACATTGACAAACATACATTCACATGTAGATAAAAGAGTTAGTTTGAAACATTTTATTTATTTGCGTTTCTAAGCTATTCTAATGTATACTTATATTTTTTGGAGGTAAGTTTTTAAGTTGATGGTTTGATTATGATAAAACTAGCTCAGTCCAATGAAGGTTTGTGTACAATTTGAATCATTTAGTTGAGATGTCTGTGTTATATGGGTACTGAAATGGATCATGCTTAACAATTTATTTGTTTTCATAAAATGTTAACCTTTAATAAACAATAAGTGTTGATCATTATAAACAAAATTATGATGAGGAAGACATATAAGTAAAATAGGGAAATTTTAAAAGGATTTCTATTTTCAAATCTATTTTTGTGGTTCTACTACCCAAGCATGCATCCAAAGAAAGACCTACAGTTTTATTCTCTCCAGCCATAGTTATAATATAGAGCATATAGCAAACAAACGTTGCATTTAGAAACAAACTTTAACTGAATCGATTTAATTTTTGCAATCTTGTCTGTCAATGGATAAACAACAAAAATATATGGCGTGTTTAGGAAAAGGAGATATAATCGGGCTCAGCAATCTCAGTTGCGCAAAAGGGTTCCTCAGCAAAAAATGTCAATTTAGCTGTCTAAGCACTGAGGAAAAAAAAATGCTCAGCTTTACCAGGGTAAGTAAAATCGGCCTTAGTCCTCTTTTAGCTCAATACATTTTACTACAAATGTGCAATAACCTAGATTCGTTTTTTTTAACTCTTTAAAATAGAGATCAATTTTCAGATTCAACGTCTTTAGTATGGGGCACTTAGATTTCATTATATAGTGCTCTGGGAAATAATTCCGAGGTGAAGTTTGACTTTGCCATTCGAAAGAGCATCAGTACACGAGCCGAAAACCACATTTTTCACAACTGTACCTAGAGGCAGTATGCCGCCATTTTGTTTTTACCGTTTATTTTTGTTTTCTGCATAATTTTTGTATTTTTGTTCTTAAAAAGTTATATGACAAACTTGTAGGTTTTCTCGAACTTGTATGCGCTGTAGAGCGAGAACCGTAATTCGCAATTAAAAACTATATTAGCAAAAAATATAGATAATTAAAAGCTCTAGTTTTTTTTTGCCCTATTTTTTTCACAAAATGCACTCTAACTTTTAAACAATATGATTTTTCGAAAAAAGTTTCAAAATATTTTTTGTATTTTTGATTTGCTACAATTTTGTGATATAACTTTTTTCTCTAAGATCAAAAATACAAGAGTTATGCAGAAAACAAAAATTACCGGTAACAACAAAATGGCGGCATAATGACTCTAGGTACAGTTGTAAAAAATGTGGTTTTCGGCTCGTGTACTGATGCTATTTCAAACGGCAAAGTCAAACTTCACCTCGGAATTATTTCCCAGTAAAAGTCTAATTGCCCCGTACTACTTCATTTTTGGTGAATCTCTAACTAACAAACGGTTTTTTTTTCAGAAAGGGAACAGAAAATAATCCAAGGGGCTTAATCTGGTGATTAGCGTGCATGAGGATGTAAATCAAATTTAAATGTATTGATTTTTTCCATCGCGATCAATCGAGTGAAAACGGGGGCGTTGTCTGAGTGAAAGAATTTTTTTTTATCAAATGCCCCAGTTTTGTCTGTATATTTCCACTCAATTGCGGAAACAGACTTGTTCTCTGTTTATTGTTTTTCAATTTAAAAATAAAATCAACGAAAATTATCCTATGAGCCACCCGCAGAACGGCGACATGACTTTGTCTGCAGATTAAACGCTATTCGCTTTCTTTGGAGCGGATGTTCGCCTTACAGTCCACTGATTCTACTACTATATCATGTGTAAAATGATGGACCCATGTTTCATACATTGAAACAATTCCGCTCTATTTCTGTGAAACTTCGTCAAACACCATCTCAATTGTGAGTTTCTTTGATTGATGATTCATCGCCGCAGCCATCTCGGGCATAGCTTCCGGTCTAAATAATCGTTTGATATGCAAAAAACAGCACTTTCTCGATTTTTACCCATTTTCGAATGACAAACCTCACAACTGGTGTGATGTTGACCTTCGCAACTCGCTCGGCCTTAAAGTTGTCAGCCAATAATTACTTGAGTAGAATCCAGCTTCGCTTTTTAACTGGTTGGACTAAGACCAATGAAAATATTCTTTCACGTAACGTTTAATATTTTTTATACTCGTATGTATGTTTAGAAATATACTGATAGCGTTCACTTAAAATGGTTGCCAATGGCAAAATAAACATAGTACTGTCATTAAACTTCAACTTAAGTTTTCTAAAACTGCTAATTTCTAACATTATTTCTTAAAAACAATCCCCGTCTATAATACGTCAGGTCGGATACTTAAGGGACCGACCTCGTAGACGGCGCAACATTTCTGATATCTCGTTTTCCTGAACGCACCAATCGATATTTTTGGGAGATACTTAAGTTTTTCAAATTACAATTGCAGCTGCCTTTCTTAGATTTGAACAAAATAAATATGTTAATTAAAATGTTGCAAAATTGAGTTATCAATTACCAACGATTTTAAGCGAATTTAATTTTGAAATGAAATCAGAAACGAAGGATTTAGTCACTGTGATGTACCTTTTGTCAAAGGCTGATGTTAAGCTCGTCGGTGTACTGGGGTTCTATCTAAAGAAGTACTCAACTTCAGACTTAGGTCAATTCCTTTTATTATCCACAATTAAATAATATTCTACATATAATGGTTGTATATCACTTTTTATATGACTTGCATATTTGATGAGCGATATTTGATGAGCGATATTTGATGAGCGATATTTGATGAGCGGCTCGTGATATGCTTTAAATTCGGTTCATCGGTGAAATCGGCTGGCATACACAGGCGTCTTCTTCTGGATCTGGTCAAATACAGGTAATCAATCGGACCTATCCGGTAGAAATCAACGGACGTATACGGCTACAATCAACTGACGTATCAGGCAACAATCAACGGACGTATCCGGCTTCAATCAACTGACGTATCAGGCAACAATCAACGGACGTACCCAGCTTCAATCAACTGACGTATCAGGCAACAATCAACGGACTTATCCGGCTACAATCAACTGACGTATCAGGCAACAATCAACGGACGTATCCGGCTTCAATCAACTGAAGTATCAGGCAACAGTCAACGGACGTATCCGGCTTCAATCAACTGACGTATCAGGCAACAATCAACGGACGTATCCGGCTTCAATCAACTGACGTATCAGGCAACAATCAATGGACGTATCCGGCAACAATTTACTGACGTACCAGGTATCAATCAAACTTGTGGAGCCAGGCAATTCAAAACGATAAATCCGGCAAAATTACCTTACCACTGGTGGGGGGAAGTCTTCAAATCAAATTATTTTATGGCGGGAACGGTGGTCCTTTGGCTGGTATCTTCTCGGCTAAACTTGACTACTTAACTCACTTGTTATAATGTCGTGTTTGTACTAGATTCACTTACTGGTTGCGATTTTTCGTATTGACCTACAGCTTTCTATCGTTGTTTTACTTGTCTTTTTGTCGCTTGTATGGCCCTCTCTTATCTTACCTTATGAAAAAACTGAGTGTGAGCTATAGATCAACAAATTATAGTTTACTAGGTAAATCTACGTTCTACCCGACGACACAATACTGTGTTGCATGATATTACGTGGGCGACCGGCAAGGGGTGTGTTTCGCTAATGTATACGGAACTTCACCATCAAGCTTCTGATCGTAGGTAGAGGGGTGGCCAGTAGAAGATGGGTCTGGTTTGTATCTATTATACTCTGTTCAACAAAAATTGTCAGTACAGGGAATATAGGACGTTTGTATCTTTGTCTGGTCGCATTGGCAAACATATACCTATTTTAAGTAAAAGCTCTCATAGGGTTCCCGTACTTTGCATTATATCTCACCTCAATTAATTCTGTTCTCAAAAGCTTGAAAACAGAAAGCTATTTTATAAAAACCAGTGAAAAGGCTCTTTGGTATTGCTTTCAATGGGTAATGGTTACTCTGTTGGAATATTTATTTTTTAGCTCACACAGCCAGTAGCCAGAGTAGAAACGATTATATGATCAGTGTGCCTTGGGCATGCAATGAAGATGGTCATGGTGGAGTGTACGATATTTTGCAGGATTACAACAACAATTGCTGTATGTTGTTCAGTGTGTTAGAATCTTTTTTATTGCAGTTTTCTCAATTTAGTGTCGTGAAAGTATACACAGGCGCCACTGTTTTGAAAGAAGCTCGCCCATAAGCCCTGTACTGACAATTTTTGTTGAACAGAGTATAGAAACTCACCATCGAGGTTCTTGGTCGTTGTCCAGTTGCTGTCTTCAGTGGAGCTTTTCGTTTTCTTTCATCTATATCACTTTCACCATGCCTTTTATATTCACCAAACATTAGAGTTTTTATTCATTTCTCCTCTTTTTATATTCACCACACCAGGAAGCTTTATTTTTGCATGATTTCCAAGCAGTGTGGGGAACTTTCTCCATATAGTGAATCCTTAAGCTGTGGTAGGTTTTATGATTTTCAGACAGGTCCCTAGTTTTGAGGGGGTAGAGTTGTTATGCTTCATTACATCACAAATGCTAACCATTGATTATTTAGTTATAAGGAAATGTTTTCTGGGCATTTTTCCTATATACATAAAATAATGTTTTCAATCATAACATAAAAATTCAAAAACCCAATTATGTGATTTGTTTATACCCTGCTTCAGTAATTAACCAATCAAAGTAACATCAAATAACCTCTCAATTTATACCAAGAAACTAACGAAAAGGCAAAAACAACTTTTGCCGGTACAGCTTGTTTTTTATAAGAACCTATTATCTCCAGTGCTAAAGCAATGCTAAAACTGATGACTGCTATTCAAAAATCAAAGTGGATGGCACAACTTAAAAAACACACACGCCGAGGTTGTCAGTCATGAGTAGATGCTAATGCCCATTTTTAAAGAATTTTTTTTTTTAAGCTCACACTGACTGGCATTTCGTAAGCCGAACAAAAAATACACACCCAAAACAGTACAATTTTGTATTATTGCCTTCGCAAGCTCGTTATAACATACATATTTACAAATTAAATTCAAAAACAAAAATGTAATCGTTTCAAATTTATAAACAAAATTAATTTAAGTTTTGTATTTAAGTTAAGCCCCGAGATCAATAATAATCTTTCCTCTTCTTAACTTCCCTCTCTTCAAGTAATTATAGTCTCTGATATTGTTGACGAAAACAAACATAAATGTATACCTACATGATTCTTGTGTAATTAACACAAAACTATTTTGCAAACAAAACCAAAATAATCACATAACATTTTTTCAAAATTTGCAAAAACAAAAAATGATGAAAAAAAAAACAAAATTAATTCAAAACAAACTTTACCTGAAGTAGTCGAGAAGAGGGCAAATCCTTAAATATATTTTTAGCATGAATTAAAGGAAAACATAAAAAAACTCATTCATTTTAATATAGTATACTCCTACTTTGACACATGTTTTATCTTTATATATTGCAAATGATAGGATCTTCAACATGTTTTTTTTGTATGTGAATGGAAAATGTTGAAGATATTTATGCAGGCAAGATTTGTGTGTGAAAAGAAAAATAATATATATAATTGAAGTTTCTTCAACATAATGTAATGGTACAGAAGAACAGTTGAGAAAGGATCGAGCGGACAAAGTGTTGGTATACTTGACGATTTTCCCCTCTAGGGGTCGTCTCAAGGTTTTTAAAAATAATGCAACTAAATAAATAAATTAGGACTTAGTAAGAAAAGTTCAATTTAGCAGTTCAATTAGAGTTATTCTCCAATTTACTTTTGTAATTCTACAATACATTGCACGTACAGACAGTTAAACTGTGAATACAAATGATAAAAACGTCGACAACTCGGGTATGATCGACCCCAATGCACACGGGGTCTATCAAAGGACAATGCATTTGCAGAAAGTCGATACGCCGTCAACAGAGAGCGCTACTGATCGATGATAACCAATTTCGTTTGGCTTAAATTGGATGATATGGATGTGAAGGACATGTTGTTCCAATTGACCACAATAAAAATTCTACACGAGAGATAAAAGGCCATGTTTATCTTACGTAAACTGCCCACTGCGATTAAGGGCCAGTTTGTTCACAGCTGATTATCTTTAATCCATGATAAGTGGAGCTGGGAAATCCTCAAATGTTTTTGTTGATCAAATTTTGTTTATAAAATTCAAAGTATGAGTTGCTAATCATGGATTTCACTAATCAGCCAATTTTGGTTGATTAGCGTTAGTTAATTAAAGCCTATGAAAGTCACATACTAAATTTAAACCACTGTGAACAAACTGGCCCTAAGCCTCAAACAACCGGTGCCCTTAAAGTCAACATAACCTGCGGAATGGTTCAAATTCAGCCTGGTTCTATGCGCCAATCATAGAAAGTAGGATATAGGATATGTGTCACCTTCGATAGGTGTTGACATAGTGGATAGAGGGCAGATGATACTCCCTATTGAAAATTCCTTTAAGATTTTTGACCATTTGATTTCTTTCAAGTTTTCAAAGAGTTTTCGTTGTTGTTTATCACAGAAAAAATGTTTTCCGCGTTCCTTAATTGTAGCTAGAAATAAATTTCATCCCCCTCCTGCCAGAACAGAATTACACAAAAACAACCTAGACCATAGCTATTTTTATGAATCTTTCTGAGTCTTGTTTCACATGACAAATGAAATAATTTATTAGTTTCTTTCAATTACCTATTTTTCGGGAAAATACAGCTTAAAAGGGGCAATTACTTTTGTTCAGGGTGCCTGTATCGTATTTTGTTCAGGGTGCCTGTATATGTATCTGACGATATCGTTTTCGATATCGTTATCGATAGCTATGCTTCACGTAAGAATACAAAACGTCTATCGTTCAAACGATATCAAATTGACGATTTGAGTTTTGCTTCATGTAATTAAAAAAGCTGTCAGTTGCTATCGTCTCGACGATATCGACTGCTCGATACCTATTTAGTTATCGTCTTGGTGTGTTTTGTTAGTTTTAGATGAAATTTCTTATATTCTACGAGCCGACAGCAAATTTTGGGACTTGATGTATAAACAAAATATAATTATAAAGGTTTATAGGTGCATGTGTTATGATATTGAAAGCAAGTCTACCTTCACAACAGTAATTATCATACACCGTTGGAGAGGTTATTGAATGCAGCACGTTATTTTGTATATAGAATAATAATGCAATTATTTAAGTGGTATACCAACTCAACAGCAATGTATCATACTTCGTTCAAAAGGTTATTGGTGTTTTGAAGTGAAACGTGAAGCAAACTATTGTCGATATCGTTTCTAGCTATCGTCTGAACGATAGTCGTCAGAAAAAATACGTGATGAGGGCCCAGAAGTTGGAGGGGGAAGGGACTTTAGTTCTCCATCGGGATAAGGATGCTAAATTAGCCCAAAAATGGAGCTTAAATAATCATTAGATTTTTGAATTTCTGTTATGGAAGTTCCAGCTTGACGGACCTATGTAATTAACTATTCACAAGTTTGCTTTTTAATTATCACCCCTATAAGGATAGTCGTTTCATTAAAACGACAAAGGTCTAGAGGCGACAGTTTGCGTTTAAATAAACCGGAATCTGCGACATTCTCTCCAATCTCCAACCATCTCATCATTATGACGAAATTCGAAATTGATAACTTAAGGCTTTACAATTTTCTATCATTTTATTCCGTTATCCTGCATTTGCACGATTGCAGGGCAAATGAATGAATGTATCCATTCTTTTGCTAGTATACTAACAAAAATACTGCTAATCTGTCAGTCGTTTAAATTCAGTGTTTACACATATAAATTTGTATTACAATGCTAATTCTGTATTATGAAACTTAAATTCTCATTTTCGTTTTGGTTATAGTAATGTATGAAGTCAATATAATTGTAAAATTTGGTTGCTGTTTATTTGAGAACCAAGGTACTGTACGTGCACTGAGCAATGCCTGTGAACTGTTTCAGCGTTTCAGTTATAATTCCGGAAGACAATGAAAATTCACAGGAAGCCCCCTTCTCACCCGAGACAATAAGTTATAAAATCTAATAAAAATATAGAAATTTTTTAAAACGAACAAACCGTATTATTCGAACCAACATTATTAGAAGTATACAAATATTTTTTTTAATTAAAGAAAAAACTTAAAAATCAAAATTTAAGTTTTTAATAAAAGAACTTTAAAATTTTTAGTAAATGTATTAAAATGAAAACAAAATTAATAATAATAGCCTAATTATGTATTACTCACTTTAACAAATGTATTAACGGCCATTATAGCCATGTCCGGCTGCGACTTGGCATAATTCATCAAATAAAGATAAACTAACTTTTTTAATTCCAAATTATCAGTTTGCATGCAGTTGACTACATCCGGAAAGAGAGCTGATACATCCTTTCCAACTGTCATACTGGCAATAACCTAGATGAAATAAAAAAAAATATTAACAAGTTAATTTTTTTTTACTTTAAAAGTTACGGTTGTAATGCATACCTTTTTAACAGCTTCCTTTTTCTTTTCTTTTTTGTCATTATTCAACTCGGATTTGAGTTCAAAGATCTCCCCCTTTTTGGTGGTTGTAAAATACTTCGAGTCAGTCATTTTCTGAAAGATTTTTTTTTTTTTCAAATCATTATGAATGGGTTGCATACGAAATGACTATGTTTCTCGATATAGAAATTAATTGCATTAATTGCAAACTAACAATGATGCATAGTATTCAGTAACGTACCGAAGAAATAAAATATTTTAAATATGTGTAGCCAATGTAAGATACAATAGGATTGTTCAGTGAGGTTTTTTCAGATTAGAACAGAACAGAACAGAGTAGAACAGAAATGTCAGAGAGGATAGAACAGGCAGCTGTCTGACATATGTAATTGTCAAAAAAAAAAATCAAGTTTGGTGGATAAGCAAGAAATACTTTTTATTAAAAATAGTTAGAAAAAGTATTTATTTAACTACACAATTTAATGTAATTTAATTTATGTTGTTTTTTAAATATTTATTTGTTTGTTTCCAGCACAAAGAGAAAAATTTGAGAAATTTGTTAAAAAATATGAACTTTCAAGTGACAGCAGCTGATTTTGACAGTTGTCACAAACTTGTTCTAAGTTGTTCTACCTAAAAAGTAAGAACAGAAAATCCTGTTCTATTCTGTTCCAAACTGTTCGGAACAGCCTCACTAAACAGCAAATCAGAACAGTTTAGAACAGTTTAGAACAGAAAATTCTCATTGAACAACAAAAACTTGTACTTTTCTGTTCTAAACTGTTTCAAACTGTTCGGAACAACGTCACTGAACAAAGCTAATGATTTTTATAACATAAACTGTAAATACAAAAAGAATTTATAACTTCACCCCCACTCTCGCATGAAGAGTTTAATTAATGTATATTTACTTTTTTCTTTATTTTTAATTTGAATTTAATAAACTTTAAATATGTAAGGGTCTAACAAGTTTTGTCGATTTTTTGACTTTCTGCCCGCATCATATTATTGTTGACCATGTTTAAAATGTGAACAAAACTTGTTTGTACAAAATTCAATTTGCTTTCATTTTAAAATCCTGACTTTTCCGCTACCTACGCCTTGTTTTTAAAATATTCAACGACCTTTACCCCTCACGATCCCCACACGATCTCTGGGCGGGAGACATTGTAATATATTATACTTGGGGTTACCCCAACAACTTAAAATTATAACCAGGCTACATGAAATTTTGCATTTATTTTATAATTTTGGGTTTTGGTTGACTGTACTATTGTTAGAATTTTAATAAATAAAAGATGAAAAAAAGGTTAAATTTTGTAAACTGTGGCCATTTTTCATGGTTTTGAGGCTTTTATGTTATGTTTAACTTTGACTGAATAAAAAACTAGCCTAAGACTTCAGAACTTTTAAATAGTAAGAGTGAGTAGGCGAAACAATAAACTACTCTCTCAATGCAAATTCCATCAAAAGGTACACAGATGGGTCGAGAACGTCTCAAGGGACTGGTGCAGGAATTTTTGGGCCAAGAACCAAACTTTCTCTGTCGATGGGACAGTCCACTAGCATTTTCCCAGCGGAGGTAAATGCCATAGGAAAATGTGCCGAACGAAATCTCGAATGAAACTACCGTAACCAAAACATTGCCATTATGTCGGACAGACAAGCCGCGCTCAAGGCACTGAACTCCTATGCTATTAGTTCAAAACTGGTATGGGAGTGCGTGGATAGGTTAAACGACCTTGGCAAAAATAATAATGTTACACTTCTTTGGGTACCTGGGCACGTAGGTGTCCAGGGAAATGAAGAGGCAGACTCCTTGGCAAAAATAGGAGCAACGACACCCTTACCGGGTCCCGAGCCCTATTGTGGTATAGGGGAAAATGTGATTAAAAATAAAATCAAAACAGAAGAGGAGGCCAAAAGATCCAAATTATGGACAGAACTCCCCCACCTGAGGCAAGCGAAACTACTTCTTGGGAGCTACAACCAAGAACGCTTTGCATCCTGTATAGGCTTAAGCAGGAATAACCTCAGAATAATAACAGGTTTCCTCACTGGTCACTGCAAACTAAAAAGACACCTAAGTATTCTTGGGCTGGTGAGTAGTGCCACATGCAGATTCTGCGACACTCATGAGGAAACACCTGATCACATATTAGGTAAATGCGATGCACTCGTGCAACAAAGACGTAGGTAACTGGGACATCACCAGATAGAAGAGTAAAACTACCATCTCTAAAAGTTCTCCAAATACTCAAGTTTCTCAAAGAAACAAACTTAGAGAAAGAGCTATTGAATGAGATATCTCATCTAGCTCTAAACGGGGGCACAATAGGTCTTTAGGTCGCAGAGTACTTAAACCCCTTCAATTATTCATTCATTCAAGACTAGAGAGATTGTTTAAAAACAAAAAAAAAATATACACATAACTTTGTGAAATTAACTGGACTAGTCATACTGAATCAAAGCCGGGCGCCGTGCTGTTTCTACCATTTGTCGTATTGCCTTAAAATTGAAACTATTGGAAAAAATTACATGGGATAGATTCGATATTTATGAACTATGAGTCAAACATAGTTTAAAGAGATTTTGTTCTTAAATTTATTTTTGCAACTAGAAACTTTGATCCCTTAACCCGACTCGATACATAACTTAGGTATTCAAAAGAAAGAAGATATTTTTGTGTGTGTTTTTATCTACTTTAATTTATGTACGTATTTTTTATTTTATTTTTGAGAAATTTGTTTGCCACAGGGGCGTTTCGCAGACTAAAAATATTTTACTTAGATAAGAATTGAATTTAGTGGCCGCATTAAGGTTAATACTTTTTTTAAAATAATTTAACTAATATATATTTGTAAAAATAGATAATTTAATTAACTTCTAAACTTACAAATCACACAGAAAATATTTTTAAATTGAAATTATGATACGATTTATCTGATTCTTTTCCGTTTTTCACTTTTTTTTCAGTAGAAAAATTGTTTGACAGAAAACCAATTTTCCATCAATAGTTCTGTTTGCGTACACAGACACATTTCATAAAATCCTGAGTTCGGAAAAGCTACTTTTTATTTGGGAACTTGGTCCACTTTCACACGAAGAAACCAGTTGACAATGATTTTTCTGACGTTTTCTTTTAATTTCCTTCAAAATCAATTGTACTTTCCACACAATGAAACACAATTTCCAGAGATTATAAAAAGAAGTCTATTGGTTGCATGCATATTAGAGTTTAAAGCCTAGTACGCAGATCGCTCTAAATTTTAGCTCCCATACAAAATTATCTTAAAAAATTAGCTTGGGTAAGATATTTTGTATGGGAGGTAAAATTTAGCGTGATCTGCGTACTAGTCTTGAAGGAATATGATAAAATTTCTTTAATGCTCTCCCAAGCCAATGCTAAACATTCGTTGCGGCGAAGAAACATTCGTAAGTCTAAATTAAAGGCTCTCCCAAACCAATGCGGAACATTCGTTGCGGCGAAGAAACATTCGCATGTCAAAATTTATTTACCACACCAACGCGGCGGAGAAACATATGAACTAATTCTGACTGACGAATGTTTTTTCGCCGCAGAGAATGTTTCGCATTGGTTTGGAAGAGACTTTAAGGTGAGATTTTGCCCATTACTTACTCCCCTTACCCAAACGGCTGCATTGACAATATTTGAGGCAGTAAAATGTCTCACAAGTCGTCAAAAAAGGCGTTTGGGAGAGCCTTTAAGGCTCTCCCAAACCAATGCGAAACATTCGTTGCGGCGAAGAAACATTCGTCTGTCATAATTAATGCATATGTTTCTCCGCCGCGTTGGTGTCTCTCTCTCTCATATATCACCATGTAAATAAATTTTGACATGCGAATGTTTCTTAGCCGCAACGAATGTTCCGCATTGGTTTGGGAGATCCTTAATTCATATGTTTCTCCGCCGCGTTGGTGTTGGCTTTCTCATATAACACCATGTAAATAAATTTTGACATGCGAATGTTTCTTCGCCGCAGCGAATGTTTCGCATTGGTTTGGGAGAGTCTTTAAGGTGAGATTTTGCCCATTACTTACTCCCCTTACCCAAACGGCTGCATTGACAATATTTGAGGCAGTAAAATGTCTCACAAGTCGTCACAAGTCAAAATTTATTGACTCGGCGATGGAAAGCAATAGTTGCTTTCCACCGCAAAAGCGTCCCCATTGGCAGATTTCAGAGAAATTATATGAAATTGGCAATTGTCTCAAATACCGCCACTGGAATTGCCTCTGTGGCATTTTCAATCGCAAACACAATTTAATGCTTGGGTGGGCATTTCATTGCCAGGCAATTTAAGTCCAATTTGCTGTTGTCGCTTGCATAAAATACTGATTCACTAATTTTTTCGGGGATTCCCCTTATTTTCATCTTTATTTTCAAAGTGAAGGAAAAGGTATTCAAAATCTAGTAGAACACATTTTGAAAAAAAAGATGAAATGTCAAAATTTATTGCCTCGGCGATGGGAAGCAATTATTGCTTTCCATTAAGGCTCTCCCAAACTAATGCGAAACAGTCGTTGCGGCGAAGAAACATTCGCATGTCAAAATTTATTTACATGGTGAAATATGAGAGTGCCCACACCAACTCGGCGGAGAAACATATGAAAAAATTTTGACCGACGAATGTTTTTTCGACACAACTAATGTTTCGCATTGGTTTGGGAAAGCCTTTAATCGGGCAATTTTGTCATTGCCAAAGAGTCTCTATTGGCAATGGCAATAAGCGAGGCAATTTATTGCCGCAAATATTGCCAATTGAGCCCCATCTTAAAAATTGTTCAGGGTCAATATAATAGGATCGTCCATTTTTTTGTATCGCGATCGACATCGCAGATCTCTTCGATTTGTACTAGGCGTTATTTTGGTGTAACAGAAATGTGAACACCACTAATATTCAATCTTGTTAAATGACAGCTCTGAAAACTACAAACACACCTATAAAAATTACTTGCTGTCGTCAAATTTGTCATGTTCCAAAGAAATTTCAAGCCAGACGAAAGTTGTGGTCAGTTTTTTAATGAATCAAGAAAATAATTAAAAATCTTGTACATCCTAAAATTCTACAGAGACTGTTATGTGAAATATTAATCCAAATATAATAAACAGAAATATGGCTAAATACGTTGAAAACGATCCACTGGAGCACGAAGAAAAATGGGGAATGCCACTGCGGGAACTTTATCGTCTGGCGCTGACATTCTACAAACGTAAGCAAACATCTGCAAACCTAGAACCTACACACTATTTTCTGTTACCTAGTATAAATTATTAATTTTTTTTTTAAACAGAGAACTCTGGGAAGGCTATACATTTGTCTTATGAGGACAATTTAAAACTGGTCGCATTCACAAATCAAGCTAACAATGGTCCTTTCGACGAAAAATGTGTTCCTGAACTAGGAATATTTGATGTTATTGGCAAAGATCGCCAACTGCATTGGCAGCAGCTTGGCGATATTAGCAAAGCCCAAGCTATGGAGGGGTTTATTAATCTATTAGATAGAATGTGTACTTCATTTAAACCATATATCGAAGCTGTTAAACAGGACAATGAGACAAAGCTTAAACTAGAATTACAAAAGAAGCAGGAAGCTCTTAAGCTATTGGAAAAGGAGAAGGAGCTTCAAGAAAAACAACAACAGGAGGAAGAAGAAAGATGCAAGGAAGAAATACAACGGCGACAACTAAAAGATGCTCTCAATCAGCAGACCTATCAGCAATTTAAGGTAAGTTTATTGTTTTTAACGAGACGAGTTAGAATAGAAAAACCTGTTCTAAGTTGTTCTACATAAAAAACAAGTACAGAAAATCCTGTTCTAAACTGTTAGGAACAGACTCATTGAACATCAAATCGGAACAGTTTGGAACAGAAAATTGTCATTGAACAGCAAAACCTTGTTCTTTTATGTTCCAAACTGTTCGGAACAACGTCGCTGAACAAAGCTATTATGTATTCACATTTCAGCCAACAAATTTGATTCTTATGCCAGATACTAGACTTTTCGGAAAAGTATAATGGGCATTTTGGTCTACGTTTTGGTTACGAATGAGATATAGTTGGAAAGCTTAGTCCTATTACAACATTTTTTTGTATGGACACAAAGCTGTAACCCATGGGGCTTAGGCAGTATATTACAAAATATAAAACAATTCCTCTTTGTTTATTCGAATTAGCAGTTTTTTTTAATTTGTTGGTCGCTTATTTCAGCCAACTCCCATTGTTTAGGACAAAAAAAAATACTCGTAAGTTGGTACACTCCATTGTATCTAATCGTTTTCATAGGTCTCGTTTCTGGGCACTAGGTAGACCAGATCCCATATATTTTTGCCCATTCTCCTTTATATTAAGTTGCATATAGATTTTCTCTGTTTATGATGCCATAATGGTTCTTGTCTTGATATCGTTATCATCTTTTTTAGCTAAACACAATTTATTTTAACACTAGCTCCGAGCTTTTAGTATACAAAATGCAGCTGTAATTTGTATGTCCAGTTCTATTAAGTATTTAATTTTCAATCTATTGAAATGAAAACCAAGACGATAATACAACCATCTTAATAAAACTTATAGTAATTTTTATTTGAAGATGTAAATTTAATGAAAAACCCTTTGAAATGAAGAAACTTGACATAAATGTTTTATTTGACACAATATTTGTATGGACTCTTTTGCTTCATGGCTCTCAAGGCATATGACATTTTTATAAATTTGTATCTACGTACCATTTTTGGAAAAGGTTTTATGGTTATTATTCCACACCTTGAGAAAGGCTTTGACAAAAAATTCTTTTCACCATAGATATTTCTATGACCTCTTTTGGTTCTTGGTTTTAAGGACAATTTAAACATTTATATAAATTTTCATCATTGTATCATTATTTTTAAGAATTTTATTTTCAGAGATTTGGAATGTTCTTTGGTATAATCTCTACTTCAAATACTTAATATTTAACATTAACAAACTTCGAATTTGGCGTACTTTTAGATTCACTGCTTTTAAGGGCTGACTTGTTTCGTACTGTTTTTTTTTTTATATATAGAAGAACTTGGCTCCTTTTTTAACATTTATGTTTTTGGTGTGATTTCACTTCTTTTTGCAAAGATTTCTTTGTCAGGCAAAAGTGGAGGGATTCAGTCAAGTTGTACAAAAATATTAATAGTAATATTATTCCTATATCTCAAGAACTACTGATACAAAAGAGTTGAATTTTGATGAGGGCAACTGCGTCTAATTTGCTTAAAGGCAAAACCGCACTTCATTTCGACGGAACTGCACTTCACGACGAAGAAAAACATTATTTGTATGAAATTGTATGAGCTATATCGCACTAAGCGAATATTATTGAACTATATACAATTTTATACGAGTGTGAAGTTTAGTTCCACTGAAGTGCAGTTCCGTAGAGTGTGGTCTTAAGAGCCATTCACATGAAATTGACCAACGACCAACGAATGAACACACAAACGGAAAATTGATAAACCTTAATATTACACAAAATCTATTCAAAATGGTAGAATTCGATTTAAGATTATTTTAAAATTATAAAATCTGAATTAAAAAAAAATAAGTAGGTAATAACGAATTGCGGCTATTCGTAACGAACAAATTGTTTTCTTAAAATTTTCTTGTTTAATCAATTTAAAATGAAAATTTTAGTATCTTAAAATAATCCTCAATTAAATTTCTTCCATTTTGTCTAGATTTTGTAAAGAATTCAGGTTTATTAATGTTTTAAATCCCAAGGTGTAAGGGTAAAAGACTGTACACATAAGAGCGACCCACGACCGACGAATGAATGAACAATTCGTCGGTCGTGGGTCGCTCTTATGTGTACAGTCTTTTACCCTTACAGATACTGCGAATTTCAAGTTTGTAACTTAATTGGTACTAAAGTAAGAGGGGTTCAAAAATGGCCTGAATTTGATCCCGTAACAAAATTGAAGTGCCATAACTTGGCTGGACACTACCGTGTAATTTGATAGAAGGTAACAAAAAAACAATCACTTTGTTAAACCTGACACCTAAAATTTATTTTCAACAATTGTTCAACCTTTTATAATTCCAATTTTTCCTGATTTAGCGAAAGTTTGTTTAAATAGTGTATTTTAAAATACAAATAAAAGATAAGATAGATACAAATTTAGACTAGTTAGAATGTTTACAAACAAAGGATACAATTTGACGAGAAATCACCTGAGATACATATCTTTTTCCCATAAAAAAAAAACATGGACCGCTTTCACACAAGAAAGAGTTGCCGGCAACTGGGAGTTTGTAGGCGATAAGGGCGTAAGGGGAATGAAAATAATTTCCCCTCACACCCTTCTCGCCAACAAACTAGCTAGTTTCTGGCAACTCAGTTTCCTTGTGTGAAAGCGGTCATACTCAAATATAAATACTAATAGACCAAGAGCCCACAGCAAATTTTGGGAGTGGATTGATAACCAAAATATGAGTATGGGGCTTTGTAGGTGCATATATCGCGGTATCAAAAACAACCGTCTGGCAGGTTTCTTTTTCAGCCTTTGGCGGGGGTGGGGGTTTGAAAATAGTGATTTTCCAGTTTATTTTTTCAAAGGTATAACCACTTCAATACACTTTAAAAATATATTACGTGATGCTCTGTCATTTTCTTTAAGTCAAAACGTCATAATCTTTGCAATGCGACCAATAGAATTCAAAATATATGCTTTTTACGAGGACCTTATCGTCTTTTTCTTGGAGAATTATAAAACCAAAAAAATCAACAAAACAAAGGGCCCTATTGCGGTTGTCGATCAACGATCGCACTTTCAACGATCATCACCAACGACTGATTTCTCAATCGGTATTGCGTAACTTGATCGACTTGTATTTGAGTTATTGTGAATGAAAAAGTATAAATTGTGAATTATTCATACTTTGACGTTTGACAGATTGATTTTTTTTTTCAGACTGGATTGTTTTTTATTTATCTCGTTTCGTGAAGTTTGCAATAAAATTATTTATTTTTATAAAAATATAACCTAAAATATGAAATGCATACATCGAAGCGTTGTTAAATGAACAAGATTCAAAAGAAGATACAATAAATAGAATTTTAGAGGCCATCAGAAAACGGCGCAATATAAAAAATTAATTCAACCCCTTGGAGTTAGATAATAAATTGTACGGATTTACTTGATTCTGTAGTTTTTTTTTTTATTTATTTGTCTTTTGTAGCTTTGTTAACTATTTTTGATAATCCAAGCCAGCTTTTATGGATTTACTTTCTGAAATTGATAGAAAACTTAATCTGGGAATAAAAAACTCATCGATTCCAAACATCCTTAAATTGTGTACTATGTTACGATTTCGTGCCCAAGCATCATATCAACTAAGTGTGGGAAATTATTTGTTCTTTAGGTTGGCTCAATATGTAGGTCCAAAATAAACAAAAGTGAAATACGCCGAACAAAAATGTACTTCTTTGAAAAATTCGGATTCTCAGGAGTTATTGGGTGCATTGGCGGCTTTTATGTTTTGTCGTTGAAACTTGTTTCGCCCTGCATTAAGAATAAATAATTAAATATATCTACCTATTTTACTTATAAACAAACATTTTTTTAAATAAAAACACTCACATTTTGTTCTCTACATAAATTTTTTAATTGTTGAATAGACCCCGTCGATCACAAAAATGCGGTCGACAACGAGCGATCGGATTTTCGATAATTGTCGAACGCAATCGACAACCACAATACCGATTTCTCAATTTATCGATCGTTGATCGCTCGTTAGCGATTATCGATCGACGATCGACAACCGCAATAGGGCCCAAAGTCTCCAAAAATCATCGATTATAAGATTAAGATTAAGACTATGACGTTTGGACTTAAATAAAATGACAGCGCATCACATAATATATTTTCTAAATTTATTGAAGTTGTAATACCTTTGACAAAATGATCTGGAAAATCGCTGTTTTCAAACCCCCACCACCCACAGAGGCTGAAAAAAAAACCTGCCAGACGGTTGTTTTTGATACCGCGATATATGCACCTACAAACCCTTATACTCATATTTTGGTTATCAATCCACTCCCAAAATTTGCTGCCGGCTCTTAGACTATAAGGGGAAATATGTATTTTTTGCCTTTTTATAAAAATATAAAGAATGGTGTTAACATAATGTCTTCATTTTTTTCATAAAAATACTAATTTCTCTTTTTCTCTCGGATCACATTTAAACATGATTTAATGAGCTTAAAATTAAGAAAAAATGTAGTGTCATACGGGCTTAAGTGAAGGAACGCAAGCTCGGTTCTGCTAGTACAAAATAAAAGGTATTTCAAGAAAATTAATATACTCCGTTTACATGAGAGGATTCGACGATCGAATCGGATTGATTGATCGGATTACTGGATCGAATTCAAATAAATTCGAAGTACATTTGAAGTGACACTTCAATTTTTACTGTAAGTGGGGAATTAAGTTTTTGAATAAAGTGACTACGGGAGAAAAAAAAACCAAAGCAAATTGAAACACACACACACTTTCAACTCGATTCTTTAATTTTTCAAACAGGTATACTTGTATTTTTCCATCCGATTCAATTCGAAAAGTGAAATCGGATCGAGAAATCCTCTTTTAATTGGATCTGGCTCTACGTGGAGTTGAATCCGAATTGAAGTCTGATTCAGTTTTGCATGTAAACGGAGTAATAGATCAGGAGCTGGTACCTTGATGGCGTGGGAGTTGCCTGACTATTTCTTCTCTTGCTTCTGCTTCATATTATAAATTAAATAAAATTTAACATGTAAAGCCCAGTACTCACCTCTGGGTGAAATGAAAAATAAAAGCGGGTTGAAATTCACGTGAATAAGCAAAGCAATGTGAAACCATAATTAATTATCCACGTGAAATTTCAGTCCTCAGTTTGAAAATTTTTAGTACTCACTTTGAATTAAAACTATAATTTTATTTGTATGACAGTTTAACAGAATCTTAAAATAATTCTTAAAGCCTAGTACTCAGTTGTAGTGAAAATGAAATTTCTATATAAAAGTGACACTTATTTCACAGCGAGGAAATTCATAACGAGAGCTGAGTACCCAAATGTGAGCGAAATATGAACCGGTTCAAAATTAATTTCATTTCCTAACGTACGACCACTAGGAATAGAAGTGTGAAAAAGTGGACATTTGTCAATAAACTACAATTAAAACTGTTATAATTGAATAAAAAAGCCTTAAGAATTATTTTGGATCTTACGATCGTTTATTTATGAATATAAAGCCACACTGCTATTATTTTTTCCTAGTGGTCGGACGTTAGGAAATGAAAATTATGAAATGAAATTAATTTTGAACCCGTTCACATTTCACTCTCACATTTTGGGTACTCAGCTCTCGATATGAATTTCATCGTTGTGAAATAAATGTCACTTTTATATAGAAATTTCATTTTCACTTGAACTGAGTACTAACTCTATATAGAAATTTCGTTTTCAATAGTCTACTCAAGCATTTCAAGATTCTGTTAAGCTGTCAGACAAATCGAACAATTTTTTTCATTCAAAGTAAGTACTAAAAATTTTCAAACGGAGGACTGAGTTATCACGTGGATAATTAATTATGGTTTCATAATGCTTATTCACGTGAATTTCAAACCGCTTTTATTTTTCATTTCACTCAGAGGTGAGTACTAGGCTTTAAATCAAATTATTTTTTCATTCAAAGTGAGTATTGAAAATTGTCAAACTGAGGACTAAAAATTCCCGTGGAGAATTATTTATGGTTTTATAATGATTATTCACGTGAATTTTAAACGGTTTTTATTTTTCATTTCAAATAGAGGTGAGTACTAGGCTTACTGCTTTTTTATTCAATTGTTACAACTTTTATTTTAATTTATTGACAAATGTCAAACTTTTCCACACTATTGACAAATGTCACAATTTTCCACACTGCTATTATTTTTTCCTAGTGGTCGTACGTTAGGAAATGAAAATTATGAAATGAAATTAATTTCTAACCAGTTCATATTTCGCTCTCACATTTGGGTACTCAGCTCTCGTTATGAATTTCATCACTGTGAAATAAGTGTCATTTTTTATAAAAATTTCATTTTCACTTGAACTGAGTACTAGCCTTAAACGAAGAAATTTAAATATGAAAATTACTTCTGTTTTTATGTAGGTCGAGTGAATAAATATATTTCAGTAAAAGTTCAAGTAATCTCAACTCCAGAAATAAATGTGTTTCCTTCTTTAATTAGTTAATTTCTGGAGTTGAGGTCACTTGAAATTTTTAATTGCATAAACAGTTATTTTAAACGTTTACAAGTATTTTAAATTCTTTAAATTTTCTTTTAAAATTGGTTTAGAGCTATGCTGTAAAACAGTTTCCTGGATGCCCAGAGCAACAAGCAGTATTGATATGTCAATTACAAAAGGAGCACTATCATCAGTACATGCAACAACTTCACTTGCATTCGAATTCAAAAACGCCAAACCTTTTGCAAAATGTGGGTACGGAAGAACCAGAATCAATAGATTCAAAACAATCTTTGGCATCAGAACAGAGTTTTAACGAACAAAATAACGATTCAGACAACGAGGACTATGTGACGATTTGCCCTGCAAAAATGTGGACTCGACCGGACATCAAGGCATTCAAAAAGGAAGTTGCTGCCGGGCGAGGTGATGGAGTAATAAATGTGGGCCATGGGGACATTGTTACGGTATAAAAAAAACACATATAAAAAAAAATAATTTAAACAAATTTTGAATTACAAAAATTCGTTAACAGGTTCGCGTTCCGACAAACTCAAATGGAAAATGTATTTTCTGGGAATTCGCTACTGACAACTATGACATAGGATTCGGAGTTTATTTTGAATGGAGCAAGCCCTTGACAAATGATGTTACTGTGCATGTCAGCGAAAGTGATGATGATGACGAATTCAATGAAGATGAAGACTTCAGTACTCCGGAAGATTTAGAATGTGGTTCTGTATCGACTGAGAGAAGTCTCACAGCTGCATATAAGGCTCCAATTTCAATTATTGTTCCAGTCTATCGCCGTGAATGTTTCAATGAAGTTTATGTTGGATCTCATGCTTATCCTGGCGATGGAGTTTATCTCTTGAAGTTTGATAACACTTTTAGTATTTGGCGCTCAAAAATGCTTTACTATAGGGTATACTACGAACGCTAGTTTATTTTTTTATTATTATTTTTATATTACACCTTTATTTTTATTGTTTTTTTCTTCTGAGCGAAGGAAATTTTAAAATATATATATATATATAAATGTGTTGTAATCAGATAAAATGGAACAGTGCAAAATATTAATTTCATTCGTAAATTCAAAAGAATTCTTTGTTGCGATTATTGAAATAAAATTATGTTTCTGATAATAAAGTGTGTTAAGAGACAAAATATATATAAATGTAAAATAAATGTATACAAAATTTCAATTTTAGTTTTTGAAATGAAACTTCTTTGGGCGCGTTGAGAGTGAAATTTCAAGGTTGAATTTTTGTGAAACGAAAAAATGTAACGTTTCATGTGTAACGCTGAGATCATTGATTAGCTAAGCGGTGGGAGGTAGGCTAATATATTTTCTGGTGCAATAAGTTTGGATTTTTTGATAATCTATATAAGGGAAAATGTCCTCTTATGTCTTTTTTCTAATTTCGTTAATTAGAAGGCTAGAGTTTTGAAAATTTTTTGGTGGACAGATAATGAAATTCTAAGAATCTTACTATCTCCTACTGGTATGGAGATATAAATTATTTTAAAAATTTTATCTCAAAATAGGCTAATTTCAAAAAATTGAATTAAATCAGGAGAGTCAGCTGAAAATTTGAATTATATATGGTTGCAAAATAAATAAAATCAAATTAAAGTTGTCATATACAAATTTTTGATTTTGCAGAGATTTTGATTTAAGGAATTTTTGGAAATAAACGGAAAACCTACTCAAATAAACTGATTTATATCTTTTAAATGTTCACCTTTTTTTACTTAAAAGTTTCACCATTATTATGGTGACTACGAGAGAAAAAAACAACAAAACTACACCTCACGACGCGGCAAACATTATTTATAAGAAATTGTATGAGCTATATCGCATATAATACCATAACCGGACCTGGGGCCCTATTACGTATTACGAAACGAACGGCAATTAAACGATACTTCATTAAACGATACTGCATTAAACGATAGTCACGACAGAGCGATTATTTAAAACTAGAAAGGCGGTAGAAAGATATCGCCAATCTAAGACAAAAAAAAAAAAACTATTTTTGTTGAAGCGCAACCAACTTCACCTCTATTAATGACTGTCAAAAATTGATTTAAGTAAATAAAATTTAAAATCACAAATCAACAAAATTTCATTACTTTGCAAAAATGTTCCATTGCGATTTTTTTTTGTTGGATAGTGATGATAAGGGAATCCGAAGAGGATAAAATCTTAAAGTCAAGAAGACGAATAAGAGGGATTGTTCAGTGAGCTTTTTTTCAGATCAAACAGCACAGGTTTATGAGAAACGTCAGACAAGTTAGAACAAGCTGTTCTACCTAAAGAGCAACTACAGAAAATCCTGTTCTATTCTGTTTGGAACAGCAAAACAACAGTTTGGAACAAAAAATTGTCATTGAAAAGCAAAAACTTGTGCTTTTCTGTTCGGAACAACTTCGATGAACAAAGCTAGAGAAACTTCTGATCAAATAAGCATTCCTAATTTTGCATAAGAACATCATTAAACATTTTCAATTTTTAGTGCTTTCCATAATAGCAATTAGCAAATCCAATTACTTTGATTGTTTTGGCGACCTGTAAAATAAATGATAACACATTATTAATTTTCACTCACAATTTATTTATATTTTCTATCTATTTGCATTTTCCCAGCTCCACAGACAAAAAAACAAATCACCGACCGACCACAGATACAACTTACTAAAAATATTTAAAGGACAACGTACGACTACCAAATGTCAGTCGTAAGTAAAAACGAGTCGTTAAGCTAAAACGGGTATCGTTTTATATAATCGCATTTTAACGATAATGATAGAATTTCAACTATAATCGTTTTACGTAATAGGGTCCCTGTCAATTTCGTTCGGCAGTTAAGTTTGTTTGTTGTTGTTTTGTGAATGGTGCTTGACATTTTCATACAAAAGCTTGATTCTCACTGGATGCGTTTACCTAATTTCCAAACAAATTTCGTGCAAACTTATAAAATGTGGTAATTGAGGATCAATTTGGAATTTCATCTTAATCACCTTATTTGCC
Source organism: Melangyna quadrimaculata (assembly GCA_949320155.1). Lineage (NCBI taxonomy): Eukaryota > Metazoa > Arthropoda > Insecta > Diptera > Syrphidae > Melangyna > Melangyna quadrimaculata. Next base: position 86,962,778 of record OX439484.1, read on the forward strand.
CACGCCAAATGAAAACTTAGTACCCTCCTAGCAATACCATTGATAAACTTTGATCAGAAAAAAAAAAACAGTCGACTCGACTGTTCAACAAAAGAACTCTTCGGAGGAAAAAATATAACCTAGTACTATTTCGGCAGCCCTGCTTCTAGTTTTGAAATCTATCGAACTCATGGAGGGAAATCGGTGTTTTCAGAAACATGGGACTCGCTTTCTTTTGCTGTCATAACAGAAGAAGTGACAGAAGACAATTTGTGATTCCTCCAAAGTCCAAGGATTTGATCGCTGTCCTTCCAAAATCCAGATTAGACCAGTATCATGAGTTTGTTTAGGAAAAACAAAGCATTATTTCTAGGAACAAGTTATATTACACGGCTACATCAACAAAAGAGTCTATCAGTGCTCGGTATAGAAACATCTTGCGATGATACTGGAGTTGCTTTAGTTCAATCAAATGGCCAAGTTCTTGGTAACGTTACCAATTCTCAACAAGGAATTCACTTAAGGTAAATTTGAACAAATTGGTTGTATAATGTAGTTACCAGAATGACAGTATTGAATGTTTATATCACAGATATGGAGGCATTATACCGCCAAGAGCTCAGGATTTACATAGATTAAATATAGAAGCCACATATCTGAAATGTATCGAAAGTGCTGGAATTGATGCATCTGCCTTAGATGCCATTGCAGTGACAACACGACCAGGTTTTTATTTTAATTTTAAGGTATTCCCAATATGGTCACTACTACTACTATTGGTTTTTAAAATACCACCCTCCAAGGTTTGGTAATGAGTCTTATGATTGGGCTTCGGTTTGCAAAGTATTTAGGACGGAAATACTCAAAGCCCATCATTCCAATTCATCACATGGAAGCTCATGCTCTTGCCGTAAGAATGGAACAAAATGTCGAATTTCCATTTTTATGTCTTTTGATAAGTGGCGGACACAGCCAACTAGTATTTATCAAAAAAGCTACTGAGTTTTATCTTCTCGGTGAAAGCCTTGATGATGCACCCGGAGAAGCATTTGACAAAATATCTAGACGACTACGTTTAGCTACTATGACCAAATACGCCAATATGAATGGGGGACAAGCAATAGAATGTGCAGCAAAAGAAGCAACTTGTCCTGATCGCTTTGACTTCCCTCTACCGCTTAGTCGATATAAAGATTGCAACTTTAGTTTTGCTGGATTGAAAAATAATGCTATTCGCACTATTACCGCAGCTGAATTAAAAGAAAGTAAGGATGTGATTTGCTTTTTCTTTATTGTAATTGTTAATTACTCTTAATTGCACAACATTTATTTTTAGACACTCGTCCAGATGACGTCATAATACACTACAAGGATTTTTGTGCAGGATTTTTAAAGGCTTCAACTAGGCACATTTCGAATCGAACCCAAAGAGCATTAGAATTTTGTTTACAAAAAAAACTTTTTGATAATAACGTTAAGCCATCGATAGTTGTTTCTGGTGGGGTAGCTAATAATGATTATATTTTTGAAAATATTTGTAATATAGCCGAAAAATACGATGCGAAAGCATTTCGTCCTTCAAAGCAATATTGTTCAGATAATGGCGCAATGATTGCTTGGAACGGTATAGAAAGATTATTAGAAGATAGATCGTGTGCACTTGAAAATTATGATAGCTTAGATGTAAAAGGAAAATGCACATTAGGATTTAATTTAATTGACGACGTTGTAAACGAAGATATAAAATGTAAATGGGTTAAGACACTTTAGTAAACAAAAATAAACAGAAACAATAATTATGTAATATTTTTCCGTTTGGATAATTTATAAAAGCTATCATACATAATTATGAAGACTACTAGGCATTTTCAATGGAACATTGGATTATTTAAGCAACAGACCAGCACTAGCAAACGTCAACACGTCGTTAAGCCAATGTTAAATTTGCTGGTGCATTGCTCGAAACGCTGATTCGTAGGTATTTTAATGATTGTTTACTGATGGTGGGGCTGTTGCCCGTTTCTATTTCACTTCTATTTGTTTTTAAGGGTGAATGCAACAGGAAACACGTTATAGAAGCTTTATTTATCTATATAGCGAAAGAACGTCGACTAAAATGTTGACCCTGAAAAGTTAAAAATTTCATTAATAGAAAGTGCAAAACAAAATCATACTAGAGAGGCGATAAATCGCATCATAAGCAGTATAACGTAACACATAAACATATGTTTTGGGTGAAGCTCTATTTATGCATCGATGCATAAAGACTTGCTGAACATATTTGGCCTAGTCATATGAGTTTGGTACCGCAAAGGAATCTATTTATTACAGTATGCTTTGGTTGATTTTTATTTTGTAAGGAGAAGTTGCCCACCTACGTATATAGCCCATCACCTCCACAGGCATAACAGCAGATGAAGAAAACGAGTGGGAGGAATTCGAGTCAAATCTGGTCGATTACACTAGCAAAATCAAACACTTATTTTGGACCCCTTCAAAACTAAAAATTGGCAAATTAGTTGAACCAATGGAATGCCTTAGTTCTCTAGCTCATAATCTTTGAACAACTTATAATGTATGTAATACAAAAAAATATTACACCAACCTCAGAGAGAAGTTAGCACAAAGCCGAAAAGATGTCGGCCACCCTTTAAAGGAAAGATTTATCTCGCATCTGGCTTCGAATATTTTTATTTACAAATAATTTTAATAAAACACAAGGTACATGCATAATGTATTTTGAAAAACAAATTAAACAATATTTTATCAAAATAAATGTAGCTACATAGGTATGAGTGAAGTTTATTATATTTTGTATTTAACTTAACTTAATAACTATAAATTTTACAATCCTAAATCAATCCTCAGTGATAGATAGGTAGGTATATAGGTACACATAAATTTGATCCATCAAATGATTTTTATTTTTAAATAGGCGTAGGTTCTATTTGTAAATTTAATATTTTCATATATGATTTCTTTTAACTCTTTCGAAATGCAGCTCATGCAATAATTTATTTTTATTATAATAAATTGGATTTTCATGCTCACTAAGTTCGGGATCATATGAGTACTGTTGGAAATCATTTGGTGGGATTTGATTTGTATTGTGATGCAAGACGCTCGGATAATGCATGTTATGATTTATATGTTGTTGCATATTATTATGCAAACCCATATTTGATGTGGGATAATCTTGATTCTGATGCTGAAGGAATGTTTCATCCAAATTATTATTTATATGAAGATTGTTAATTCGCTTTGAAAGAGGTGTGGACTCACAATAATCATCTTCACGGCTCCTTTTTCTTTAATAGATTAAGTTTGGTAAAGAATTTATTTACATGAATTGAAGGATCAAACCTTTTGTCCATTAAACCAGTCATCATTGCACCTAAATCAGATTAATTAATTTTTGATGTAGGTAATTTTTTTTTTGTGAAACAGATGACTTTCAGAAAGAGTAAACAAAACAAAACTAGAAATAGAAATGTGAAAATGTCACAAAAGAAGTTGAAGTCATAGCCGCATGAAAACAGTATACAGCACAAGTAAGACCACTATCAATCAAGGAAACTGAGTTGACAGAAACTACCCTGCAAACCAAAACACAGTAGTTTGCCTTAAAACACAACCACAAACAAAACGCATTCTATAAATGTATGTGTTTCTTTATTTACCAAAAACTCTCCCCTCAAAAAAAGTACTTTTGTTTCTTTCAAAAAAAATAAAACTCTTCTATCGTAAAAGGGAAGAAAGAGTGCGATGTATACGATGCACAAAGTTTTGTCTCATTTCGTATGTGCACAACATGACAAACAAAAACAGTTATTTTATCGGCAATCGCGAGTTATAAATGGTTGTCTTTTAAATTTTAATGTTTTGTGAAATTGAACAGAGTTCAAAAAAATATAAATACATAAGGTAAATATAAATTATTTTTTTTATATATTTTTCTCCAAAGATATCCAAAAATTAGGAACGTAAAAAAAATGAGTGAAAAAACATTCGCAAATAAAATGGCCGAAGAGCTAAAGTTCTTCAATGAAAATATTGCACGCTACAAAAACTTAAAGACGTTCGCTATTAGTGCTGCAGGAGAAAATGAAATTGGCCAGAACGAGGAAGAGGTGTGAATGGAACTTAAAGAAAATGAAGCAACACTCAGACATAAACTGGAACAGTGGGTTTTGAAAAACAAGGTGCCTCACAACCAAGTTGATGATCTTCTCCAAACTTTTAGTTCATCGGGTGTAAGAAACTTGCCGCGAACGGCTCGCAAGCTTTTGGCAACTGTCACTAAAGCCATTTTACCAATGAAACTTGAACCAGGCGAATATCATCATTTTGGTATACAAAACTTTTTAAAATCAATCAAATCAAAATCTAGCCAAAGAAGAAGAATAGAAAAATAGATGTGGGAATCGATGGCCTACAATTATTTAAAAGCTCTCGACGTGTGCTTTGGCCAATACTTGGAGCCTCCGTCAATTTTCCAACACACAATGCACAATGAAACGTTTCTCGTCGTCACGTCACGCCGGAGTTGGGAGTTTTTTTTTTTTATATTTGACCGATGGTGAATTTTTTAAATTAACAAAAATAAATATAAATTTTGTTGACAATGAAATTGTATTTATAGATTTATTTGTGTTGACAATATTATAATGTTGTATTGTTTTAATTTCTGTGCATTTTTAGTCGAAAATCATTTCACCAGCCCAATGGACAAACACAATTATAATATTTAAATAATTAAAGTAATTTCAGTTTGATTTTTCATTATTTTGAACGCACACTGCACAGCAAGAACAAAAATAATAAATAATTTAACGCTGTCAAAAAACTCGTCGTCAAGAAACTCGTCGCATTGTGAATTGGGGAACGATTTTATAACTAGAAAAAAATGAAAGCGATTCACGTCACGCTCTCGTCACGTTTTCACGTCGCATTGTGAATCGAGCTTGAGACATAGAAGCGAGACAAAAAGTTGTTGGTCTCGCTCTTAGTTTTAAATTTGTATTTTAACGTCCATTCTAGTTCTCAGACGTGTCTAAGCAAGATATATAAAAGTGCTTAAAAGCTAAATAATTATATTTGTTAATAAAGACAGTAATTTTGTAAAAAATAAATAAACCACAACGTCAGGTGTGGGGTAATACACAAAAGAAAAGACAATTATCGTGTAGATTATACCTTTTATTTGCGGATTTAAAACCAGCCATGACAAAACTCACCAAAGCGCAATCGGCTGAAGCACTTCAGAGCGCTGGAGTAAATGTGCCAGACACGGCTTCTCTAGCTCAACTTCGGTCATTGTATGAGAATACAGTGGACACTTCTGCAACACCCCAACAAACTTCTGCTGAGTTAACTGAGGAAACTCCACCTTCTGGACCTCCGAATGAAGAAAATACTTCTGCAGCACCGGCCCCTTCCGATAACAGGCATGGTGCTACAACCTCTGATGATGGCCAAGACATGGAGGAAGAACGAGAGCTGGCCAGACTTGAGCGTCGCAAAAAAATTCGTGATTTGAGGAAATAGTTGGACCAGATGGAGGCGTCCACAACATCTTCGGTTGCACCATGGCGTGCAGTGGACTTCTCAGACATCGAATATGCTGTTCCTGCATTCAACGGTGACGATCCACATAGCATTACTAAATGGATAGTTGAATACGAGGATGTGACCGACTCGCTGGGATGCGATGACCGATGCAAGTATTTGTCTGCACGTCGTCTCATGCAGGGAACTGCGAAAATGTTGTTACGCACGGTCTACGTTGACAACTGGGATTCCTTAAAGCAAACACTCATTAAAAAATTCGACCATAAGATGAGCAGACAGCAGGTCTATCGTCAACTGAGTGAGAGAGTGCGTCGTCAGGGCGAGCCGCTTCTTCGATATGTCATATGTATGCAAGAACTTAGGTCACATGCTGAAATTGATGAGGCAGAGTTGATTGAGTTCATTATCGATGGCTTGAGGGATTCACCAGCAAATGTTTCCATTCTATTTGCTGCCAAAACAATAGTAGAGCTCATAAACCTTTTGCCACGATATGAAAAGAGAAGAGTTCCGAGGACTACGGTTGCTAGGTCAACAATTTCTGGAGGAAATATGGTTCCCTCAATTTCAGCGTCAGACAACGAACAGCCCAAGAGATGTTTTAATTGTTCAAAGTATAGGCTCATCGCAGTAAAATGCCTAAAGGAGCAACGACCAGCTGGATCCTGTTTTAAATGTGCTGACGAGGGGCACACTTACAAAAATTGCCCTTATGTTATGAAGACCAGAGGTGGAGCTGTGAACCGAGATGCCCTACATGATGATACCAAGGAGCTGACTCAGATTTTGGATGCTGTTCAGATGGTAAGTGTCGCCTTTATGACAAATAAGAATAAGTGCACAAAATTTATCGATTGTTGTTGTCTTTTGGATACCGGTAGTCCGGTTAGTTTCATACAAAAGTCTATCCTGCCTGAAGGAATTTATATTCAAGAATCATTAACTTATTCAAGATTTAAAGGATTAGGAGACATTAAACTCTTTACGTACGGTACGATTAATTGTTATATTAATATAAAAGATACTTTTAAACTTGTTTCCCTTATGGTTATTCCAGATGAAGTAACTCCTATTCCTTTACTTATTGGTCGTGATCTACTTGAAATCTTTAATATAAGACTTAATATGAACTACAATAAAGTTAATATAACTTCTGAGCAGTGTCAAAATGAAATTTGTTCGAATTAAACTTTTTTTTCTAACCAATTGTATATGTGCACTTATTCTGATGAAAAAACTGAACCTTCAGAGGGTAGTAATTGTAAGAACAATATAAATGATGTTTCTGTAAGCAGTGTATTGGCCGCTGAATTTAAGATACAATCTAATGAACTTAGTGATTGCTTCAAAGACGAGTTGAATACATTTGATTATAATCAAATTAAGCTTAATGACGATCTTGATGTAAACAGAGAATATAATAATGTTGAGATAGATAGTGATTTCTTTGGTTGCCATGCTTTTGGGATTATATGGGATAGAGAAGATTGTATAGATATTAGGGGTATTCACGATTCGATGCAACTGGTCTTAGTATCATTGCAAAAGTGTAAAATTCAAAAATCTTCTTGCTCTATAACAACAACACTGCTTTAAATCTTGCAACAGTTTTGCATTTTTGCTATAACCTAACCTCATTGCAACATGGAGTGTAAAATTTGCCTAGTGCCGTTGTCAGTTTGGAAGAAAATTTTTCAATTTTACACTTTTGCAATGATACTAGATCAGTTGCATCAGATCGTGAATACCCCTATTGATCCAAACCTTAGTTTAGACATTTCAAAAACCATTAATGATATAGTCTCTCACAATTATTTGAATTTTGATAAATCTTTAGTTTCACCAAAGGATTTTGAAATGCACATTAGACTCACATCTGATATTCCTGTTTGTTTTGCTCCACGAAGGCTATCAATCTCAGAGAAAGGTACTGTGAGTGAAATAATAAAAGATCTATTGGAAAAACGAATTATTCAGCCAAGTAGCTCTCCGTATGCTGCACCAATAGTTTTGGTTAAGAAAAAATCAGGTGCGTCAAGCTGGGTACACCAAAGCGCTTAATTCCTGCATCATTAGATTTTTGAATTTCCGTTGTGGTGTACCCAGCTTGACGCACCTGAAAATGATTTTATTTAAAAAATTATTGCAATTTAACGGTATTTCTTATTTCTTACAAATACAGGACCAATCAATATGTCTATTTATTGCAGTTTAACCTTTTAAGATATCCCAACCGTTAAGTTGCAACTACTTTTGTGATCAACTTAATGACTGTTTTTGCAGTGCGACTTAAGCCGTAACTACATAGACCTACTTTTGTACAAAAGTGAGAAATTGAAATGCTCGCTAAAGAAACTTGCTTGCACAAAAACATACGAAAATTGTTCTGACATGTAAATTGACCACCATGTACGATTTTTTTTTGCAAGCAGGTGCCTTCAGAATAGATATTTATTTTTCACTTTTGTACTTTTGTACAAAAGTAGGCCTATGTAGTTAAGGCTTTAGCCCACTTTCATAATTAAGGGCACATTTAAAAAAAAAAGACCAGACAAGTCAACAAATAGATCATTTTCTTGTTCCAGTTCGTGAAACAAAAACTTATATGTTGACTTTTGTGGTATTTTTTTTTTTTTAAATATAGACTCGAATCAAAAAAAATTCTCGAAAATTCTCCTCAAGCGTACACTTGAGAAAAATTTCGACTTGAGTGACGACTATGAATTTCGCCCTAAAAGTCGAACTTCCATTTAAATTTTGTTTTATTAACAGAAATTCTGCGAGAACGAAGAAAATTCTGAGGGAAAACATAATAATCAATCGCAACGTCCAAAAAATGATTTCTAATTTCGCTGGCGAGGAAAACAATGAGTACATCATTGAAATAGAAGCAACGTTTCCCATTGGTACGGTGGCACAAATGAGTGACGTAGAGCTTCGGCTCAAAAATTCTGAGTTTGCGGCAAAATTGGTCACATGCTGATTAAAATTCAAAACATCTTAAAACCATAAAAAAACCTTACTTATAGGAAATCTATTTGAAGAAATATAGTGGTATCTTAAAAAAAGTTTTCCGGTTTTTAGCTGCTGATTGCGTTTTTATAGATTTCAACCTGGATGGGCGAGCAGGAAAGAAATCGCTTAAAGCTTTAAGGCTCTCCCAAACCAATGCGGAACATTCGTTGCGGCGAAGAAACATTCGCATGTCGAAATTTATTTACATGGTGATATATGAGAGTCCCCACACCAACGCGGCGGAGAAACATATGAATTAATTTTGACTGACGAATGTTTTTTCGCCGCAACGAATGTTCCGCATTGGTTTGGGAGAGCCTTTAATGTTGTACAAAAAAATATTGCTTGGTAAGTTCTAAACAATTGTTATTATTCTATTTTCAGATGCTTGTGGTGGTCTTCTGGGACGAGAAAAATTTGAAAAAGAACTCGGAAAGTGTGTTTTAAATGCACATAACCGTTTCTATAAGAAACAAAGAAATTATATTTAATTATTGTTATTAAATTTAAATATAAAATACAAATGTTTTTATTAGTGGTTTATACTTTATTGTTTACCTACTGCATTTGAGATTCATCAGGGCCAAGGAAACCATTTTGACGATCGCCGAGAATTTTGAGATTGTTATACAGCAAATTGTTCAATTATTGGAACGGCTCTAAAGTCTGAACATTTTCTTATTTATTTTGATAAAACTCGCAATAAACTGGTGAATTTGTTCTTAATGAAACTAAATCCGTTTTTAAATTTCATAATATGATACAAATTTATATGAACAATTGAATTTAACAAATAGTTTTCAATAAAACTAGTTAATTAAAACTATTCGTAAAATTCAATTTATCATATAAATTTATTTCATATATAATTTCAAAAGGCTCAGTTTCAGAAGAAACAAACTACTTCTTTTACGTACAAGTTTCACCAGTTATATCCGTACTTCTAGATTCGAGAACTCAGTAATTTTAGTAGTACGGATATAACCGGTGAAATGTATACTTTTAAAGGGAAAGTTTCAGGGCTTTCGCTATGGTTTAAGAATCTACTGGCGAACAAACATTAGAAGTACTTACAGTAGTGCTTCGCTGATATACATTTGAAGTACCTTTGTCAGTACTTTAATAGAGGGGAAATTCACTACATTTCGCATGCTAGAAAGAGATAGCTGCTTCATGTATTCTCATGTATAGGAGCAGGAGGTATATAACCGAGTTTTTTCCCGAGACCCTATCTTTTTTCAGTGGAAAAGAAGTACTTCTATTTCGTACATATTTCATCGGTTATTTATGTAGTTCTACATTTGCTGGGTATCTGGTTTGTTGGTGAAAAGGTTGTGAGGGGAGATTTTTTCCTTCCCCTTACGCCCTTCTCGCCAACAAACTAAAAATTGCAGGCAACTCAGTTTCCTTGTGTGAAGGAAACCCAAAAACGTTTTTTTCGGCAATATGTTTAAGGGCTGCCTCCAAATGAACTATGGCAGGATTAGCAACATGTCTAGATAAAATACAATAGTCATGAGCGCTGTTCAAAGAGTGGCCATGAGATTTAATGTTTCAAGGGTTTTAAGTACAACGTGTGTTTTTTGCCGATGCTATGTAGTTAAGGCTTAAAACAATACGGATCAGTGGCTAAATTGGTATATATGCCAGTCTCTTTTTCCTCATGTTTTAATCAGCCCTAATGTGAGTTCCGCGTGAAAATCCGCCCGGAAAAATCAAATTTCACTCTTCCCTTATTGTGAGTCTCGGGCGGAAAATGTTCCCTGTTCGTAAAATTTCCCTTATGAGCACTATTGACAGAATTTTTTTCGTGTGAATATATCACGTCATTTACAGCAAGATTTCCATTTCATTTTTGGAGGCGAGCGAGGTCACACTTGTTGTGACAAATCATTTTCGGGCGAAATGGTTTCCAGGTGAGCTCACAATAGGACTGGGGTGACATTCTGTATCGCAAAAGCGAACAAACGTTTTCGTTTGTGCGAACGGTTTGGTTCATGTAACATGAAAAGTTTTGTTCGTGCGTGCGAAAGAAATTAAACGTATTTTGTATTTAATTTTTTTGTTTATAAACTAATTACAACTACACATCGATCACTATAAATGTATCTTAAATTAATAACTAAATAGATGAGACGCGGTTATTTTTAAAAGTAAAGTAAAGTAAAGTGAATCATATCAAAACAACGCAAAAATAATGTCGCATGAGATCTAGAGATGGGTGCTCTTAGCTCACCTCATTTTGTCACCACTAACATAGATAAACAATATAAAGATACACATCTTTCGTACGTTTTACCCCCCAAAACCCATTTGTTTACATTGTTGTTTTTGTAATTTAATTCTGTGTCCATGAATAAATGTGAAATCCAACAACAAAGTTAAAGTGGTGGAAATCAATAAGTTGCACTAGTATGCGTGTTTTAAAGCACACTAGTAAAACTTACTGATTTCCACCACGGCTAAACCCACCTTTTAGCTTGTAGGCAAACCGGATTGACAGCCAAAGATTTGTATCTTTATTCGTTTATCTATGCCACTAATGAAGCCAGAAGCCACCACACTAAATAAAACTCAAATTCTTCTGTACGAATTGTAACTATTTTTTCTCAAGTTATATTAAGGCACCTATTATCAATCGCGAGTCTCAAGAAATATTAGGCGAATCTGACTTTTGGCACTACCGTTTATGGCTCACCTAACTATATTCGGCTTAAAAGTCAAAAATGTGTTGAACTGAGATGTTGCTCTATACGAACGTTGCAGTTTGCTATTCTTAAAATCACGACATACGTTATTTTAAAAACGTTCGACTCGCGAGCCATAATAGGGCCCTTAATATATAATGTTTAATCATACCTTTTTACCACTTTTATGTATCCACCTTTTCACCATCTCAATATATCTTATCCCCAACCCAAATCAAACAACCAAAAGTATACAAATGTACAACACAGGCTCTAAAACCTATTGCGAATGAAATAAACGAAATGGCGATACAGAATACCTACTATTTTCAGGTTTTAGACCATTTTCAATCTTTCTTTCGTATGTAAAAGTAAAAGCAAGAAGTTTAAGAATTTTTGTAAATTCTAAAACCATTTAAGAAAAAAATGCTTTTTTGTGCAACGGTTGTTTGTGAATTAAACCATCGATGCTATGCTCCTAATGCGTTTCACTTCCTCTTCAGGGCACAATAAAAAACACTTTTCGAAGTAAATGCAATACTTTTTTATGTAGCAAAAAAAATTAATATATTTTTTCACATTCTTAAATACCTCATGTGTGTAAACAAAACACTTAAGAAACGTTAAAGAATAAATCTTTGCTTTCAATTTGATATTAAAAATCATTTCCAGTAATAATAATTGTATTTACTAAAACTAATACAGTATATAATATAAAAGTAAATGATATTAAAAAAATGTTATTAGTTCATAACAACTACAACTGCTGTTCTCATGTGTGATTTTGCCAACTAATTTTACGTAGTCATACAATAAAAAATATATATTTTATGAATTTAGCGACATTTTTGTTGTTTATTTTTTCATTATTATTTTTATTTTTTTTTTCTTGTTTAATTAATTTGTTGTTGCCTTTGTGGTTTCTCTTTTAATTTGCTTTTAAATTAAAATATCTTCAAAATAGTGTATGTGTTTTTTTTAATGTTTCGTGAAACCATATAAATAAATGTTAAAATTATAGGAATTTGCACTTCCTTTTCTTTGATGGTTCTGGTGGTTCTAACGCTGCAAGTATTGCTTCATCGAATACGTTCTTAAGTCCTTTCTGTAAAGTAAATAAACAAAATATTAAATCCAATAAAATGCTAATTTTCCAAAGCTAAATATTAATAAGGTTTACTTGTCTTTTATTCTAAAATAAATATACTTGAGTTATTTGGACGGAAAATATGATGATTTTAAAATTATTAAATATATGGATGGTGTAACAATAAAGAATGTGTAAAAACAACAACCAAAAATCATAAGCCTAGCAACGATACATTTTCCTCATGTGGAAGACGAAGTGCTTTTGACTTTATTTTGGAACAAAAAGAGCATCTTAATGAAACAATTTATCAATTTCTTTGAGTTTAAGTATTTTAGTCCAAGTTATGCCATTTACCATATAAATCTAGGATGTTTTGGGAAGTATGCGAACAGGTTTCTGATATCTCAGAAATCTAAACGTAGTTCCTGAACTTTGATCTCAATAAGCTGAGGCTACTTTTATTTCAGGAAAATTAAAAAATGCCTTTTTTAGACACAAATATTCGTTGGAAATAGTTTTTTTTTGTATGAATAAATTATTTAAGGTAATTGTTAATTGATTTGTACCCTTTTTATATTGCAAATCGTATCTTAACAAATAAAATTTACAAAAAGAAATCTTTTTACTGATGAGTTTTCCTGATCGCTATAACCGGCCCCTTAAAATGATAAAACGCAGTGCAGATTTAAGAGGAGATACCGAGTGCGACTAAAAAAGTTATTTCTGATCAATTTGTAAATAAAAGAACTCTCCCTGCTTTTGACTTATTGTTGAGAAATTGTATCCAAGATTCTCATCCTGCTCAGTCAAACCGACGGAAAATTTGACTAATAAAATTAACAAGTATCACCCACTGGCCGAAATTCGACCACCAGAAACTCACATCACAGACTCTAGAGTCAAATAATTTGGTTGAAAATTAAATACAAAAGATAAGGTTTTAATTTTTTGTAATATCCACAGTTGTGGGCGGCAGGTATCAGGTATATTCTGCACATCTCCGCACCTATGGCTTTCCAACCATATAAATTTTATCGAAATCGGTTGGATACTTTTTGAGTAAATGGTACCACAAAATTTATATATAGATTATCTTATCTATATGTAAATAGCCTTAGTAAAATTTTGTGGTACCATTTTTTCAAAAAGTGTTTAATCGATTTCGATAAATTTTATATGGAAAGCCATAGTTGCGGAGATGTGCAGAATACACCTGAGACACGCATTTACACACTGTGGTTACACTGCCGACTACTTTGCACATTAAACAATTCAATTTAAAAACTAAAAAAAAATCGCTAAAATGAGTTAATAAATAAGGCTGATAATTTGTATCAGTCAAGTGCCATTCATATGAGCTGCGAACTGCGAATATCTTTTAAAGCTATTTCTGAAGCAAATATAAACTTGTTCTTATTTAAGTTATTAAACAAATGGAATAAATGATAATTTTTAAAAATTTAAATAGAAAATATTGCGTTAAATTAGTTAAACATACAAAAAAAACACATTTTGCGATCTGCGGCCTGCGAACTATCAAATGTAAATTCACAGTCCACAAATACAAGACGCATTCCACAAATACAAGACGCATTCCACAAAGCTTTCGCTCGAATTTAACCTCAAAAATAAAATGTCTACTGCTACTCGTGTTGTTTGGTTTGGTTGCTAAGAAAATGAGTGACTCCGCAGAAAAAAGAGTATCATTATTTGCAAATAATTAAATATCTTTTTTTATTATTTGAAACTTCACTTTTTTTGACAGTTCGCAGATCTCTGTGACCACTTACATATATGAATGAAATGTCATATTCTGCGACCATTCACAATTCTCAGACGCAGGTCGCGGCTTCATATGAATGTCACTCCAATGTGTAACATATTTTTCATATCGAGATTTCTCCAAATCGAGGTTTAGGAACGGATAACTTTTTATAACAAATAAACGTACTATTTGCAAGAATCGTTTTAACACAAGCCAACTTGTCATGAATCAGTGCTTGTATATGACACATGTATTAGAATATATCCTCGACTTTATGATAAAGACTAGTAAGTAAGATATCATACAGCACAAATATTTGTATGAATAAGTTAACTTATGATATGGTAAAGTTTTCTATGCGTGTGTCAGCTAACACGTGTGCTATGGAGAGTATGATGGTTTTTAATGAATACGGCTGCTAATCTTTGTCTTCTTCTTCTTCAAAAAAAGAAGATTTTTCGAATATCTGGAAAATGAGGAAAATTGACTTTTCAATGTTGAGTTAGCATTAAGATAGAAAATTGGAGAATATTTTTTTGATATTTCGTAACTTGGCCTCTGGGGTATCCAAATTATTTTTCGTTTTTAATAAGCACCAACCACAATATTTTACAAACTTATTTCATTAATTTATTTAAAAATATTTTCAGTTAAGTAAATTTTCTATTAATTTATGAATACGTCAATATGTTTTTGCTTTAAATTCAACAAAGCTGTTGTCGATAGTTCAGCTGGTAGAAAAGTGGTTAGTAAATTTATCTTTTACCCATTTACCTTTCGGGTCCTTATTGGTTTCATCTTTAATTCCCAATATCTCCAAAATAATATTTCATTTATTCCTTAATACAAGTTGAATTGAAAAAGATGAACTTATAAGTTTCATTAAACAAAAACTAATAATTAATTGATCGACATTAATATCAAAAACATTAAATTAAGAGTATTCTAAGTAAAGCAACAATAGTATATGTAGTTATTATTCACATAAGGAAAAAAGCACAGCAGTTAAACTTTATTGTTTAGTCAGATTTTTAAAAAATGAGTAAACTAAATTTTTTTAAAATTTTATTTTTATCTTTGTAGGCGGAAAAATCTAATACATAATTGTTATAATTTATATTTAGGTTAATATAAATATTTTAATAGAATTTAATTTAATAGAAAAAAAATACTCATAAAACTTTCCCAAGTGTAACTTGAGTTACCATGGATTACCCCCTTAACATTAGTTAATTGTATTTAAAAAAAAAGTCAACTCAGCTGTGTTTTGGTTATTATAATTTGGCTTTAGATATTTGGATTGCTATTTGGCTTTGTGGCGTAATCTTCTAATTGTCAGCTCTGAATTCACTGAATTAGGGTTTCGATAAAGTTTCGATTACTTTCGCAGCTAAGCAGATGCTTAATACAACTGTTGTTGCTTGTTTTCTTATCTGATGACTACAAATTTAGTGTGTAATTTATATTGATAAACACTAACTTGCAGCATTTTCGAGATACAAAATACTGAATAATTTTATCTGAAATATCTTTCGTAATAAAATAAACGAATAGACTTTAATGAATATTGGAAACAAAGTAATATTTAGATTTTTCACCAAACATTATACAAATAATAAATGAAAAAAAAAATTCAATATGTGTTACCTGTGTTAGTGCAGAGCACTCAACATATTTTACAGCCTTAAGTTCCTTTGCTAATTTTTCTCCTTGCTCCATTGATATTGGTTTTTGCTTATTTTTAGCCAGTTTTTCCAATGTACTGCTCTCATCGCGCAAATCAATTTGAGTTCCTACCAACAAAAATGGAGTTTTTTGGCAGTGATGCGTTATTTCCGGAACCCACTGCAAAATAAATTTTAGTATTTCTCTGCTACTTTATTATTAAAAATAAAATATTGACGCGTACTTTTTCTTTGACATTTTCAAATGAACTGGGACTAACGACCGAAAAACAAACCAAAAACACATCTGTCTGGGGATAAGATAATGGTCGAAGACGATCGTAATCCTCCTGGCCTAGAAAATTATTAGATATATTTTTTAATGTATTCTTTACTTTAATGATCAAATCGATTCTAATTACCTGCAGTATCAAAAAGTCCAAGAGTGTATGGCTCTCCTCCAATCATTACTGTAACTGCATAATTATCGAATACTGTTGGTACATACTCTGATGGAAATTTGTTGGTGGTGTAGGAAATTAGAAGACATGTTTTTCCTACGGCACCATCACCAACAACTACACATTTAATTGTCTGCATGATACTCCTGGGAAATAGAACATGTATGTGGTTTGAGGATATTTTATGAATATAAAATCGAAAATTTTGAGATTGCATTAATGAAATTGCATATGAATACAAGATGAATGCGATTATTTTCTGAATCTAAATTAAGCCTTATTATACGATAACATAAGTAGGAACTCTTAAAAAACTTTCAAAATTTTACCATAGAAAAAAAAACTAAAGAAAACATATCGGATCTTTAACTATGTTTCCACCAAAGAGAAAACCAAAATTTTTGGATCTGTTTATAAAAAAAAGGTTACATAATGTGGTTAAGATTTCAAGAAAATTTCAAAACTGTAGGTCACCCTATGTGGATATCAGGGCTGAATTTACTAAATTCCGAGATATCACTTCGGTAGGATCATTATTTAACTTTGACACTAGCATCGACGCAAACACTTCCAGCTGCACTTAGCTCTCATGCTAAAATTATCGACTGATTTTGATGGGGTTTTGGTATTTTGATTTTTAATACTCTAAATAATTCGAGTCCACAGTTAGCTAGTTTTGAATAAGTGTCATCTTGTAGAAAATTTTATAACAAATAAAGGAGAATGGGAAAAAAATATATATGACCTGGTCTACCAAGGGCACAGAAACGCGACCTATGGAAATGATTAGGTACTATGAAGTGTACCAACGTACAATTATTTTTTTCCCTAAACAATGAAAATTGGCTAAAATAAGCTAACAACAAATAAGAAAAATTGTATATGAATGTTTTATCGAGAATAATGTCATGGTCATGTTGTAAGTACTATGGAGTGCATAATCGATGGACAATTTGTTTTTTAATACACGTGAGATGGTCGAAATAAATTACTTAAAGAAAAAAAACATTTCGATGATTTGTATAAACAAAGTAGAAATTTATATCTACTGCCTGAACCCCATGGTTTACAGTTCTGTGTCCATGTCCATATTCAAAAATGATGCCCTTGAACTTTTTTTTTCCAACGTTGAATATCTCATTTAAGGACACTAGATGCGCAATTATTTCCATTCATTTAATTCACGCAATCAAATAAAAAGGTAGAATTTTGATACTATTAAGCGTATTCGCCAACCATGATTATTCACTATTATTGGTCATTGTCATAAAAGTTCCTTTATTTTGGGGTTTATTAAGTTCATCGAAAGTGACCAAAACTCTCATTTCGTTGGAACACTATTTCAATTAATTATTGCTCTAATTGCAATCTTTGTTTGCCATACACAATACTGCTTTCGGTTCTAACTTTTCGAATTTGTGCAGTTCTGACTTTTTCCTCACTGAACAAAACTAAATTTTACAAACAAAAAATTCATATTTTGAAAAATTTTGAGTTTGAAAACTACTTTAAAAACATAGGGCCCTACCAATAATCAAATTAAGTAACGACTTAAATATTTAAGTAAAATAGGCCATAATTGTATGGGCTCTAAATAATAAACCAACCATGGTATGACTTAAATATTAAGGTGGAACCTAAATAATGAATATTGCATGGTATAGACTCTAAAATATGAAACATAACATGTATGGTTCATTTTATATAGTCCATACAATTATGGTCTATTTTCTTTAAATATTTAAGTCGTTACTAAATTTGATTATTGGTAGGACCCATTATGTATTGAGCCAACTTGATTTAAAAAAGAGTTGTTGTTGTTTTAATATTTTGTATTTAAATTCAATTGAAAAAAGGCCACCCGGCCGAGGGACCGAGGGAATAAAAACCCCCCTCCCCCTTCCATTCGAATTATTTGTTGACGCGACCCAGGCTATACGCTTTAGCTTTGAGTTTAGTTACGAGCTTAACATGCCTTGTGCATAAATTAACGGCCCCTTTCTGCGTTAGCTGCCAGTTATAGCGATCAGGAAAAAGCACAAAGAAAAGTTAAAACCGTATGAAATTGAATATTTTTCTTAGTGGACGTAAAAATTATGTCACTTGAACAGCCTACAGCCAAGTTTTCCTTATTGACACACGAAAACATTTGTCCGTTGTTGTTTTTTATTGGAGTAGAAGATTACTACTGCGTAAATTAAACGGGAGACGACCTTAGGTTTACCTATCTCATTGCGCCTGTGAAAAAAATGCTGCCAACTTATTGTTTTTATTCTTACCAATAAAAAAACCGCTGGTCGCACGTTTTTCAGGTGGCAATGGGAGAAAACGCAATTTTTCTAAGGATACCTTAACCATGATGGATTTTTATAAATGGGGTATCAAATGAAAGCGTTTTCTACCCATTGCCACCTGAAAACCCTTATCCTACCAGGAGTTTTTTAATGCTAAGACTAAAGCTATGAGTTGGCATCATTTTTTCCACAGCCGCGATGAAATAGGTAAAACAACGGTCGCCTCCGTAAAGACAAAAAACACATTTTGTATGAAAAAGGGCTTTTTTAAATTGACTTAAATTTTGGTATAATGTTGGTTTTGTGTTACTGTTAAGTCTCCTTATGGGCATGTTAGAGATATCAGTAAACACCATTAGTAAAAGTTGAAACACATGAAAACTAAAATTTTTTACGTAAGGGTGGTTATAGCAATCTGTTAAGTTATATTAGTAATGTAATGTCAAACCTCCAGCTACAACCTTTTATTTTTTTTTAATGATGCAAAATGCTTCAGTAATTTTTTTTTTTACTGATTAGTTGGACCAGTAAACAAATGGAACACAGAAAAATGGAATGAAATGTTACACTTTTTGTGAATTGGCAATCAGCTGTTTAGTAAAACGAATTTTCAGCAGTAAAATACAAAAATTATTCTTCCTTGGGATTATTCTTTGGCAGAAAAACATATTTTAATTGATTTGCCAACGATTTGTATCATTTTTATATTTCAAATCTTTTCATAACACATGAAATTATCCAAAACAAAATTTTAAAAATGTTTCGTTACTTTAATAGCCTGCCAGGCGACTGAGCGTACCCTATGCAGAGCGACGGAGTCGCGTGAGCGGTACAGAGGTACCGAAAAAGGTGTTCAAATCCTTGAACCCGCGAAGTGGCCCAGGCAAGGTACTTTAAAGGCTCTCCCGAAACGACTCCAAATATTTTAGTGCGATTGTAATTTTTTTGTTGTTGCTTTTCATACAAATTCAGCGGTCAATTTTACATTTTTTTTGGGTCCATTTTTCATTATAAATAAAAGCCCCAAATTTGGAGCCATTTTTCACTGGGCCCAAATTTCATATAGCTATTGCTACCGCATCAGAACTTTTGGGGGACTTTCCATAACGGTAGCACACCTAGAATTTTGATTTATTTTTAGTGAGCTACGGTTCTCTATAGAATAGCTTTAAAATATAACGGTGATTACGGTGAGGAAACACCCTTCAATATGATTAAAAAAATGTTTTAATTTTTCGATTTTGCCACTTTTTTCACACTACTCAAGTTTCCCTTAAGATAGCATACATTTTCACACGCGAATACTTTTTTTTGGGTAGATTAAATAATTCAATTCAACAGTTTTAATATGAATTATTTAAATTTTGAACAAACATTTAAAGTTAGACATTTGCATTCAATAAGCATGAAATCTGCGGCCACCAAATAAAAAAATTATACAATTATTTTAACAGTTCTATTACTCAACTACTTCGCTATGATAAGTGTTATGTGGCGTGTGGATTTTGTTTGAGATTTTGTATTCGAAAGTTTTTTGCTAATAAGGATCTTTTTTTCGATGAAAAGTACTTTCGGTGGCCCGTCAACCCGCGGTTCAAGGATTTCAACTTCATTTTTGTGTCCTCTGTCCCGCTCACGCGACTCCGTCGCTCCGCTTAGGGTATGCTTAGTCGTCTGGCAGGCGCCTATGTCGTCAGACGGTCTTTTTATCAAAGTTGTTTGTAATAAACAGGGTTCAAGGATTTAACTTTCAAAAAATAAAATTAAAAAAAAAAAAAATTCTCACGGAAATCAAAATATTGCAGAAAAAATCCACATATCACAACACTTACCATCTATGTGTGCGTACCTTTATGGTCAAAAACTGTCAAAACAAACAAACGCCGTTCTTCTTGATTGTCAATTGCATACATTTTGTATGAAAAATTAAAACTTTAAAAATTAATTTTAAATATAAATAAAAGTTTCCTCACATTAAAATTGTGATATTTATTACTTTGAGTGATAACTCTATCGAATAAAAGTATTCGCATGTGAAAATTCGTGCTACCGTAACGGAAAGTTGAGCCGAACTTTTTTTTAAACATTTTGGAACTCAGCCATATCAATCAGCCTATTCTTAGTTTTTTTTCATATTTTTATTTGCAACACTCACCTTATTCCCAGTTGCATGAACACAATATTAAGGTCGAATAAAACAAATCCATAGTAACAAATAATTAGGTAGTAGGTACCTACCTACCTAAATAAATTAGGGAAACTCGACTCTTTTTTTCTAATCGCAATAAAGGCAACACATTCAGCCCTATTGTAAGTTCTGCGGGAAAGAAGATTCCGCCGGAAACATTACATTTGACTCTTCCTTATTGTGAGTTTCGGAAGAAAAATATTCCGTTCGTAAAAATTCCCTTATTGGCACTATTGACAGCATTTTTTTCGTGTGATATAATTTCATGTCATTTACAGAAAGATTCCCTTTTAATTTTTGGTGGCGAACAAGCCCACACTTCTAATAATGTAAAATGGAGGGTGAAACTCCGGGCGAACAAAACATTTTCGGGCGAAATGTTTTCCGGGTGAAACTCACAATAGGGCTGATTATTTTTTATTACGAGCTATTACATCTAGTAAGTAATAATTTATAACTTTTGCAATAGCAAATAGGTAATTTGTCAAGTATTTCATTAGATTACTCAGCCAAATAATTACCAAAATCAAATTTATAAATGAGGTAGGTATAACCGAAACTAAAATCAAAAAGATATGAAAAATATCTACACACCTCTATACATATACAAGTTTATTATTAAAATAGGTTGTCATCGATTTTATTCAATTCAAATCTTAAGGTATACAAATAGGATGTTTTTAAGCCTAACCAGCTTAAAACAATAGATAGTTTATATACCTACTAACACTAACAAGAAATACCTACCTATGATCGGCGAATTTGCACAATAATAAAGCCTTTCCAAGACCTATTCATCATCTCTATGACGTCCAAATTATAACAATAGGACCTATAATAAAGATAAATGTTGGAAACACTATGGGTTGGGCACGTATGCGAAAAGAACAATTAATTTGTTATCAACAAAATCATAGAAAAGCAGACGACGATTTACTTTTGCAAAGTTCAGAGTTCATAAAGATCATTACTAAGAGCTTATTTAGATCAATTTTTTTCCAAGAACACAATGGGTTCAAATAAAATACCACCCCATCACTTGACTAGCCTTAGAAATGCATTTTCACCGACCGACACCCACAAGCAAAAACCTACAGTATTACCTACTACGATACAAAAAAAAAAAAAAACATTTGCAATCAAAGAAAATACCTACCTAAAAAGTCCGACCGATTAAAATTACTAATATATATGTACATAATTCCGAAATAAAAGTGGCGAAATTCAATTGACCGAAGTTTGATAAGAGTGCAAAAATAATTTATTTTCCATTGCGGAGCTCGTCACAACCGATGGGCGATCAAAAAATTATGTTCATAGAATTATTATGGCCATTGCACTAGCTACCAGCCACACATAGTGGTTAGTGGTTCTTTCTTTCTACATATTTTTTTTATTATTCTAATTGCATGGCTTTCTATTTGCGGATGTTGTTTTTCCGTTTTGTAAATAATCTAACTAACTGCCTACCAACAAACAGAGAAGAAAAATGCAAGCAAGAACAAGGAAGAGTATTTTCCGGTGTGACTGCGGTAGCGGAGCACCTAATGATGAATTCCATGTCGTCTCTTCTCTAAACAGGCATTGTTGTTGCATTTTGTTCTATGTCGCTGTGCGACGACAAAAAAAAAGAAAAATAATAAAAATATCAGAAGCCATATTTTCTTTTCCTTTTTTTTCAACAAATTCATTTGTTTTCTTAGAAGTTATTTTGTTTCGAATACACGATGATGTCCAATTTCATATAAATTATTATTTAACTTATTTATTTGTTAGAAATACTTACAAATTGGGGAATTAGACAAGAAATTAAAAACTTGAAAAAAACTTTTCTGGGTTGGGCACAGCACAGGATTTTTGCAGAACATACACTTGACAGAATTTAAATTGAGAGTTGTCCATTTAACGAGTGCGACATGGTTACTCATCAACTTTCTGTCGCTGGTGGGAAAGAGACAAATATATTATATTGCGAGCCGTTAGCCGATGTAATGAAGTTTTGTATGGGCGCGAGTCTCGAGAAATTCTATTGTTGGTTAGTTCTTATGGTGAGACTACACTTCTGATTAAGGGCTGGCGCCCACATGCAACTCTCAGTCACGAAACTGTTTGGTTGCTAAAATAAATCATATGCATTTATAGGAAAGTGCGCACACATGCATGTGTGCGCCAGCCCCAATACTACGTTTTCATTGGAGCCGAAATGAAGTAATTTCGAAATTACCTCATTTGGAACCCCAAATTTGTATAGGAAATGAGGTAATTTCGGATCTCATTTGGACGAAAGTACCTCATTTGGCGCAGTGAAAACGTCGTATAAAATTACAGGGCAACCTCGAAGTATCTGTTTGATCAAGACTGGCACAATTTTCACCCACAGCACCAGTCGGGGTTCTTGTTATATGTCAAAGCATCGTGTGATCTTAGTCATCTTCAAGGTTTTATGAAGTGACACCGTCTGCGTTGGCAGAATATAAACGATATCAAAGGCTCTCCCAAACCAACGCGAAACATTCGTTGCGGCAAGGAACATTCGCCAGTAAAACATTTATTTACATGGTGATAAATGAAAGTGCCCACACCACCGGCGAATGTTTCTCCAGCGCGCCGAATGTTTCGCGTTGGTTTGGGAGAGCCTTTGGTCTCACGAAAACTTTATACAATTGATCCAGGAAATCGAGAAGCGAACGCGGACAGAAACCTGCCCAGAAAACAAATTGGCCAAGCAAACCGTGTGGCACGAATTCACTGACAACGCTCATATGCCACTTAAAGGCCTTCCACACTAGCCTACTGTGTATTAATACATGTCAAAAAAGTGGGAAACAAATCATGTAGAATAGTGTGGAAACAAAATATGAAAGCCCAGCCTACACAACCCGACATTCTATCCTACACGATTTCACATGTGTTAATACATGAATAATTTTAGGAATGGTTCTAATTCTATCCCACATTCTATCACACTTTTTTTTAGATTATGTATAAATACAAGCAAGTGTGGGAGCAAGAAATGAAAAGTCTTTTCTTTCCCACAAATTTGGCAGTCGCGTGGAATTCTTTTCCACTTTCAATTTGAAATGTATTAATACACAGTGAGCTAGTGTGGAAGGGCTATTAACGAGTGCAAGTGGTCCAATCCGCGCACCACATCCATCAGCAACCTCTACAAGTATCCGTCTCAATATAATAGTCCGGGCGCCCGTGACAGATTTTGGTGACCAATAGAACTAAAGCTTATCTTTTGGTATATAGTTAATTTGACGTTATAATGAAGCCTAGTGAAAGTCAGTTGGTGGACCATGGGTGGCTACAGCAGGCCCCCAAACATGTACAAAAAAAACTTGGGTTGCGACTACACCAAAGCTGATATTTGGTTATATGATAGTTAACACCTTATATTATGCAAAAACAAAAGTCAGCTGGCTGAATGCGGGTGGACGTAGTGAAGTAAGTAGCTGACGTAGTGAAGTATGCACGCATAGAACCACAGTAAGAAACCATTCTCACAATTCACTACGTCAGCTGACGGTCTTTCCACCCACATACAGCCAGCTGACTTTTGTTTTTACATAATATAAGGTGTTTACTATAATGTAACCAAATTTCAGCTTTGGCGGTATTACCTTTCTAAAGTTATTCTGCAAAACGTGTATTATATGAGTGCAGTTAAAATCGTAATCTATAGATTTTGTTTATGACGCATTTTATTTATTGAGCGGAATTTTTCAGATTTAAACTTTATTTTATTGACTGCACTCAAAGGCTTTTTTAGTAAACATACAAATTAAATGAACACAAAATAAAAAACCCATTTTATTCATTGAAATTTGAAAAAAATGCGTAGGCAAATGGTAAACCTAAAAATCAATTATTAGTGGAGGCTAGATAGCATTTAATATGTAATTTAGGAAATAAAATTTAAAAACAGTTTACTATTCAAAAATTGAGGTTCAGCTCAAAATTTTTTAAATTTCAAAAAACCAAAATTTTTCAAAAAAAAAAGTTCTTTTGTAATAGTATTTGTAAAAATATATAAATTAAGTACAAAACAATTGAAATGTTTATAAAATATTTTTTTATTTTGTATTCCCCGGTTCCCCGGGTTCTTGATTAAAATGCTATCTAGCCTCCACCAATAATTGATTTCTTGATTAAAATGCTATCTAGCCTCCACTAATAATTGATTTTTAGCTTTACCATTTTGTCTTGCCTACGCAATTTTTTCGAATTTCAATGAATAAAATGGGTTTTTTATTTTGTGTTCATTTAATTTGTGTGTTAACTATAAAACCCTTTAAGTGCAGTCAATAAAATAAAGTTTAAATTTGAGAAATTCCGCTCAATAAATAAAATGAGTCTTACACAAAATCTATAGATTACGATTTAAACTGCACTCTAATAATACACGTTTTGCAGAATAACTTTAGAAAGGTAATGCCACCGAAGCTGACATTTGGTTACATGATAGTTAACACCTTATATTATGCAAAAACAAAAATCAGCTGGCTGTATGTGGGTGGAAATTGTGAGCATGGCTTCTTACCGTGGTTCTATGCGTGCATACTTCACTACGTCAGCTGACGGTCTTTCCACCCGCATACAGCCAGCTGACTTTTGTTTTTGCATAATATAAGGTGTTAACTATCATATAACCAAATTTCAGCTTTGGTGGAGTCGCAACCCAATTTTTTTTTTTACATGTTTGGGGGGCTGCTGTAGCCACACCCATCTGTGCTCAGCCAGCTGACTTTCACTAGGCTTCATTATGACACCAAATTAACCATATCGCAGCAAAATTATTTATGGTGGAGTAACTGACTAAAATATGTCACGGGCTCCTGGGCTATAATGGAAATGTTACAAATGATCCAATTTGTCACTATATGAGTTAATTCTTTTCTTTGAAAGAGTTTAGAGATTTGGAAAAGTATAAAACAGCCCAGCCTCTTAAACCTCACAATTGAAAGTTTAAACAAATATTAGTTAGAATAATGTTATTTGTTGTTAGTTTAAATAAACAGATTTTTATTTAAAAAAAAACCTTAACTATATACATGAAATACGAATATTTCCCAATTGTGTCTCATAAATAAGCTTGGGAAATAAAATCCCCGAAATGAAAATGTCTACAGCTCTTCAAAGAACGCCACTCTCGCTTTTGTTGAACCCGATTTAAGTTTTTTCAATGTGGAATATTTGGTTTCACCAGATTTAAGCTGTTCTGCACTGATAATATCCAAGGGGCATTGGTTCTCTTCGATTTTGAGTAATTCTATTTCCGAACGCAAAGTTCTTAACTGGCACTGCTTAAGTTTTGTCTTTTCCAAATACTCAAGTCGGCTTTTTTCGATTTCATTAGAAATTTGCTCCATTTCCTTATCAGATATATAAAATTCTTTAGAAACTGTTTCGGACATTTCCGATGGCAATGACTCAGACCGGCTGGAACCCGAAATAATTGATGGCTCTATGGAGTATTGTACGTTGTGGTTTAAGAAACTCAGTAATTTAGCGTTTGCTTCACGCTCGGCCAATCTTGCAGATTTTAATTCTCTTTTTAGTTTTTCTGCTTCGGCGGTTCGGCTTTCTTTTTCGAGAGTTAACTGTTGGACATAATAGTCGACGTCACGAATTTTTTTCTCGAGCTCTGCTTTTTCATTTTCAGTCTTCAAATGACTTTCCCGGAGGCGATCCATTTCGATTTTAAACCGATTTGCCTTGCATTCGGTTAATTGAACTTGTTCCTCATTTATTCGATTTTTTTCGAAGTATAAATCCTTGGTTTCTTCCGAGAGACGCTGCAAGATTTTATAATTTTAAATTAAAAAGCATAGGAATTGATTTCGTACTTTCTTACTAAGGCATCACTGGCCGCCATCATATCCGCTCTCAATTGATCTAAACGCTTTTCCATGTCGATTCTCTCCATTTCTGCCTTTTCTCTTAAGTTCTTCTCTCTTAAAAACTTGGTGCGCTCGATTTGTCGTCTTTGTTTCTCTTCCTTGGCTTGTGCTTTCATCTGTTGTATTTCCATGGTATCTTGCTTTCGTCTCCTCATGTAAAGGTCATGATTACCCATACAGAGATCGAGTATCTGGGAAATGAAATGAGCAATTAATTAAGAACATTAGTCTTTAAGAAAGTTAGCAGTTTTTATATAGACAATAAATTACAAGGGGTACACAGCGGTAATTTGATCAAAACAAAAGTTCTACTTACCTCTGTTGCTGCTTATAGATATAGCATACAGAAGGTTGATTAAGCAAATAAAAAATATTCTTACTGAAGCTATTGTTGTGATGAAATAAGTAATATTAAAATAAACTTACTAATTTATTAATGTGTAAATCTTGTGATAGAAACACAAAATTTGAGGCTTTTGTGTCTACTAGCTTTATTGTGAATTTTTTATCGTCAAAACTAACGTTCCGTATTTCAGACCACTGAAACATAGTTTTCGGCGTTAGTTTGTTAAGTTCATCGTAGATGTTAAGGCCCATCGCAGTAACGCCAAGCCACAGTTTTGTTTTATTTTTATTCTAAAAGACAAAATTATATTCTATATTTTTTTATTTTTTATGTATGCAACCAAAAATAAAAAATACCGTTATTGGGAAGTAATTTACTCCATACATATCTAAGTCTTGTGCAATTTTTAAATACTCCATTTCAACCTCATCTCTAGTCATAGGTTCATGATCCATGTACCTGAAATAAATTAAACAATTACATGTAAATAAATGTACGAGGATACACTGTTTATTTCTTAGCATTTTTTTTTATTATTGTTTGCCATGATAATAATTAATAGTTATTGAATTAGTGCACCGGGGGCAGTGACTTACACCCCAAATTCATAAATGTAGAAATACTGTATAAATACTTCATATTTTTTTTTTTTTAAATGGTACTATTTCTGTATATTTTTCAAAAAAGTTGGTAAAAGGAAACAACAATAATTATAATAAAGTAGACAAATCTTCTAACGGACAATATTTGTCTTTATAAATGACAAGTAAACTTTGCATTTTTGAATTCGACCACACTTTCAACTAATTCTGTGTGCGTGTTGTTAGTAGACACTATACTCTGTTCATTTTATATTTTCAGTACAGGGAAGATAGGGTACTTCTGTTTGCCTTTCAACCTTACTTTTATGGATTTCAATAAGCTATTTCTTTTTTTATAAAGCTTTTCCATTTCCAATGGTTGCCGTATCAAGCATTATAAATTGGCATATTTCTCTCTTCTCTCTCATTCAAATGTCGGTAGGGTTACCAACTGCTAGTTTAGATTTCATAAACAGCAGAATGTAGATCGTAAACTAAATCCAAACAAAAATTAAAGTAAATGCAAATAAAAGTAAATCTATCTTTTTCCATACCACCTAATCTCTTTCAACGTTAAAATAAATCGCAGTAAAAAAGTATAAATAAATTAAAGAATAAAAGATAAATTGAATTTAAAAAAAAAAAAAAAAATTTATCACTCCAACAAGTAGTTACTGCTGCTACTCTGTTCATTTAAGTTAATAACTAAATTTTCCACTGCTCTTTCAGTAAAAACATCCATTTCCCACATCTTTGGCTCAATCACCTGCTCAACGTGTTGGACACACCTTTGCAATTTTTCAGCGTCAGCCTTCGCAAGTCCTGTTTTTATAAGATCGTTTACCAGTTTAAATGACTTATTTTGGCTTGCCACGAATCCTTCTACTTGAGACCAAACAAACTCTACGGGATTAAGTTCAAAAAAGATAAAAAAAAACTATTTGGAAATTCAAAATTGCAATTATTAAATGAACCGAACTCCATTAAAAACTTACTCAACAAATAATGTATAGCAGCATTTTAACCGTTCTCAAGAAAAAATTAAAACGAGAAGATGTAAGCAGAAAAACACGAAGTGACAACACTTTTTTCCTTAAACATAAACTATATGCTCTCAAAAGCTTTTAGAAAGCTTCAATTCTGAAAGCTCCATAGCAAAACCCAAAGAAAAAGGTAGTAGAATTTCCATCCACGGACGTATGGTAACTCTGAATCAAGGTGTTTTTTTTTAATAAACACATTAAGCGAGCGAGAAGCAAATTGTGTGTATCTTTTATCAGTCTCCTGTCTAGGGATGATAATGCTGAGCCCAGAAAGTCGAGCAAATTGGCAAAAAAACGAAGTAGATTTCAAAAATGTGTAGTAGATAATGAGAAATCAAAATGTATATAGAAAAAAACGTTTTTTTTTAACAATGTTATACGTTTAACGTGTTATACGTTTAACCATGACTACTTTTTAGAGAATAAGTTTCATGTAGCTGCTACGTAGTTCACGTAGTTGCTACGTAGCAAATGCATAAAAAAAATTAATGAAGTAGATATACTACGTATGTAGTACATTATCATCTCTGCTGCTGTCTCCTCACAACCAGGGAGCAGTCAGGTCATGGTGGAATGTGCGTGGGTTTATGGAATATTACAAAAACAATTTCAATGAAAGTCCGTTAAGTTAAGAAAAAACCCCAAGAGACAAGAGATACTCTTGGAGTATTTGAGGCTTTCTTGTCTCGAAGAAAAATTTTAGGGAGTGCAGCGGAACTCCGATAAGTGAAAGCAAATCTCCTGCGTGATAGTGCAACACACTTAGGCTGCGCGTATAGTAGTGCGACAAAGCGATGCGAGAAATGTTTCCGTGCGAGAAAAATATTTACATTTATTCTTATAAACGTGGGCACAGTGAAGCGATATTTGCTGCAAGTGTTGCGATCACATACTTATCGCAAGCATCACGTTCACCAACTCTTTTGACCACTTTTGATCGAAACTCGAATACCTTCTCGCATCGCATCGCTTTGTCGCACTACTGTACGCGCAGCCTTACTACTACGCCAATGGGTACTACGTTTGTTTAGATAATTAAGATAAGATTATGCCAAGTTTCATGATATTTTGTTTAAAGGCTTTTTGATGTCACTTTTTCTTCTCCACTATAGTTACTTCTTATATGTCCTCTTCTCATTCTTGGTTTTCATGAAAAATATTTTATTTATGCGAAGCTTGATTAACGTACTATTATTTTCAAATTACTTTCCGTAATATTTATCGATTAAACAGAAAAATCACTCCACAACAAAGGACTTTCAAATAAAAAGGAGCATATGTAATTGTTTTTAAAGCTAATTGTATCGTTTTGGGATTGGTCTGGTAATATTCAACAATACAAAAATATTTTAACCTCATGTGCCATGTCTTAATTGTTCCTAAATACATTTTTCAACTTTAAACCTTTTTACCTTATTTTGGCAAAATGAAACATTTTTTCTAAGGTACAAATAATCTTCGACATAAATAGTTTATTGTTTTTACT
The DNA here is from genome assembly GCA_949320155.1 of Melangyna quadrimaculata. NCBI lineage: Eukaryota > Metazoa > Arthropoda > Insecta > Diptera > Syrphidae > Melangyna > Melangyna quadrimaculata. The sequence goes on from OX439484.1 coordinate 86,992,854, forward strand.
TTTTATTAACCGGGATTTACCCCATTAAAAATAACAATAAATAAACAAAAAAATTCAAACATTTTCGAAATGAATCCCCTTTTATGAAGTACAGTGGTGGCGGCCTATTTAAGAACGATATTTTTATAAAAATTTAAAATGCATAACTTTTGTTTGGGAAACCTGTTGAGGTTGAGAAGTGTGTCAAATTTCTTGTTCTGAGGATTTCTTATTTTGTAGGTCAGAAAGTAAATTTGATGTTAGAAGCCCTTAGAACAAGAAATTGAATCAAAAATAAACTCGACGGTACAGAGTACAGAATAAAACTTAACTTAGTTTGGGGTGCATTCACTTGGCATGCTCGAAATCATGCCCATGAAATTATACCCATAAAATTTGTTTTTAACGACGATAATGATCCAAAAAGTCATCAACGGACTGCTAAGAAGTTTGCATTTTAGGAAGTTATTTTCTAGATTAGACCGTCCAAAGCTCGGGCCTAAATTCTATCGAGAACTTGTGGGGAGACATCACGGGATGGTTAAAGTAAAAAAAACATTTTGATCAGAATGTTCTAAATATTGAGGAAATCTGATAGAGTACACCACTATCAAGATTCCATTCCTTAAGTGAAAATATGCAAGCAATTTTGTCTTAAATTATAAAGAATTAAGGTTTTCCTACAATATATTCACATTAACATATTAAAATTTCAAAGATTTTTAATGTCGTGAAAACCTTTTGTTTCTGTTCTTAATTATATTGCCAGACGAAATAAGAGTTAAATTAATATTTATTTTTTCCTACCAATATTCTCATGCTTATATTTTTTTTAACATTACTCAAAATGTACCGTAGTTCATGGGGTATTATATAAAACCACTTCTCAACCTCAACATATTTCCCAAAGAAAAGTTATGCATTTTTAAATTTTATAAAAATATCGTTCTTAATTAGGCCGCCACCACTGTATGCTTAGGCTTAGGATACCTAAACATGGTTGATTTTTATAAATAGGGTATCAAATAAACTTAGACTGCCAAGTTTACAAAATTAGTGGTCGGAAAGACTTTTGTGGGTTGCTGCGGCGAGTCCGACAACTAAAAACAGGTATTTTTGTATAATACCGATAAAATTACTTAAAAAAAGTGACTCAGCTGACATTTATTCTCTTGGCTGCATATAATTTTTGTTCTTGAAGTGCAAGCATAGGATTTGCTATGGCACATTAAACAGTCTCTCTTGTTTCATACAAAATTTTGATCTATTTGGCGTATAACACGAAACATTTCAAATTTAATTTTCAAAAACTACTGCTTCTAACCTTAGTAGTGTATCAAAATTATTAGAAAAAAAAATCTGCCTTTATTTTGTAACAAAAGAAAAAAGAATTCTTTGGAGGAATTGTGTGAATACTAACATCTCTGATATAAATGTAAAACCGAAATGGTTTGTTATGGACATGGTTCTTACAAAGCTTCTTTATCTCTTTGCAGTCATTTTTTATTCTATGGCGAGATGTATAAATCTAATATATTTATATTGTTTTTCATATTTGATCCGTTTGTATTAAAATGATTCCCGACCTAAAATTGTTTGACTACTCGAGCTATAATTAATGCCTTTAAGTGCCTAGATAGCACCCACATTGTAGGAAATCATTTTAGCTGAACACGCATTTAGCGTTGTTGTTGTTTCAAGTACGTAGCTATCGTTCGCATTTAAGCTAGTTTTTGTTCAAAGCGAAACTATTCAAAGTAAAAGCCAATATAAAATTAAATAAATGAATGGGTCTCGCGAAATGGTTGTCACGGTAAGGCTAACAAGTGGGTAAACTTTGACAAACTATTTGTTTATTATTATTTATTATATTATAACTATTGCATAGATTAAAGAGAATTTAAAAATATTAAAAACTACCCAACTATAATAATATTGCTATTACTCGGGATGCTTGAAAGTATGTATGTAGGTACCTGTTTATAAAAATAGAAGCAACAATATCGGTAATAAAACAATCATTCTAACTTGCTATTGTGGTTCAAGGTCTTCATGCTAAATTCAAATTCCAAATTGTAAGAGCTGCCATTTAAATAAATACAACTTTATTACTGCAAAACATGCACAAAGTCGTTTCATTTCGGAGAAATATGGGAATAACCCAAAAATAATACAATTTTATATCTCAGGTAAAAGCTTTAATCTAAATCTAAACAGTTTTTTTTTTCAATAATATATAATTTTCAACAATAGTTGTTTGCAGCTATCTTACTTCTTAACTAACAGGTTGTATTTAATTAAAAGTATGCTCTAACTATTTGGAACTATAAAAAAAGACTCCTTACTAGTAAATCGTCTAAGAACAGCTAATAAATGCAAATGATGGTGGGTATTATCTCATGAGATCCCACAGGGGTATATAGGAAAGAATGCTGTCTAAAGTGGGTTCTGAGTTTCGAACCCTCAACTCTAAGGTAACAATCAAAAATAAGTAATCGCACGAATTTTCAAACGCTACGCTATATATTTCCTATACTATCAATGTAAAAGTCCACAGAGGAAGTCAGCCCTGACTACTGACCATTCCCGGCCAAATATTTCCTTTCTCTATAATTCTAAAAGAAAAATTCCTGTGATTTTAGTTCCCTTCTACTTATTCTAATCAAACTTTTATATGATAAAAATTACTTCGGGTAGAAAATGGGAAAATGTAAATTCAATTGAAGAACAAATCCCCGGTAAGTTATTTCACGAGGAATATTTAGATTTGGGTTGAATAACTTTGGTAACGATTAATAGAATTTATAACACTGCACTATTGTTCCATAAGTGAATTAAAGTGTATCTTTAGAAAAAATTAATTAATTTTCCAAACAACGAGTATCTCTATATTGTATAAAAAGCGTATCAATGTAAAGATATCGAGTGTTAGTTCATATCGAACTAGGTGCTTACCAAGTTTTAATTCGTTCCTCCCACATTTGAGGTGTCATCTGATACTGATCAACAACACGGCGAGGCAATAGATCAATATCAGCCAGCATTCCTTCCTTGTAGGTCTCATAGTCATATGGTCCATATTGAACATGGACCGCATAAGAAGCCAACAAGACAGAAGCTTCTGGTGGGCAATAGATATCCATGGACAAAATACTTTGTTTCACTTGCAAAAAGAACAAATGCTGAGTTATTTCCTGCACAAGTTCCTCGCTTACATTTTCCGGAAAGTATTTAGCATAGAAATTGAACACACAATTGCCACCGCTCAAATTAATCTTTTGATCCTTGACCTTTTTGTCCATTTTGAGCCAAGAAACCTTTCCGCGAACATCTTCATATTGCAGCCCAAAGTACCAGCTCTCTCGCAAGCCTATTGTTCGACAAACCAAATCAAACAAATCCTGCCCAGTTGCTTTGTACTGAAATAAATAAATAAAAAAAAATACAACTGATTATTTAGCACAACACAAAGGATTATTACATAACCATGCACTTGGCATTCTCCTTTTATTATTTATTGCTATAATTATGATGCCTAGAGTTACCTCAAGATTGAACTCTAGCTCGGACTCAAAAGTGATTACTTTTACGGGGAATGATTTGACTTTTTTCGATCGAAACGGACTCATCTGGTTGGTTTTATGTGGATATCTTGACACATATTCTTTGATGCACTCAATTTTCGTAAATTAATGTTGCAAAATTTCGAGAATTCGTCTTGGGCAATCGATTTGGCTAGGTATAGTAGTTTTTCTTTCTACAGAAGGATCACTCACTGTTTAATTTGTAAAAATAAACACTCTAGCTCTATGGCCTATGAAAAATATCCAATTAATTTTGACAAATAAAAATACAAATTGTACTAGATTATATTGTGCATTTTTGTAAAGTGATCTACGAGAATCTTCATATATTTACAGTGGGTCTGGGAACTTTCTTATTGACCAAAAAATAAAAAGCTAAATTGGTAATTATAATTACCAATTTAATATATTGAAGCAAATATAATACGACCACCTGTAAACTTCGAACAAAACAATTTTCGTTTAATTATCGCTAGTTATGATTCGCATTATGTGTGATGTTGGGTTAAAACAACAAAAAATTCAAAATTTAGAACAACTCAATTTTTTTAAAAATTTTTTTATTAATGCTTATTTTCTTCACTTTCAGGTAAATTTAACCGAGCCATTATTCCAGAGTTTTTCCAGATTTGGTTTTCTTCACTTTCAGTTAAATTTAAAGGTATTATTAAAGAAACGTATTTTATTAGTTAATGGAACTCAAGAGTACCATTGACGCTTGGAAGTAGTGACTTTAAAGAGAAATTAATTTTCGTGACAAAACATTAGCGCAATGTTTTGACATTATTTGTCAGTCTGTGAATATTAAATATATATACCTACCTTAGGAGTGTCTATTAATTTTATTTTGTCAGATATTCAAAATGGGTATCGTGGATATTGTAGAGGATACCCACACAAGTAATTCTACGTCCCGGGAATTATTTGAAATGGTACTTCCAGACCCCGCGGCCGTTTTCTATGTAAAAAACACGTTTTTTTTTTTTTTCAAAAGTCAACAAATGATAAAAAATTTCGCGTATCAAAAGTGGTTTCGCCGACTTTAAAAGATTTCTTTTGACTCTCTAGGCATCATAGAGTAAGTATACTACCTAGAGGCCCGACTCGTACCCCCCTTGCCTTAAACACCCGCAAAATTTATTTGAGGTGAGTAAGAGAAAACTCTCTTAACCTACTCTTTTTTTCCTATCCGTGAATCGGTGTGAGTGGTGGATATTTTCTCTATGCTAGGCATGCTAATAATAAAATAGCTTAAGTAACTACCCCTTAAAATTTCAAAATATGCCTGTTTTACTCGATAAATGGCTGAAACCCCTCAAAAATCGCTTGATTTTTGATACGCGAAATTCTTTATCATTTGTTGACATTGAAAAAAACGTGTTTTTTACATAAAAAACGGCCGCGGGGTCTGGAAGAACCATTTTAAAAAAAATTCCGGGATTTAGAATTACTTGTGTAGGTATCCTCTACAAGATCCACGATAACCATTTTGAATATCTGACAAAAAAAATTAATAGACACCCCTTACCTACCTATGTATGTTTATAAAAAAGTTATTTTTGCTAAGAAGTGAATTAAATCTGGGACAGTTGGTCAAATTCCGATGAAGAATAACTCGTCGTTGAAAAGAGAATACAAAATATGTTTTATTAAATACTTTAAAAACGAATATTTAATAAAACACTTTATTAGTTACGTAACTTAATAACAAGTTCACAGTATTGTTTATAGATATGTAAATACTTCCTGTCGCCACGTGTTGCCTTTGCTTCAAACCTTTCTGCTGCATAAATAAATAAAGAAAAACGAACGTAATTGTGTATTTATCTTGGAGGGCTTTTATTATTCGACGATTATATTAACTATTTACAGTCATTTGATGAATAAAGAAGAAGTATATAAAGGGACATACAGTATTCCTGACTTTTTACTTTAAGTTTGGAAGTTTTAATGGAAATAATGGAGGTGTTCATTAATGGGACTTTAAATATAACTGAGTTCCAGAAATCATGAAGAAAACAAAATTTTAACTGAGAATTTAAAACAGTTTGTTAAATTTAATTTTCTTTTAGCTAACTAATATTTAAAATGAATTTAACTGAGTGTAAAGAAAATGGGCATAAGAACTATTTTTTTAAATACTCAAAACTACTTTCAATTTTTATTTAAACACTATCAAAGGTTTTCCCAAATCACAACGCCATGAAATATTGTCCCAAATACTATATTGACCGATTTTTCCAGTGCCGATTTTTTATTGTTGTTATAATTATGTGAGATTTGTGAGGTAGGTACAGACAACCTGTTTCATGTCGATTATACCTCTCAATCTCACACGATTACAACAACAACACAAGAGCATTTATTCAAAAGAAATTGTTTAATGCAAATCTTATTTTTATTGACGAAATAATTTATAAATGTTCAGTTTTTTTTTTGTCACATTGCATCCGTCCCAGCAGCCCATTTAGATTTTTTATTCTAAAATCGCTCAGAACAAAACACCAATCCACAATAAAAACTATTGACGGCACTCTGGAATTTATAATCATGATTTGCACAAACGAATTATGCTTCAAATAAAAAGTACAAGTGACCTCAACTCCAGAAATTATTGTGTTTCGCCCAAGGAACAGTGGGCTCTTCACTCAGTCTGTTATACCCTACTAAGACACAAATTTTGGTCGATGTTTACCTACTCTTATAAAAATCACAGCAAGAAGATACTGTGAATTTTATTATTCTAGGGGAATTTGTTTAAATTCGTGCAATTTTTGCATGTTTTTTGCAAGCAGGTTTCCTAAGCGAACATTTTAATTTCTCATTTTTGTACTTTTTGCAAAAAGTAGGTCATTGTAGTTAAGGCCTTTAACAATTGATTATTTGATTCGCACCTACGGCCAACCGTACTTACAAAATTATAAGAACATTTAAAAAAACAACCTGTCAAAATTAAGCTCGAGAATAATGTGCCGTGCATTTATTTCGACGCCTAAATTATGACAGATAGTGTCTAAATTTTAGCTTCACTAAATTTTGGAGAGAATTTTGTATGGGAGCGCAAATTTAGTCATGCAAAATATAAAATTTATATTGTTGGATAGAGAATGAAAGCGAAAATGCAGAAGATGTTCATACATGCAGATTAATAGGAAGTGCCATAACCAAGATATGGAGACAAACATGTTCATCTTTATGATGGTTCTCGTTCCTAGATTCAGTTTCTTGGCTAACATCCATCCCGCTCTAATTTTCTTCTAATTTGCTGATACATAAGGGAGAAGAGGGAAACCTTTGATCCCCCCCCCCTTAATCTCGAGGTCCAAAAGAGTTAAAAAAGCTTATCTCACAGCATTGAAAAGTATTTTTTAAATCATATCAATGCCTCTATACTAGTTAAAATTCAACTGAAAGTGAGAGAGCACGTTACTATTTCTAGTTTTTGTTACTATGTACTGTTTATTAGTGTTGTAAGTACCACAAGTTATGTTTTGTGTGTTCCCTATTCTTTTGTGAAAATTTTAATGCAATTAAAGTTTTACCCAAACTGGGAGAATTCATCCCCTCAATCATGTGTACCACGATCAAGTCTCCTCAGTATTTTTCATTGATGAACTCTTGGATCAAGGGTTATTTAAGTTGTATTCAATTCAAAATGTGTATACCTTTGGACCTTTCACGCGATTTAAGGCAAATATATTATGATTTAACACAAATAATATGATGACTTCGACCTAGGGATCAATAAGTCTCCCATAGTTTGGCGAGATTTGATCCTTTTTATTTTAACATAGGAAAGAGGGGCTTCTAAAAAACGTAAATAAAAAGTTATGATACAAAAACTGCAAAAGGGAACAAAAGTATACCTCTTCTCCCTTAAGCCTTAACTACATAAGCCTAGTATGCAGATCGACGCAAAGAAAAATTTTATCTCTACATCTTTTTTCTCGAGACAAGTTTTGAAGGTGTAGATATAAAAATAAAATTGACATGAAGACAGTAGCGTAGCTAGAAAATTTCAACATCGGAAATAATATTTTTCATATTGAGTTATGTTTTTAAGAAACGGCATGATTTATGCCTTAATATTTTGCTTTAGTAATGAATTATCAAAAATATATGAGATTTAAAGCATTTATTTCGTTTTCCTAATTCAAATACATACGCATTATATATGTCTAGATGATTCCACTAGCGCAACTTCAGCATAATTTCAATATTTCTTTATGCTTTTCGTTCACTTTTATGCATCAGTACCTATACTATAATGGAACCAACATTTAAGGCTCTCCCAAACCAACGCGAAACATTCGTCGACAACAGTTTCTGTTAGAATTGTTTTTGTCATTTTTGTTATCATTGTGAATGCTTCGCCCTGCAGAGCAAATGTTTCACGTTGGTTTGGTAGAGCCCTTAATTTAAATTATTTTCTGGTAGTCTACATTTTTCATTTCGTTCATTTTATCTGGATTTATGTTTCTTGATTTTTTCCGTGCCTATTTTTTTGTTTGCATTTAAGTTTTAATCCTTTTAACATAAAAACTAATTTGCGCTAATGGAAAATAAGACACAGAAATCCTGATTTTGTTAAATAGCAATCAGTTTGCAGTATGTTTTTATTAAAATTAAAAGTAAAGCAGATTAACGCACCATTGATGAGCAACAGCGTTGGGCCCCATTGAACCCTTTCTTATTAGCTACACCACTGACTGGATAGAAACAGCTGTTCTATTGATTTGATTCTCTCAATTCCTAAACAATTTTTTTCTTTTATTTTTCCCTGTAATTGTCCTCCTGAAACATTTTTATATTGGAAAGAACGAAAAAGGTATATGTTGTTGGTTGATTTAAATCACGGTACACATCAAACGTCAACATTTTTCCTGCAAAACAATGCTCAGAACATTATTTTTGTGGGAAAAATACAGTGGAGACTTTTTTGTGAAGCGGATACTTTCTTATGTACAGCGGGCTCAAACGTCAGAATTTTTCCTGTGATCTGCGTACTGCCCGGAAAAAATTCAACGCAAAATTTTTCCGGGGAAAAAATTTGTATGGGAGAAAAATTTTTTCTCGATCTGCGTATTAGGCTATAGACCTACTTTTGTACAAAAGTGAGAAATTAAAATGCTCGCCAAAGAAACATGCTTGCAAAAAACATACAAAAATTGTTCTGATACATAAATTAAACCACCATGCACAATTTTCCATTGTTTTTTTGCAAGCAGGTGTCTTTAGAATAGATATTTATTTTGTACAAAAGTAGGCCTATGTAGTTAAGCCTTTAAAATTGTAAATCTACCATTAAAGTTTCTCCCAAACCAATGCTGAACATTCACTATGCAGGGTGAATAATTCACAATGATACAAAAATAACAAATAAACAGTGCTAAACAACAACAACAACTGCGGTCGGCGAATCTTCCGCGCCGCTTTCGTGTTGGTTTGGGAGAGTCTTAATGAAAGCTGACCATTAAACTATTATTAATAAATCTATTACAATTCTAATTATGTCTTTTTGAACACACCCATCCAATATTCATCGAAGAAAACCAATCGAAACTCTTTCGTCGAATCATACGTCGTAGGTTATTTGCCACAGTCTTTTTTTTTCATTTATTTTTTTTTGTACTCTGTGTGTTGTCATTTCTTCAATTTTATATTACAAAAAGTGTTTATTTCTTTATTATAATTATTATATTGAATAAAAATATCAATTAAGTGATAAATACAAATATAGCATGATTTAAATAATGAATTAAAGATGCTCTGGTTAGCATTGAAAGAAAAGAAGCTCTAGCAACTCAAATTTCATTCATGTCGCACCTATTGAAAAATGTAGAGTGATTACCTGTTAATTAGTGAATTTTGTTTTTTTTTTTTTTTAATAAAATGCAATCATTTGTAGTTATTTAAAGTGATAACATAATTTAATAATTGCTAATGTTGTGAATCGTAGTGAAAATCTAAAGAAAAAGTCTCCAAACGATATGAACACGAAGTTTCTCTACTTTCACCACTTTCTAAATTGAATCTCGTCTCTTGCGCCGCGCCACCTGACGCTCCAAACCCAATAAAACGCACTTATTATTCGTTTTTCATCAGCGAACCACGATCCACGAGCAGACGAACACGAGAAGAGCTAAAGTCAGAGCCGTTGTTGGATACACGTTAGTATTAGATTACATACATGAAAATATAAATATGCAATAAGTAAATATATATATGTAAAATAAATATTTTTTATCTTCCCAACTCTATCCAAAGTATCTGCATTTTATTTTTCGTATTTCATTGCTTAACTTCTACGCTACTGAATAAAAAATACTTGTTTTTTTTTTGTTTTCTTGAGGTTCTTTTGGGATTTTTTTTTAGTAAGATGGATTCAAGTGCCTTCCCTTTCACTGCAGCTAGAGCAACAGCACAGAGAAACAGAACTCATAACCGGTTCGATGCAATACGGTTACAATCTTATGATTCCGTGCATTTAACCTACATTTACCTAACCAATTGTTGAACTCTGTATTGGATTTGCCCGCCGCACACATCTACGCCCCTCGCTAGACCCCCTTTTGGGTCGAATGAGAATGCGAATTTGCGTGCTACAGACTGTTGAAATCTCTATCGATAGCTGTGTTCTTTGAAGAGAATCGTATTCATGATTTGTTTGGCAAAGCCAAAAGATTGTCGTTGGTTTTCCAAATACCTGCCTATCCCCACTGCCATTGCAACTTTATGAGAAAGTGAAACTCACTTTTCATGATTTATAAAATGTTTGTAGTATTGGTAGAACATTGGCCCCAAGAAGAAGAGTTACGTAAATATGGAGTAGCTACCTAACTAATTTTATTAAAAGCCTGTCGTCGTTAACGCAAAATGTATTGCCTTTAAGAGTTAAGTAATGTGGAAAACTGTTCCTATAATTAAATGAGATTTTAATTGTTTTTAAAGTTCTTACTTCCATTTGAATGACCGATTTGATGATCCTAATTAAATTTTGTAATAAATTGCATTTCGAATGCATAACGATTTTAAAATTTGCCTAACTGACAAAATAAAATCAAAGCAATAAGGAAATATAGGAACAAAAACACATTACAAAGTGAGAGAAGCGATATTTATTTCTGCTAATTTAATACCTACCGAGAATCATCACGAAATTTAATTAGTACCTAAAATGTCAACTATCAGTTCCTTGATTTAAAAGGTCTAGCTTCTGGATTACATAATAATGTAAAGAATTTTACCGTCGTCCATTAGATTAGTAGTTAATGGAATTTCCTTTTTATAATTAAAGAATAAGACACGACTTAAATGAACGAATGAAAAGTTTTTAATGCGAAAGAAAATAAATTTTCATATAAATCTAAAAACTGAAAAACTGCTTTGATTTATAAAATTAATTTAAACAAAGTGATTTAGAAAACAAGTAAATAAAACTATCTGAGAGTGTATATTTAACGCCCCCTCTCAATCCAGAATGTTTTACTTAAGCATCTTATTGCATTCCTAGAAGATTTGTAAATTTTAAGAAAGCTTCCTTCGGAAGTGGCTTCGTTAATATGTCAGCTACCATTTCATCTGATGGACAGTATTTTAACTGGATGATTTTCTTCTCTGCTAAATCTTTTATGTGATGATGACAAATATCAATGTGTTTGGTTCGTGCTCCACATTTATCTGACTCTATTAGCCGAATGCATCCTTGGTTATCCTCATAAATAATAGTTGGGCTAAGTTCGTTTTCCCCCATTTCTGTTAAAAGTCCTCGTAACCAAACGAGTTCCCGACTTGCATATGAGGCCGCAACATATTTTGCTTCTGTTGATGACATGGCTACTGAAGTTTGCTTCCGGCTTGACCAAGCTATACTACTACTTGCTAGTTGAAACACATATCCGCTGGTAGATTTTCTGTCTGTTGTATCACCAGCCCAGTCTGCATCCACGAAACACACGAAATCTCTTTCTTTATTTGAATGTAGCCACAAAGACTTATTGATACTAGATGCCAGGTACCTTATGACTCGTTTCACCGTTTTCCAGTCAATTTCAGTTGGCGATTCTATACGTCTGCTGAGAAGACTAACTGCCAAAGATATATCGGGTCTTGATACTGTTCCAATATAGAGCAGTGATCCTATGGCTTGACGATATAAATTGTTGTTGGGTAGCTTTGAGCTTATTTCTTCAGTTGAAGCCAAGAAACCTGTTTCCATTGGTGTTAAAGCTGGTTTTGAATTTTCAAGATAGCAATTGTATAATCTTACTTCGTTGGCTTAATCGAAACGATCCATCTTCTTCACGTTTTATCTCTATGCCCAGATAATTCTTAACTTCTCCAAGATCCTTTATCTTCAAATGTTGTTCCAATTCTTTACACAACTTTCTTGTAAATTCCTCAGACAACCCAGCTACCAACATATCGTCGACATATAACAATATGAATGTTGTTTTACCATTGCTTTCCTTTCTTGAAAATAAACAGGAATCTGCTTCTCCTGACTTAAAACCGATCCCATTTAAAATTGCTGTCGCTCTCTTGCTCCATTCACGTGCCGATTGCTTGAGACCATAAACACTTTTGTTTAGTCTCAAACCCTTTTCTTCTTGTCCCAAAATTTCGAAACCTGGGGCCTGATCCATATAAATTTCTTCTTTTAGAGTTGCATTTAAGTAAGCGTTCTTAAAATCAAAGTGCCGGACATGTAACCCTCTCGAATGTGCCACAACAAGAAGAGCACGGATTGTTTTGTGTTTCACTACGGGAGCAAAGGTTTCGTCGTAGTCCTCACCGTATTTTTGAGAAAAACCTCTAGCTACTAAACGTGCCTTGTATGTACTTACTCTTCCATCTGCAGCCATTTTGGTTTTGAACACCCATTTGTAGCTCACTGTTCTTTTCCCTGGTGGCAGATCCGCAAGAGTCCAAACTTGATGATCCTTCATCTTGAGCAGCATTAGTCCACGCATGTTGTTGTGCAACTAGCAAACGTGATAGTTCTTCCCATGAATTCGGCTCTTTTATGATTTCAGCTTGGGCTTTGTATGACAGACGATGGGGCGGGATACCTTTATTCGAATGGTCTGATCTACGAATGCACTCAGTCATTGGTAGTTCCACAACAACATTACCTTCATCATCGGTTATATCAGCATCATCGTCATCAGGAAACTGAACTTCACCAGCTAAACTATTAGATTGTTTGTTCTCGTTTGACCCCGATTCCACTGAAAAATGTTCGCAGTTCTCTTTCCATGGAATCTCTAGAATTTTGGGTTTTGTAAAGCATTCAAATTTTGATTAAACAATTTGTTCATATTCGGTTTTTGATTTTTAGGATCGCTTTCTATAATCCTCAAAGATCTTGATATCCAGACTCGATTTGATTTTGGATCTAATATACGATATCCCTTCGTATTGAAGTCATAACCAACCAGAACACCTTCTTCAGCCTTATCATCCCACTTTTTCCTCTTCTGCTTTGGTACTAAAGTGAACGCTCTGGATCCAAACACCCGGATGTGACTGAGATCGGGTTTATCACCGGTGAATAGTTCGACTGGAGTCTTTTCAAGACTGCTGCTAGGTAATCTGTTCTGTAGATATGCTGCAGTCAAAACGGCTTCTCCCCAAAATCGGTTTGCAAGATTGGCATCCAGAAGCAAACACTTTGCTGATTCAGTAAGGCTTCTGTTTTTACGTTCTGCTACGCCATTTTGTTGAGGTGTATACGGGACTGTGTATTGATGTTGTATGCCTTCCCTCTTAAGAAACTCTTCTAATTCTTTCGATACATACTCCTTGCCATTATCTGAACGAAGAACCACTGGTTTTCTTCCATACCTGTTTGACATAGCCGCAACATAGTCCTTTATAGCATTTGCCGATTCATCTTTTGACTTAAGCAAACGCAGCACTGTATAATTAGAGAAGTCGTCTACTAATGTTAGGAAGTACCTGTTACCACTAGGAGTTGCTGTCTGCATAGGAGCACATAAATCAGAGTGGACTAATCTTAATGGCTCCTTTTCTTTAGTCACTCCCACTGGGAACTTTGATTGTGCCAGTTTTCCTTTGATGCAGTGCTCACAAAAGATGCACCACTTGCCCCAGCCATCTCAGTCGCTTTATTTCCAGCTTCTTGACCAGGTCAACGTCGCTGTATAGCCCGTATAGCTCGTCGTTGAATCTTCTCCTCCACACTCCTTCGGTACGCACCGGACCGAAAATCACACGAAGAATCTTCCTCTCAAAGCACCCTAGCAGATGTTCATCCGAATTTGTCCTGCCCCAAAGAGCAGGACCGGGATGATTAGAGTCTTGTATAAAGTCTCCTTGGTTCTCTGAGAGAGGGCCTTACTACTTAAACGCCTTCTTAGACCGAAAAAACCGCGGTTGGCAAGAGTAATTCTTCGTTTGATCTCTGCACTGATGTCATTTTGCGAGGTAATAGTGGAGCCCAGATAGACAAAGTCCTTGAAAATTTCGAAGTTATATCTGTCCATCGTGATATTTTGCCCGAGTCGACGATGTTGAGATTCCTTTCTCGATGACAGCCTATACTTCGTCTTCGTCGATAATAGCATATAGTTTGTCTTCGTCGCAAGCACTTAACTGTATTCATTTTTTTGAGGCTATGCTTACCAACTAATTTTCGACTTTACCACTAAAGTGACTTACACGATATTGACTTCGTATTTGTAGAAGGCCCCGTCTAGGAGGCCATACAACATTTCCTAGATATGTAGGGCCGTGTGGCTTATGTTTTTTTTTTTAAGTCGATCTTCTGAACCGGTAACCAACGAAAAATCAGGATCTTAACATGTGCACTTTCTTATCGCAGCTGTAATCTCGGTTATATTTGCCTTAAAGCGCCTGATAAAAGACAGTAATTTTACTGTTTTAAAATTATTGTAAATGTTTGTTCTCAGCAATGAATTGAAATTTTACATAAATTCATTCAACATTCATAAAGGCATATTACCATTTTTTGTTTCCATTTTTTAAGAGTGATTCAGCAACTGTTGACTTTTAATAACTCGGGGGTATTACTAAGTAGTTATCCGATCACTCAATTATCATTATCATTATCCTAAGCCCATTGTGTGAACTTTTAACGTGAAAGGAAAGTTAACCAAACGCCACACCCACACAATCGGAGGGTCAGATCAATGCTCCACGCTAAGACAGAGACCGGCTATACCGGTATTAGTAACGCACTATTGGTATAAGGGTTCGTGCAGCAACCTGTTTTGTCTTAAAATTCTTACGGCTAACTTAAACAGCGGTCATACGTGCTTAACCTTCCAATAAAAACACATTTAAAACTACGTACACTACAACAGGGGTCATGCATCACCTCATCCAGGATTTTTAGCAAGAACAGAAAGTTCAGTTTTTATTTTTTAAATTAATTTGTAGGAAATAGAAGGGATTAAAAAAAAACAGTTGAGACAAACTTGTTTCTGCAAGTTCAGAACATACAGAATAATTGCATTTTGAGCATTTTGACTTTTCGGTCTCGTTTGTGCGGTAAAATGACATACTTATTATTTAGGACCAAAAATAATGGCCTATGCCTTGTAAAACCTGCTAACATTTTTTTTTAAACTAAATTCAGTAAAATTTTAAAATTTTCTTGTACAACAGAACCTTGGAACTTTTTCATAGCGTGTTTTGTCTGTTGATGCTAACACATAACCACCCCTGTTCTGAATTTTTTGTTTATAACATGCACTCACTCATGCTACGCCCATAAACAACAACTAAATAAATAAACAACAAATAAATGTACAAATGTTCAAATTTCGAAAATATCTCTGTCTTACCCCCAGTTCACAGTGGGAGTTTAAACTTAAGATCAGCCGAACCTTAAACTGAGTATAAACTGAGAAACAACAACAATTATTTTGGGTTGTTGATAATCTGTCGACATTTTTTTTTCAAAGGACAAGAACTTAATTAAAAAAAAAAACATGCAAAATAAACCAATAATTGTGCAAAAAAAAGAGAAATAACCTGATGGAATTGGTTATGAAAAATAATTAAATAGATTCCATAATGTATTATATGTATAGTGGTCCCAAACGTTGAACTTAGGTTTAAACAGAACAATGCTATCTTTAACTTAAACTACAAATTGAACTCAGTTCAAGGTTTAAACGAAACTGTGAAACTGAATAAATTGTTGAACTGAAGTTTAAACCAAAAGTAGAGTTTATGGGCCCTATTATGACTCGCGAGTCGAACGTTCGACTCAAGTCGAACGTTTTTAAAATCACATGTTGTGGTTTTAAGGAAATCAAACTGCAGCGTTCGAATGGAGCAACATCTCAATTCAACTTATTTTTGACATTTTAGCTAAATATAGTTATACGAGCCATAAACGGTAATGCCAAAATACAGATTCACCCAATATTTCTTGCGACTCGCAATTCATAATAGGGCCTTAAACTTCCACTGTGAAACTGGGTGTTAATGTTGCTTTAACAACAACAAGAAAACAGTTTTGTATCTGAAGAACAAACATACCGGTCCTCATGTCAACGTATATAATACAGTGCCTTGCATAAGTATAAACGCACCTGTAAAAATGCATTTTATAGAAAACTGAAAATGGAAGCGGCACATTACTATTTTTTTTATTTAATGCCATCAGTAAACAAGTGAATTGAGCAAAAAAAACAGTTCCGTTATTTTCCCTAGCGTTATTTAGAAAATAAAAACAGATTTTTCCGTATTGCAGAAGTATAAACGCACTATGTAAATCTCGTTTAAGCTTCATTTAATTATGAGTTTCGAGATGACAAACAACGAAGCCGCCTGGTATACATTTAAGCGATAGGCCAAAATTCAAGACTTTCCTTCAAGTATCCTAAGATGTAGGGCTATTCTTACGAACATTTCGAGATTGGGTCGTTTTTCCGAAATTTCGTACAAGATCCAGAATCTAATGGAACGAAAATAAGACCCGGGGTTCCGCAGATGCTGACACGTCGCGATATGAGCCGAACAATCAATGTTGCATTTAATTCGGTGCATTTTTTGAGGGAAATTCGTTACGAATTTTGGTTAGGCGATTCATTTTCGACAGTTTTTCGTACTTTAAAAAACAGTCGAGTGATAGTTCGGGCAAAATGGCGCCAGCTCCAAATCTGACAACAGCCCACAAACAAAAAATATTTGAATTTGCCCTTCAAAATATGGACCGCTATTGTAAAACCGTACTTAACATTTTATTATTTAACGCTTTAACTGTTCTTATTTTAAAAATGCCACAATGTAATGCATTTTTTGTGCCAATAATCGTTAAAACCATCTGGCCCATCAAGGCTTAACTACTTCTTGTCACTGAAAACAATATTTGTAAAAAAATGCACTAGATTGTGGTATTAAATTAATTTTTGAAATAAGAAGAGTTAAAGCGTTAAATAATAAAATGTTAAGTACGGTTTTACAATATCGGTCCATATTTTGACGGGCAAATTCCAATATTTTTTGTTTGTGGGCTGTTGTCAGATTTGGAGCTGGCGCCATTTTGCCCCGAACTATCACTCCACTGCTTGTTAAAGTACGAAAAACCGTCGAAAATGAATCGCCTTACCCCAATTCTTAACGAATTTCCCTCAAAAAATGCACTGAATTGCAACATTGATTGTTCAGCTCTTATCGCGACGTGTCAGCATCTGCGGAACCCCGGGTCTTATTTTCGTTCCATAAGATTCTGGATCTTGTATGAAATTACGGAAAAATGACCCAATTTCGAAATTTTCCTAAGAATAGCCCTACACCTTAGAATACTTGAATACTTGATACTTGTTTGTCATTTCGAAACTCATAACTAAATGAAGCTTAAACGAGATTTACATAGTGCGTTTATACTTCTGCAATACGAAAAAATCTGTTTTTATTTTCGAAATAACGCTAGGGAAAATAACGGTCTTTTTTTTTGCCCAATTCACTTTGATGCCATTAAATAAAAAAATAGTAAGGTGTCGCTTCCATTTCCAGTTTTCTATAAAATGCATTTTTACAGGTACGTTTATACTTATGCAAAGCACTGTATGTCAGGAACTATTGCCCCTTTGCCCCTGTAAGGTACTTTTTGGTGTGTAAATTCATGTAACCTTTGTCATATGTATATTTTCATCATCGTGTAATATTAATTATGTTAAACAACATTCACCGTTTTACAAATTTTATTAAAAAATACTATATATTCTAAATTTGAACATTTTTGAAGCCAAATATCTTGCAACTGATCTCTTATACGTTAAATAGTGTTATATATTTTTTTTTTTATAGAAATATAAATATAAAATACGTTGAAAACACTTTCCGTCAAATCCGTCATTTAAGAGTAAGGAGCTAAAAACCGTTATTTTGGACTTTTGGGGAATTTTTTTGAAACAGTGATATCATACAAATTATGGCTGCTTGAAAAAAGATTGTTAATATAGGTTTACATAGTGTTTAAATTTTGCAAATATAATTTTTCGATAAAACTTGTCGTTCAAAACATGTACATTAGACTGATTCAAAAGTAAAAAAGTCTCCGATTTCCAATGCCACTAGCTTATGACTTAGAGTTGAGTTATAAGCCTGTTAAAAATTCAGATTTTTAAATTAATTTTTAGAGGTCGCTCATTGCTATTTTCTATTTTCCATTCGATTTGTATGGGACCAAACACATTTTTGTACTTGGAAAGTTATTACTTTATAATAGCAAGTATTTAAATGAGAAGCATAACTTTTTTTTTTACAAAATTAAACGCTCTACAAAAACGGTGTCCACTTTTTATATAGTAAATGTACTCCTTCCAAAGTTATTAAAGGTCAAAGCGGAACTAATGGTTAATTTCACAGTTTTTTGTATTCCCTATTGAGAATTCCAGCTATTATTTAGTGATTCACCTAAGGTGTGACAAAAAGCTTGAGCACGTAGGAGCACGAAAAAAATCGTGTGCAAGGGGGGATCTACTCCCCTCGTTTAAGTGGGAGGGTCAGTCTTCTTAAAAAATTGACTTAAAACAGAAAAAAAATATTGAAAAACACTGGTAACACTTACAATACCCTGCTATACCTTTTTGCAAGCCTAGAAATCCCTTCTTTTATTTCCTTTCAAATAAAGCTCGTTTAATGGAAAGTTCTTGAAAAAATAATTTCCAAACTCAAAACTCTAAAAAAAAATAAATTAAAAAAAAATTCAAACGATAGTTTCTCAAAACAAGCTAGTGGCATTGGAAATGGGAGACTTTTTTTTATTTTTGAATCAGTCTAATGTACAATACATATATGCAAAAAACCTGTTTGTTCGACATTTGATGCTATTGAAGTTGCAATATCTTGTGACTCAAGACTTGTATGGAAAAAATCGTCAACAAACAACAATCGTGAACTAAAAAATCGTCAACAAACAACAATCGTGAACTTTTTTCCTGTTGGTGGTTACATTAAGTACAAACTTTGTATTCAGATGTTTTCGAAAATAGTAACCTTTTAGAGTATTTTACGTTTTTTGAAATGTCGATATCATCTTAACGGTAGGTAGAGATGGCGGTCACATGCATCCTTGCTCGATGACCCAATTAACGCTGTAATGCGCCGTTTTGATACCATAACTCGTTTGACTTGTGGGTTAAAAGAACATTTTTAAAGATAAAGAGGGTATTTGGTGATAGATCTCCCAACGGATCATCGCCTACGCCCGAGTTCAGCTGCAGTATGCTACGCTAAGCAATTTGCTGATTTGCCTGGGACGCATACGATCTGATCCCTTAGGGTGATCGTCTAGTCGCACACTCGGATATGGTAATCTCTGTACACCTCCGTCTGTTTGCACAACATGACTTGTGGTTACCAGAGAAAGTACTATCCGCCTGTATGACCAGACGCTTTTATTGGATTTAGACATGAGATGAAACTTATTAAGGATTTGGACATAGGAAAAACACCCGATAGGACCAAAGCTCGCAACTAAAAACCATCTACACTGTGCCAACTAGGCAACTTGTTGACTGGTATTGAAGCAAAGGTTGGCCCAATTGTGTGATCGTCCGGTCCTCGTGCACCATGAGCCACCTTCAAAAACCGTTAGTCTGCTAGCTCGTAGTCATAGGAGTTTGGGGAAGAAGATGGTGCAAGAGGAACCGAAGTAAATCCTAGATCCATTTCGTCGCGTTGAGGAAAGAAGTCAAATCTTTGATCTTCGTTCCGGAGAGTTCGTTAAGGTCGTCAAAAAAGGGCTTCCCAAAAGATTGTTGCCTCTTTCTGGTCAAAGCGGGACATTTACAGAGGAAATGAAAGACTGTTTCCTTTTCCTGCTGGTCCCCACAACTACGACAGTGAGTATTGTAGGGGATGCCAAGCTTCGGGTGCAGTAATCAGTGGGAGTCGAAAACATTTAGGTTGGAATTAAACCCGTGATGTTGCTTGCCCATAAGGTTTGGCAAACCAGGAGTTCGATTCTTTTAGTCTTATTGCGCTGCAAGATACCAGGTATTTAATGTGTAAATATAGTGGTAAAAGGTGCAGAAAACTCCTTAAGCATCTGTTGGACAAGATCGAATAGCCCCCGTGGTGCCAATGCTAGCTGTTCTTTGAACCTTCCTAAGTTTGTTGATATTATACAAATTCTTCAATGCTGGCCACCACACAATTGAACAATACGTGAGAATAGGTCGCCCACGGCTGTGTATGTCCATAAAATCATTTTTGACTGGAGGCCCCACCTTTTACCAATAGTTTTGCTACAGGCATAGAAAGCTATGCAGGCCTTCTTAACCCGTTTTTCAATGTTTAATTTCCAGCGAAAGTGTTTGACCGTTGAGTCGAGGTAGATTGAAGGGGTCTATCTTTGTTTTGGTAGTAAAAAGCATAAGTTCAGTTTTACTTTGATTAATAACTAGTCCGCAGCTCGCAGCCCAGTTATTAACCTTATTTAAAGTCACCTCCGTGATCTCACTTATCACAGGGGTAAACTTACCAGACACTAGTAGCACCAAATCATCGGCATACGCGACCGCCTTCACTCCACCCCTCTCTAACTTAGCGAGAATTTTATTCATGACTAAAAGCCAAAGAAGAAGAGACAGAACACCACCCTGGGGTGTTCCTCTACTGTAGTGTTGGTTAAACATCGATAGTCTATCGATAGTAAAAAACTATCGCGTACATTGATATTTTCTAAAAACTATCGAAACAACTATCGATAGTTTCAATACTTCCAAATTGTGTATGATTTGCTTTAAAAGCTAAAATTTATTTTTTGTTCAGCTCTTTTTCAGCATTTATTTTTTCTAGGTATACATATATAAACTCGAGAACAGATGGGTCAAGTGTTTTCATTTTTTAAAAATTGTTTGGTATCATTGGCAAGCTTGTCACATAAACTTGCCACCAAAAAAATAAAGTGATATTCGTACAAAAGTACAAAATTGAGAAATTAATATCTATTCTGAAGACACCTGCTTGCAAAAAACCAATCGAAAATTGTGCATGGTGGTTTAATTTATTTGTCAGAACAATTTGCGTATGTTTTTTTGGAAGCATGTTTCTTTAGCGAGCATTTGTAATTTCTCACTTTTGTACAAAAGTAGGTCTATAAAGTAAGGCTTTAGGCCGTACCGAATTTTACAATATATATATATTGAAAAGCAAGTTAACAATTGAAATAATACATTTTTAGTTGCTTAAAATAAGTTTTAAATTCAAATATTCAGATTTCAAACGTTTTTTATTATTGGAAAAATGTGTACCTAATAGTAAAGCCTTTTTAATTCTTGTTAAGAAATTTGTTAAAACTATCGATAGTATCGATAGTGTTTACCCAAAACTATCGATACTATCGGAAACCAACTACTCTACTGACGTATTTGATTGAAATTGTATTTCCTAACGTAGATTGAATTCTTCTATCCCTGAGCATGGAAACTATCCATTCCCGGATATAGAACTCTACACCAAAGTCAATAAGGGCTTCTTGAATGGACTCAGTTAGGACGTTGTTGAAAGCCCCTTCTACATCTAAGAAGGTGGCGAGTGTATATTCTTTGAAGTTAATAGTTTTCTCAATTGTACGAACTACCTCGTGAAGGGCCGTCTCCGTGGACTTACCCTTTAGGTATGTGTGTTGAGAGTTTTCGAGAGGGCATCCAACTAGGATGTCCCTGATGTGTTTGTCTAGGATGCGCTCCATCGATTTAAGCACGAAAGAGGTCAGACTAATTGGTCGAAAATCCTTCGCGGATTCATGGCCCCGTCTACCGACCTTCGGGATAAAAACTACTATAACATGTCTCCATGCCTCGGGTACATGGTTAAGATAGAGGCAACCTTTGAAAATTATTTCCAGCCAAGGAACAACCACATCTTGCAGTTTTGTAAGCATAATAGGCAGTATGCCATCCAGGCCTGGATATTTATATGGAGAGAAAGAATTAGTTGCCCAGGCAATATTTTCTCTTGTTATGACGGTATTGATATGCTCTTCATGAGCTAACGGTGTGATGTAAGTTGCAAGTGATTCCGGTTTACTGTTTTCACACCACCCCGGAAAGTGTGTCTACATCAGTAGTTCTAAGGATTCAGCTGGAAAGACTGCCCACTCCCCATCGTTCTTTTTCAAAAAAGAAGGGTTGCAATGTTCTTTTGACAGCACTCTACCAAGTCTTGCTGAGTCTTTTATGTTTTCTATTGACTCGCAGTACTCTCTCCAGCCTTGTTTCTTGGCTGATGCGACAGCTCGCTTGTAAACTCTAAGGCTATCTTTATACGGTTGATATAATTTGTTTTTGTGGCAGATGTTGAAAATTGTCCTTGTCGCTTTCCTGAGTTCAGGCAGATTTTCATTCCACCATTGAGGGAGAGATTTTCGTCTATATTTAACTGGGCAAGAGATCTTGAACGCCGTGTTCATAGATGCTTCAAAGGTTTTCACCTTTGACTCTAGATCTGCAACCGATTCTGGACTCAGGTTTGGTATATTGCGCAGTTTAGAATTAAAAATTTTACTGAACTTCTTCCAGTCAATTCGTTTAGGATTCTATAAGGAGGAGGGGTTTCAGACTCAAAACCTATGCTGAACAGTATCCACCTGTGATCCGAAAACGAATTCAGAAGGGATACCCTCCAATTTTCCACTAATAGATTAAAGTTATTGTTAACAATAGTAACATCAAGCACATCCTCCCAACGTTCAAAATTTTCAGAGTTCGGAAAGACGAAAGTGGGAGTATTACGTCTGTTACAAACAGTTAAATTATTTTCAATGACGAAATTAAAAAGAGATTCACCTCGTTCGTTTGTCTCGGAACTTCCCCAAAGGGTGTGCCTTGCGTTTGCATCACATCCAACCAGGAGGTTCGTTTTTTGTGCTTTCGCCTCGGCTATGAGTGCGCACACTTCTTCTGGTGGTGACTGCTGGTCATGCCCGAAGTAAGCAACCATGACGACTATCATGTCAGGAGTGCTAAGATTTGGACACAAAAAAGCTTTTAAGTGTTTTTTTTTAGCTTAAATACAAGTTCTAGGCTTACCATCGTTTGTGTTTGCGATCTTGTAGATCAGGTCGTATTGTCTATCTTGGAGGCCTCTCACTCTAGAGCGATTGATCCATGGTTCTTGAACAATGCCTACATTATGTTTTCCTCACTCAGGAAAACTCTCAGATTATCCGAGGCACGAGTGCTTCAGGTTAATCTGAATGACTTTTAGCAGCGCGTTTTTTTAATTTTCTTTCGATTCTGCAAAATCAGGGCCCGGCGATTCGCTAGGGACCTCGACATCATCAGTGACATCGTCTAGCTCAACGTCGTCACCAACTTGGTCGGAGTCTGCTCCCTGGTTCTGCAGAATCTTAATTTTAGCACATCGTATGCCAAAAAGCAGCTTGAATTCGGCCTTCTCGAGAGTCCAATACTTTCCTCGCTGATCAACAGAAGGTAAGATGCACTGTTCTTTTTCGGCTCCTCCGCCTTAATGACTGTCCAGTCGTGCATCGGAATCAGTGGATTTAACCTCTGAAGACCAGGGATCAGCTCCTGTCCGCTTGGCTTAATGCTCATGAGGGGCAACCAGATGCGAGCCTTTGGTCGTCTAGGGATGTCCTTAGCTGGGCTGAGCTTGAGCTTCAAGCCCTCCCAGTCATTGCTAATCTTAGCGATGCAGGTCCTAAGGAACTCCCAGAAAACACGTCTGCGCACCTGATTACCCTGTACCCCCTGAGCACCTCGTCAGAGTCAAAACTAGGGTAAGGGCCCTCGATCGCCGAAATGGTATACGAGAACACCATCTCCAAGAGCTTGGCCTCGATGGAGTTCCACACAATAAGCAGAGCTCTGCTGGTTGTGGTGAGCTCATCCACAACCGCTACTCTGACAAGCTCACTTAGAGTACGCGGTTGCGCTGCTCCGGAAGATGGTGCTTTGGTAGACCCTTTCGTACCGTCA
Source organism: Melangyna quadrimaculata (assembly GCA_949320155.1). NCBI lineage: Eukaryota > Metazoa > Arthropoda > Insecta > Diptera > Syrphidae > Melangyna > Melangyna quadrimaculata. Next base: position 87,016,867 of record OX439484.1, read on the forward strand.
AGCTTGCTTTTTTTCATAGGCTGGCTGGTCTCTTCACGAGACCTATTGCGCTTAGCGGTGTTTTTGGCTTTAGTAGCCAGAAGACAGTTGTACTCTTTAACGATCTTCTGGTACGTAATTTTGTCAGCAAGGTCCTTCTCAAGAATAATTCCAGCCTCCTCATTCTTGGCAATCTTGTCAAGAATAAAGGTGGCCTTCTTGAAATCCAACCTGCGAAGAACACCCGCTGTTTACCCCGGGCAGCACCGCTATGGCTGGCGTTGCTACCCGAGGGTACGTTTGGTTTGGTCGGTCGAAACACAGGGGTACTGTGGTTGGTTCTGCCTGTGCTTCCAGTTGTTGTAGGTTGTCCTACGATGGTCTCCTGACTGGAGGCCAAAAGTTCATCCTCTGTGACGGGGGATGGTAAAACATCTGTCATGTCTAAATCGTCCATAGTGTGAAAACAACAAATAAGAGTCCCACGAGTAGGTCGGAAAGGAAAGGTCAGCCCCGGCAGAGCCGATATACCGGGGTAAGGCAAAGAGTATGACGGACCCTGCCAAGGTGTCCGAAAGAGCTCGTAAGCGACTGGTTTACCCCCCAGCCTTCCATTTCTTCGGCACGGATTATGAAAATCGCTCACACCACCACTGAAAATGAGAGACCCCGTATCTATGGTCAAATCGCATTGCTGAGAGTTAAACTATTGAGAAGGAAAGGAACGTCTCAGCAATTCGACCTGACCTTAGCTGATCACCATCTTGACATCGCACAAGATAAAAACTGTGGTGACCATTAACCGCCCGGCACCCACTAGGAGGGTTTTATACGAGGATTTTTGCCGAGATTCTTAACGGTAAGTCGAAGGAAAAAAACTGATGCTCTTTTTAATCGCTGGTAACATGATCTATAAAGTTTGTATGAAATAGTTTTCGATAGCTTTTACCATTTCGGAGTTATATGCGAAAAACTATAAGTTTTATCGCATAGGACTTTTCGATGAGGATATTTCACAATTGCGTTATAATTGTTATCCCCAACGGTTATGCATTTTTAAGCTTTTTGGGGATGTATGAATGTATAAATATATATATAAATATATATACATATATATAAATATATATATATATAAATATATATATATATATATAAATATATATATATATAAATATATATATATATATATAAATATATATATATATATACTATCTCACAACAAATTTAGAAACGCCGTTTTTTTAAAAGTTCTTAACGTATACAGATAATGGCCAACACATAGTAGTTATTTTAGCCTGTAATAAATTTTCTACTTATCAATAAAACCATGGTGTAAATCAATAACTTTAGAAGATACCTTCATTTCTAATAGATGATCATTTATAAAGTTATTGAAAACAAACCATGATGGGCTTATTAATAATATTTGGGTCACTTTTATTTTGTATGCTGTTATTATTTAGAACTATGATCTCTCGCAACTCTGCTAAACTAGTTTTTACAAGTTCTCTAAGAACTGTAGTCTTGAATTATGCCAGATTCGGTTGGTTAGAATACAAGCTAAAATTGATTCTGTGTTCAAAAGTGTTAATCATTATCGATGATACTTATAAGATTCACAAAAAAAAAATTAAAAAAGCATATTTTTTTCAGTGTTAAATAAAAATGTAAAATAATAATTTTGACTTAATTAAAGAATTCATTTTTTTTTATAGCCAGAAAATTCAAATTTTATTATTTTATTTCCAATTGGAAACAAAATATTATTGAGAAATGCGAGTATTTAGGTGCCCATGACAAATTACAGGCAAAGAAAACAGTTGTCACAAAAAAAAAGTAAACAAATCTACAAATTACAAAAAAAAATTCCTGCCTCACTTGTCCCTCTCTTTCTCACCAGGAAAGGGGAGCGATAAAAAGAACAGAAAATTCTAAATAAGTCGTAAGTCCAATGTGAGCACTGTCTTTAAAAAACTTAACTTATTTAAATGACATGCCAAACGGTTTTATCTCATTAAAAATCTCATATGAGACATCAACAAAAAAAGAATAGAGGAATGAAATCAAAATATTGCAGAGGTACGTCTAGTTAACATCTACACTTTAGCATGACTCAGTCATAGCAACCAAGAGAATTCAACGAAAATCTACATCCACCAAACTCATCCAAAACTTACATAAATATTTAAGGCTATCTCCCAAACCAACATTCGCTGACGGCAGTTTTTTTTTTGTTGTTGTTAAGCTTTGTGTGTGTATCTTTCTTTTTTTTTTATCGTTGCGGCTATTGTTTGGGAGAGCCTTTACCCACCAAATATTCTCAATTAGTCCAGAAGACATATCCATTCATCCATCTTTCATCAATGCCACGATCGCCACAGAATGTGTCGAATAGACATTATGCCATAATTACAGTAGATACAATTATGATTGGCTAACAGTCACATTATCATTATAAGATACATGACCATCGATGAGATGACCATGATATTTTATATTCATTCTAAATCAAACCGTATTCCAAATCTGACCGAATCGGACCCTCAGTCGTCGGTTATAATAGATAAGATTTAATAATATATTTTTATAAGAATTGTTCTGTAGGTTTTTTTAATAAAGTTTGTTAAAACATCAAACAAAAAGTGGAATAATTAACATGTCTTAGGGTGTATTTCTGAAATTTGGTGTTTTGGTCTGAGCCTCTGATCTGAACTGCACTGAAACATTTCTGAAATGTTTATAAAAGTGTCACAATTTATTTTTATGGAAAAACAAAAAGACGCAAAATTGAATTGTCAGGTAGCAATTTAATTAATATTAAAACTAAAAAAAAAAGCACGACTTATGACAGTATTCTTAAAATCATGTTAAGCAATGAATGAATGTTAGTTTTTTCTGATTTTATTTTTGAAAGATAAATGTTTAGCAAAGCAAACTAACCTTTCAAATACTGTTTAATGTACATATATGTAAATTTAATAATTTGAACGTACATAATTTAAAACATTTTTATTTTTCAGGTATTAAAATGAGTTTTTCTTCTTTTCCAACTCATTATGCTACTAACATTACAACGAATCCAGTGGGTCAATTTGCAGCTTCAAAATTTACACCTAACATACCTCAGGTAAATCATTTTTACATTCAATTAAATAAATGTATATTTACCATTCAGGAAAATCGTCGGGGTTGTTTTGTAAAGGGTTTTCCAATAAGAGGTGTTATTTTGATATTCAAAGAAAAATTACATTTTTTGAGATAAATGATGGGATGTTTATTTCAATGTAAAGAGGAAAGTGTGTCATTAATAATGGAAAACAATATCAGCCAAATGGACGCCACGGCCACGCTTAAACAACAATATCATTTTCATGAAATTTTCCATCACCAAATCGAAAAGTGGCTGCTTTATGCCCTCAACAGCTTCATGAATTCAATCTTTGAGTTCTTGAATCGACGCTGGGCTGTTGGCGTAGACCTTATCTTTCACATGGCCCTAAAGGAAGAAGTCGCAAGGTGTTAAATCACAAGATCTCGGTGGCCAATTGTGATCACCTCTTCGAGAGATAAACACGGTCTGGAAACTTTTCCCGTAAAAGATCGATGGTTTCGTTGCTTGTGTGGCACTTAGCGCCGTCTTTTTGAAAGTAAACGTTGTCCAGATCAATACCATCCAATTCCGGCCATAAAAAACGATTAATCATCTCTCGATAGCGCAATTCATTCACCGTAGCTGTTGCTTCAGCCTCATTTTCGAAAAAGTAAGGTCCAATGACTTCGCCAGACCATAACCTGCACCAAACAGTTACTCGTTGGATGGAGAGGCTTTTTAACAATAAATCTTGGGTTTTCCGAGCTTCAGATGCGACAATTTTGTTTGTTGATGTAGCCACCGAGGTGGAAATGGGCCTCAGCAGTCAAGGGATTATTTGTTGATAAAATTCCGCAGCATTTTCATGCATTTCAAGGACTCAATCAGCAAAGACACGACGTTATTGATGATCGACCGGCTTGAGTTCTTTTGTTAACTGAACTTTATAAGCCTGAAGACCCAAGTCTTTATGCAACATACAGTGTAATGACGTTTGTGGAATGCCCAATTCCAAAGAACGACGAAGAATGGACAAACCTTGGTTTTCTTCAAAACTTTGGGCTACAGCAGTAATATTCTCAGTTGTTCTTGAGCGACGCACACGGGTTTTATTCTTCCTATCGCTAACTTATCCCAACAGCTCAAATTTTTCCACCAACTTCTGAATTGCGGTTCGACAAGGTGCTTCACAACGACCAAAAAATGTTTTAGTTTTACGAACCGTCTCTGCCAAATTTTCACCATTTTTATAGTGAATTTTAATAATTTCAATGCGTTGTTGAAGCGTGTATCGTTCCATTTTTATTAATAGCGTAGTTTCTACTTGTCAAATGTTAACAAAAATTACAGCTTCAAACCCCTTTAATTGTACTCAAAAAGTGAAAGTACATCCTTTTCTGCTGAAAATGCAATACTCGCAAAAAAATGAATACTTCAGTTCTTTCCCTGATGATAACACACTCGCACTATTAAGAAAAATGCTCTTCTCAAAATGTTTAGAAGGACAGGGTATTGTGTGAGCCAATAAAATGTATTCAGAAGATTCCTTATTGACTACGGACTTTCAATGCAAAACGAAATTTTATTTAAAGCACTTAGCGCCTGTTTAATATAACAAGTGTTTGCTCAATTTTCTTAATTCGTCCATATACAATCGCAGACAATTGACGAAGACTTCACCTGCCTTAACATCTACATTTCACACATATTATTATTGTTTGTGAATATCTGTGAGACAAAACATTGTTGACAATATACGAGTACGTGTGTAATTTATGCCCATCTCATTGAACCTAAAAAATGGGGCCAAAAGTTGTTGTATTTACGTATTTATATAATAATATTGCACAAACTTAATTAAAGAATTACAATGTCTGGTATTTTGTGTTTATCATAAACAAACTATAAAAAATAAAATATTTTTTGTTTAACTGAAAATATTTAATTTTTTTTCGATAGTTCATTTCAGCACCCGATGGAAGTCTACATTATGTTCGTAATGAGGGTAACACCTTCGTTGCTCCGAATATGCCTCAACAAGGAACAGCGAATGATCAAATACAACCATTGCTTACAATTCCTATAACAGTACCTGGAGCGAAACCTGGTGATGCTCAACAAATAGTACATATTCAAGTTCTTAATCCGAACATCAATATTACTCCGGTCCACCAGGTGCCATCAAAATATCAAATGGGACCGATGCAATTACCAGTACAAAACCAACAGCCTGGAGGAACAACAGTTCTCACTGTAGCGTACAGTCCTCAAGATAATAAGTTTTTAACAAATCATTCGTTTCCGGAAAATATGACAGTGGTGGCAGCTGTACAACCGCAAGATTTACACCTTTTGGCACAAGCTCAAATAGCACAAGCCCCTAACAATAAATCAATGTCTTTGGATGAACCTGCCCTACACTCGAACGAGCAATATAGGTAATTTAAAAAAGATACATATAACAAAATATTTTATTTTTGCTGCTATCAATTTAAAAAAAAAGCCGTTAGCCTGACCAGTCTTATGATACGCATTTTAAAAGCCATTTTTACAAATTTAAAAGAATGGAAGTATAATACATACTTTAAATGATTTTCTAACACATTTCTCTTTAAGAAAAAAACATAATAAACTCCAAGCTGATAAAAAATTCAAAATTTTAATGATTTTCCAACATATTTGTCTTTTCTTAAGAAAAAAAAAAAATTAACTACAAGCTGATCGAAAATTCAAAAATATACTTAAAATTTCATCATCCAAATTAACAAAAAAAACTTTGTTGTCCAAGTTAAGATTAAACAAATAAACCGAGCGTCCACAGCTATTTTTGGGTGTGAGAGATGGCAAAAATGCATGCTATTTTAAGATAGGTCTATACTATTTATAAGCTATTCATGGATTATGAAATTTTAAGTCAAACATATTTTTTGAATTTGTGAATAGCTGGGAGATAAATATGTTTTTCTCTTAAAGACAAAGACATTCACCTGAGAGACTTGTTCTACAATAGCTTACACTGACATTAGTATTGTCGCACGTTTCGTTTAAAATCGCCAACTCGTTTTTATCGAGTAGACAGAAAATCTCTAGATTCCTGTGTTATCATAATGGACCAAGATATGGTCTAAGTGTTGCAGCTTTGTGTTGGCAGCCGTTCACTTCAGGTTTTCGAGATATTCAAATTTAAAAGTTAAAAAAAAAACACCGTACGCTGTTCAATGACCGAAGTTGATGATTATACCAGTATTTTGTTTGTGTTTTTATTTGAATGGGTTTCTTTATGTTTTTGTCGTTAAATTTTGTATTATTTATTAGCAATCTGAAAAACCGTAATAAATATTTATCCGCTAATTTTTCGTAAGCATTTCTTTGTATTGGAAAATTATAATACAGGAAAATTTAATTTCACATTATCAGCATGCTAGGTTAAAAGATTGAAATGTTTGAAGGACAAAATAAATACTTAGGGTCATTTTTTCAGTGTGGAATTAAATTTAAACCCGAGTTATCTCACCAAAATTGGTGAGTTAACTCTGGGAATGTTAAAAAAATGCTTTTGATATTTTTTCTTCCCTGTTTTTCAAGACAAATCTATTTCAAAAGTTAACTAACTCTGATTTAACTCACAACTGAAAAACTGGGCCTTAGAGATACTAGGCTTTTGGTGACAAATTATTACGTTTTATAGACTTACCTAAAGTTATAATATCTCGAAAAATTGACATCATAGAGCTATTCTTTTCTTTTTGTATTGGGATTCGAATACACGACATTATAAAAAACTTCCACAAAGGTATAGTTTGTTTTTGTAAACATGGGTTCGTCCCGTAAACGCAAATATGGGTTCATCCCGTATACGCAAATACAGGTACTAACATTAATTCCCTGTCGGAATCCCTTTCGTTAACGGGTCATTTCTAGTTGAAAAAGCTATGCTCAATACTTGTATGTATCTGCACATATTTGTATTTAAAGTTTCAGCTCTGCGTTTACATATCATATGTCATTATTTCGCCTTCCATAATTTTGCAAATTATCAACAAATATTTGGTAAACCTTATGCTGATTTTATTCATAATATATTATTTTATATTTATTTTGCTTTCAGCGAAAATATCACTATCAAACAAGAACCAACAAATGAATGGGAAAATGTTACAGTTGCATCGACAAACCAAAGTAACAATGGAAACTTTCAACAACAAAATTGTGCTACACAGTCTTCGTCTGTGCCTTTGAATTTACAACCGTATTTAAAATTCAACTCGACCCCAATCAAAGTAATTATGGATTTTTTTTTTATATACATACAAACATAATCCACTTAAAACAGAAGTAATTTCAATATTTAAATTTCTTCATCTTCTTATCATACAAACATAATCTAATTAAATTGTTGATTTAAAATAGTTTGAAGCTGTTGAACAAGCACCCGAAGAACCAGTGAAGCCCAAGAGAAAAAGAAAAACTAAAAAAAAACCACCGAAAGAAAAACTACCAAAACCTGGGCAGGTATTAATTGCAAAAGCATCCGATGGAACTACGTTATTTTGTTGCCCTGAGTGCCAAATGGCTTATCCAGAAAAAGAAAATCTCGAACAACACTTGACTGAACATAAAATTGAAAGGAGGTTTGTAAATTAATTTATATGCAATTAGAATCTAGTTGACACATAATATTATTTGTTCTAAAAAAAAATATATCAACTTTTATTCTTAAACAAAAATGAAAAAATGACCCAAAAGTTTTGAGATTTTTTTGTAAGATTACTTTAATTAGATTTACCAAATGTGTAAAGGATAGTTCTGGGACAGTGATTAAATAATGTTTCACAAAAATCGGGCGATAATTTAATCACTGTCCTTTTTAAATTTGGTAAATCTGATTAAATAAACGTAGACACGATTTTTTTTTGTTTGGGGCCATTTTTGCATTTTGAAAACCATTTTTCATTATGAAAAAAGGCCTGAAATGTGACCATTTTTCGTTTGGCGCCATTTTTCATTTGTCAGTTAATAAAATCTTAGATTTAAAGATGTTCTAATTTTATAAAAACGATTTCAAACAAAATTTAGCTGTTTTAAGCCTGGTACGTTGCTGATGCGAAAAGAAACAAAATGCTTACGAAAACACAGTGGAAAATTATTCATGGAGAGTTTCACAAATAGCAAGCTAATAAACTGGGCAGAACGGTGTGGACTGGGTGTCAATCCCCACAAAACTGAACTTGTCCTCTTCTCCAGGAAATATAAAATTCCACACATAGATGCTCCCACCATTATAGTCCAATCAAATTATCCAAACAAAATCGAAAATATCTACAGAAATTCGGGAGAAGAATTTTATTGTTTTATTTTAAAGAGTACTTCTTGGGGATTCTTAAACCACACTTTTCCAATAAAAAAAACCCTCTGCGTCGTCTGCCATTTTGAAAAAGGTGTTTAAAAGTGATTACTCAATTTTCTCAACCGCTATTAGTTGTAGATTAGTAATTTTTGTTTACTTTTCTAGGTTAACATGATCTCTACAATTTTTGTCTTAAAATATTAAATTTTTTTTGATAGCTCCTTCCTATGAAAAGTTATTGTTGAAAAACCAGCAAATTTTCGATTTTAAAAATGTTTTTTTAAGTTTATCTCACCCAATGTCCATTCGAACCAAAAATAACTTTTGATACTTTTTTTAAAACATTAAATTTTCTAAATTTATGTATATTTAGATTTGATGTAAGTCAAAAAGTTTTCAAGATATAGCACGACAAAGCTTCTAATATTATAAAATAAAGTGTAGATTGATTTTATTAAATTGCCCCTACTTGTTTTCCGTTAGATTAACTCCCTCCGCGGCACTGGACCCTCTTCTTCACCCTCTTTTGACACCCCTCTATTTATTTAGCAAGCAAACGGCAGCAAGTACGGCAATCCGTCTTAAAGCCTCCTCACAGTGGAATATTTTCAAGTTGCCATACCTTCTAGGTCCACATGGGAGGACGTGACGTTTTTGGAAGACGAATCCATTCATTTCTATACGGACGGTTCAAAAACCGATGATGGTGTTGGTTGAGGCGTGTACTCAAAAAGACTAAGTTTAAGTCTCTCATTTCGTCTTCCAGACCATTGTAGCGTGTTCCAGGCGGAACTTTTGGCGATAAAGGAAGTGTTATATGGGCTCAAGGAAAACGTGATATAGACTTCTGATATCCGCATCTTCTCAGATAGCCAAGCTGCCATAAAATCTTCCGACTATGTCTCTTCAAACTCTATAGCAGCCCTAAACTGTCGATCATTTCTTATAGAGATGGCGCAGCAGTTTAATATTCTCCTCTGTTGGGTACCGCGCCATAGGGACATTCCGGGTAATTGTAAAGCTGATGAACTCGCCAAAGGTGGAACCTTTTTTACCTGAAAAGGTAAATATCGGTATGCCTATAGCCACATGCAAATTTTTGCTGAAGCAAGATACTTTAAGGAGAACAAACCTTAGGTGGAACAACGTAACCACGTGCCTGGCGACAAAGACAAAGATACGGCCTATGCTAGATGTGAGGCGCTCTAAGTGTTTGATATCTTTGAACAGATTGCATATACACTTCGTAATTTGTGTCATAACCGGGCACTGTCTTATAGGCCAGCACGCAAAGCGGCTAGGAGTTTTCGCAAACGACTTTTGCAGAAGCTGTATGGCCGAAACGGAGGAAGAATCTGTTCCTTATCTTCTCTGCACATGCCCCGCTCTATCCCAAAGACGCAGGCTCCATCTCAGAGACTTCGTTTTCAATGATGCTAGTGATCTGACAAACATAAACATAAGTAGTGTCGCACGCTTCATAAGAAGCTCAAACTGGTTTTAACGAGTGGGAAGAAAATCTCCCAAGATTCACGTCGTATCAAAACGGACCAACTTATGATCTAAGTGTGTCAGTTATTTGCTGGCAGCCACTTCAACCTAACTTAACCTAACCTTCACAAATTGCAAATATATAAAATAAAATTAAACAAAAAAAACCCAAATATTAATTTTGCCCACGATGTGAGTGTTTCTAATTGAGTTTTTACAAACTTGTTTGCAAGAATGTTTCACCATTAACTACTAGTTTATAAATATTTAAAAGTTTAGAAAATCATCAAATTCCTGATGTAATGAATTTTGTTCGTAAATCGAGTTTAACTTTCGGTTAGAAAAGTGATTAAGAAGGCTAAATGAAATTTGGCCCCAATAAAAAATGGCCAAAACAAAAAATGAAAAATTGCCCCAAAAATGTATATAAAAAGCAAAAAAACCATAAAAATCAAAATCGTACAAAAAAATCGCGGGATTTTTGTGTACGATTATTTAATTACTGTCCAGCACTATCCTTTAAAAATTTGGTAAATCTTATTAAACAACCACACAAAAACTGTTTCGCGTCTGTTTGGGAGCACCTTAAAAGTACCTTGCCTGGCATGGTTCGCGGGTAAAAGGATTTTAACTGTCCTGCTAACGCGACTCAGTCGCATGGCAGGCGGCTATGTTGTCATTGTCAGTCGGTCTGCCATCAAAGTTTTTGTATCAAACAACAGTACGATTATTTAATGACTCGCCCGTAACTATCCTTAAAATTTGGTAAATCTGATTACAATAATGGTACAAAAAAAATTGCACGATTTTTGGGGCATTTTTCATTTTTGTAAACAAAAGTTTGGGTCCATTTTTCATAACGAAATTTCACCCCAAAATTAAAAATGAAACAAAGCCCCAAAACCATGAAAAATGGCCCCAATTTACAAATTTTAAACTTTGGTTTTGTTGTTTCCCATATAATTTTTGGGCCATTTTTCATTTCATGTTTGGGGCCATGAATTTTACTCTACACATAATGATAAGAATTCACATATTATTCTTATTTGTTGACTGATAACTCTAACAAAATTGTTGATTCACAAAGATGTTTTCCTAATTTTTGCCTCTACAATATTAACAGATTATTCTAATTTATTTGTACTAGAAAAATGTCCATTAAAAGTAATATGATCATAACATTTCCGTTTTGAATTTGCAGATATATTTGCGACATTTGTGGAGCTGGTTTAAAACGCAAAGAACATTTGGAAAGGCATAAATCTGGCCATAACCCCGAACGACCATATATATGCAGTATTTGTTTAAAAGGCTTCAAAAGAAAGGAACATTTAAATTTACACTTTGTAATACATAGCGGAGAAAAGAATGAGGTACAATTGAATTGCTAATTTTTTGTATACAATTATGTCATTTTCTTTGAGTCATCTATCGAATATGAAAAATATTATTTCTTTATTATTTTGTTTGATTTTTGTTTTTAATTAAAGATTTGTGGAGAATGCGGGAAAGGTTTCTATAGAAAAGACCATCTAAGGAAACACGCAAATTCACATGCAGCAAAACGAATTAAAGAAGAGCTTAATGCTAAATCAATAAGTTCACTAAGTGATATTGAATTGACATTACAAAACCAAATGAATTCAGTGCCGGAAATTGTCAGTGACAATAATAATTGTTCAATCTCAATATCGTTAGATGTCAATATGTCTGACAAACAAATAGACACGCAAACAATGTCTTTGTCGCATTAGTTTACAAAAAAAGAAAATGATAATCTTCTTGTTTTATACCTATGTAATAAAATATGGTTTGGGATCATTGTAATTTAAATTTAGAGAACAATAAAATATTTATTTTTATTAGTAGTAATTTATACAGTAAAAAAAACTTACATACAAAATGTAAACATAAAAAAAACGTTATTAATTACGCTTGAGTGTTATAATTTTAAGCAATTCAAACAAATTATTGTTATATCTTTGGGTCAAGCTGGTCTGAGGAAAACGGTCAAGTATACGAGTATATGTAGTAGCGCTTCCGTTTTTTAAAGGAAATTTCAATTTTATTAATTCTTTAACCATTGCTTATTTTTATTGAAAATTACATTCCAAAAAGATAACATTAATTACATACAATTATATAACGGTCTACATATGTGCAGCTCATAGTTTAAAGAAAAAAAGTTAAAAACCGTTATTTGTATATTTTATCATAACAAATTTTGTTTTTTATTTGTATGTCTTTAAATTACAAAAAGGTTGTATATTAATTGTTAAAACCTTAGAACATCTTTTGTTTACTTATTGTTTTAAAAGTGAAAAAAAATAATTATTCAAACTGCACATTCCTCTTCATAAAGCAATAAAACATTTGTTACATATCTTATTAAATTTTAACTCAACTATATGATAGTTTGTGTGCCTAAAATGTTGGGTATAATGCATGATGATGATAAAAATAAAAAAAAAAAACTGTTAGATTTTTTTTTTACAAAATGTGAAACAAAAATATTAAATCGAAATACATAGTATATTTTTCTACTAAATGAGTGTATATCTGAATGAATTTATTAACAAAAATAGAATGGATCTACCAGAGTACGAATAAAATTTAAAATATATTGGATTTATTTTTGAGGCAAGTGGTCAAACTACTGAATTTATGATTGTATAACATGACAAATCGTTCTTATTTTTCCCTTTTCTAATTTATATTGTTACTGTAGTAGAGAAGTTAAGTATTATTTTATTTATAGTTGTTTTAACAATAAAAGCAATTTGAAGCAGTCATGATTTGTATTTTTTTGGTATAAATTTGTAACTAAATTTCATTAAACTTAAAGATTAACACGTTCTGCAAAGGGTTAAAACACATGTTGAAGAGTTTGCTTCGCATATTATATACCAAGATGGATGAAACTTTTGTCAAAGGAAAATGTATGGCCATCAAATGTAAAACACCAGTCGTATATCCCTTACCTATTTTAATCGTTCGAAGAAAATCGATATAAACATTGAATAGATCTAGACCATCCATTCTCACCCTTTTTTAAAGGGACTACACAGACGTTTAAGTAATGGTGCCTCGGTCCGTAACATAAATTTATTTACTTGGATGTCAGTCGTTCAACTTATGTTCACATAAGCTACAGCGTGCGTTCGACCGAGTAAAATATCAACAAATGGAAAAATCATTTCACAGTCGTTCAACTTGTGCTCACATTACAAATTATGTGACATTTCGCCACGAGTTGAGGAACTTGTCGATGAGTGATCCGAGATTGTCTATTAAGTTGCAGCCAAAAAGTAGTTCGCATGAACTTGATATTATAGTTCACATCTAGAAAGTAGCTAGACATTGATGGTGTATATTAATCGCGAAAATATATGTAAGAAATAAAAAAACCATTCAAAATAACAATTTTTATAACGAGCAAACGTAACTTGCAAAACGTATTTGCAAAATAACAAATCCAAAAACGACCATATGACCTTCCAAATCGTTAATTTGCGGCGATAAACCTGCTAACTGAGAGGAATCTCCTCTACAATTCAATAAAAATTCAAAATTTCAAACAAAATTAAACACCATCAAATTCGTTTAAATTCATATGCACATCCTTATAATGTATAAAATAAAATTGAGTTACAAAAAATTAAAAAAAAACATACCAAGAATCGTTTCCATAGAAATTGTAAAAATGGGCACGATTGGATCGCAGAAACTTGCTCTCGTAGCTAACAATTTTTACGTAGCTTCAAGTTGACAATGTGCATATCGCATATGTATTGGTTCAATAACATATTGATATCATTGAAAAAAAGTTTTTAAAAACAAAGAAGCTCTTACATAAAAATTACTATAAATTTGTTATTTAAATAGCTAAAACAGATACCTAGAGCTTAAAAAAAGTATGCCATCTGATTTGTTTGATAAATATGAATTTATTAAAAAAAAAATTAAAAAATGGCAAGAGCGGTTTTCTTAAAAATTAATTTTTTATATATTCAAATTCTTGAACATTTTTAAAAATAAAATTTGGTATGCCAATTTTTAGAATTAAATAAAATACAATTTTACACAAAAATAAAAAATATTTATTGACCCGTTTTCAAGATGAATTTTCAAAAAAAAGTTTAAAATTTTTTTCAAAAATCCAAAAATTATTTTTTCGAAAAATTGTATATGCAAAATTGTTAAAATCATAAAAACATAAAAAATTTGGTTGAAATCAGTTCCGTTCGGGGTACCGTTAATAACCGTCATACATTTTTATTTCTACCAAATTATTAATTGTTGTAATTATAGAAGGTCGTAATTTTTATTCTTCAAAATCGTTAGAGCCGTTTTTGAAATAAATCAATGTTTGTATATTGGTTCTATGGCAGGTACCGTTATCTTTTGAGCTAAAAAAAATTCAATTTCCCCTCTAGGGAATCCCATAAGAACCTTAAGTCCAAAGTTTGAAGAAAATAACTTCAGCCGTTTCGACTGTAGGACAGACGGACAGACGGACAGACGGACAGACAGACAGAATTGCGAGACCCACTTTTTTCGCGTTCTCTGTAATCGTAATGTTAAAGAAAATTATTATCTCGAGTTTTTTTTGTACTACTTACATATCGCTCATTAAAAAGAACGACATCATAACTCAAAAAACCTCAAACTTCAGAAATCGCAATTTAAAGTTTACATGGCTGTATTTCATAATCATCTGCATTTGTATCTACTTTTTTTTTTTTCTTGGTAGAGCTATTAATTAAAGTTTTATCGCAAAATAAACACATTTTAAAATATGTATTGGACTGTTTTCACTTCAAAGGTCCCTGCGTAAATGTAAAACATACATTATTACCACAAAAAAGCATTTAAAAGTGATAGTGTATATAACGACAAATGATGCTCTATAGCCTTTAACTTTAAAGTTATATAAATGACGTTTTGCCAAAAAAATAGTCTATAAAAAAATGAGTAGGTTCAGAGGTTTAAGGGAACTTGCAAGTAAGGCAATTTCTAGACTGTAATTGGTCAGCTGTCGAAAAATTGTTCCAAATGAAGGGAACTTTCGACAGCTGGCCAATCCCAGTCTATAATTTTGCCTTACTTGCAATTCCTCTAAGTCGTCTGAACGTACCCAATGAGTTTGAATTGTATCATAAGGTCAAAATTGATGTTTTTTGAGTTATGGCATTGTTCTTTTTAATGAGCGATATGTATATCGCTAGTAAAAAAACAAATGAAATGAGAAATGAACACCCGGCTGGAAAAATGCCCAGTTTCTGTCTAGTTTCAACATGGCACTAGTCAGTTTCCTTCAGGGAAAATCTAGACGAGGAAAACTTGTCAAAAATACGTCAAGCCCTTGCAAGTTTTCAGTAAGTAAAATTTAGACGAGGAAAATGTTTCATACTCTCGTGAGGTTCTCGCTAGTAAGAACTCTTTGGACGTTTTCGGCATCCTATCAGACTAAGCACTTTAGTAATTCATACATATGCAAAATTTTAACTAAATAAATGGAATCGGCGAATCGAAAAATACAAATTTTAACTTTTAATTTAATTGATCAGATTTGGTTTCAAAAAAAAAGTTAAAAATTTTACGGTCTTGCTAATCCTGCCAAGGTATTTACTTTCGAGAATCTCTATTTTCACACCCCCGACAAAGGCTTTTTGAACTTTTCATTAAAATTAATAAGAAATTATAATTTACTGTTTTAAACTATATTTACTTAATTCCGGAGGGTTCATCTCAAGTGTTTCATATCGGTTGTTTTTGTGGTGGGATGTAGTTTAGATTAAGCGCATTTTTGTACACGATACTAAATCAAATAATGTGATAATAAGAGTATTTTACAAAAATGCCCAGTATCATACTAAAATTGCTTTAATATCGGATTAAATTCATACAAATCTGCGCAATTTTTTTATTATTCAGGTTTTTATTTTTGATCTGAGTTATTTTACTATCGGATCATAACCGATACTAAAATACCCTTTTTTAATGTTTCTAGCAAAAATATGAACAAATCTATTTTTTGCTGGTCCGGGGACTGGAGTGGTTTTTCTGACGAGGCAAAAGGTTTCATAATCGACAAGGCCCTAGTTTTGGCCATTACTCAGCCATGCTAAGGCCTTGCCAGAATCTATTTAAAACTCTCTAGTGCCATGTCGAAAACTAGAATGTTTTTCTGTGCGGGCATTATTGAGAAAACTCCCTCTCATCATAAAAGGGACATTTATTTAAGCGACACTAGCGACGTACAGCGCTGCTAGTGGTCATTATTCCAAGTGTCACCTTCTGTATATATGTATTTATTTAATGATCAAAGCTTAGAAATTGTTTATAAGGTTTTGATATTTAATTTCACTTTTTCACACACATCCAGAATCGAATTATTTAAGTCACTTCACAGATCAATAAGTGGCGGAGGTCCACCCCAGATAAATACTTTCATTTAAGTTCATAATAAAATCATTCATTATGCAAACAAAAAAGTTAATGATTTTTTTTTTCGAAAAACATGAACCGTAATATTGTACCTTCTTATCAAAATTACCAAATCATTTTACAACCCGAAATTAACAATGATTTGAATCCTTTTTATAAACTGTCACTTTTTGTCCTATTTGTGAGCAAAGAATTTTTTTTTATAAATGCCTGAACCAAAACTTGAGTCTATTAATTATGTACTTAAAATGGAAGGGAATCGGATTAGAGCCGCAAATGTATGTACGTATTTACGTTTACTTTTTTTTCCCAAACCGATATCGTATCTGGTATCTATCAGGTTTTTACTACCGCCACGCCGCCGACCGTTCTTATCGGTTCACACGTGTCTGACGCAGACTGGGCCACCCACCGAGCATCAGGGAAATTGCTCTATGAACCTTCGGTGAGTGAATATTTTGCTCGACATGGGGATCATTTTTTCGAAATAAAAGAAACTTATTTTTTTCATAAAATTGAATACTCCTAACCAGTAAGGCTAGGCGCATATTGAGCCACGTCCGAAGCGTGTGACGTGACCTGACGATCGTCGCACAACACGATTAAAGAAACGTGTTATGCCATTCTCCTCATATTTATTCGCGTGTCTCGTGTCAACATACATATTCATTGTAGCAAAAATCTTCTGATATGTTGATTATTGAAATAAACTTAAAAAAAAAAACAAGTAATTTCTAAAAAAAAGCAAACCATTTTTTATTTTCAAAATCAACAGTTTATTATTTAATTTTTTGGCTGAAAAAAAAAAACAAACACGCGCCGGTCTCACAAGGAAAACTCATGTGTCAGGTCATATCGTACCGCTCTATCAATATACGTTGTTATATTGATTTATATTGTTTATAAAAACTCGTGCTGTGCTGTCGCGTCTCAATATGTGCCTAACCTAAGGCTAGGCGCATATTGAGACGCGTTCGACACGAGTGACGCTACACAGCACTGCACGAGTTTTTGTAAACAATATAAATCAACCGAACAACGCATATTAATAGAGCGACACGATATGAACTGGCGCGCATTTTCCGAAAATCGCGTAACATAGTGATCGAAACACAGTTTTGCTTGCGGGACCGGCGCGTGTTTGTTTTTTTCTGTCAAAAAATTAAATACTAAACTTTCGTTGGTTTTGAAAATAAAAAAAATATTTTGCATTTTTAAGAAATTACTTGTTTTTTTAAGTTTATTTCAATTATCACTATATCAGACAATTTTTGCTTCAATTAATATGTATTTTGACACGAGACACGTGAATCAATATGCGGAGAACGGCATGACACGTTTCTATAATCGTGTCGTGCCACACTCGTCAGGTCACGTCACATGCTTCGGACGCGGCCTAGCCTAAGAGTTGAGATTTTAAAGTATTAAACAGATCCTTAAAGGGTCCGCGAATTAAATCTTGAGCAGTTTTTGGCCACACATAGAGTACTATCGGATTCAATTAAAAAGTACAAAACTGACCTCAACTCCAGATATTAATGCATTTTGCCCAGATAAGACAGTGGGCTCTTCAGCCAGTCTGCCATTCATGACCTACTAAGAAACAAAATTTGGTCTAAGTAGGGTATGACAGACTGACTGAAGAGCCCACTGTCATATCTGAGCGAAACACATTAATTTCTGGAGTTGAGGTCACTCGTAATTTTTAATTGAATTTATAAATTTATTTATTTATAAAACAGAAGCAATTTGAATGTTTTAATATTTAAATTTCTTAGTCTTCATTAGAGTACTGTCGGGTCCTAAACATTTAAAAAACCTCGATAGTTAAAATAAAAGATCAGTTGGTGCTGTTGGGAGCCTACAGGTACTCAGTGTTTGTAATCTTGACTTCTTTCGACATGACTTTAACTGCGGTTAAAATTAATTTCAAGGAATTCAAAGCACAAGCTTTTAGTTTTTGTTTTCACACAAAAATTAGGTACATTTCAAACGAAACTCAATTTGTCATTCTAAAATCTCCATATAATCTACTTTACCTTTTTTTTGAATCAATATATGTTAGGGTGTGTCCGTTATTTCCCAAACTCATTTTTTTTTGGAAAGCACACCCCGTCAATCGAAAGTTTATACCGAAAGAAAAAAATATTGAACAAAAAAAAAAAAATGTTTTCTGACGTCATTAACCCGTGACTCTAAGGTCATACTTTTCCCGTTCAAATTTGTATGGGAATTTTACACTCTGCTAATTTTATTTTTTTTCCTATGACAGTTATTCTATTTTTTTTGGGAATCCTGTTTGATTTATCGGTCCTTTTAAAAAGTGCATTTAAAAATGTATAAAAAAAAATTTAATTTTAATTTATTTCTATTTTTTAAGTTAATAAATGCTTTTATATTATATATTTTTCTCTTATTTTTGTCTCTCGATCTTCAGCAGTTTTTGTTGTTTTATTTATTGATTATCATAAGGTTATACGTTTTCTACAAAAACTGCGTTAAACAAAATAATGAAAACAACTTAAAAATAAGTTATTTCAATTTTTCAAAATATTAAATATTTTTTTTCAAGTATTTAATTTTTTTTTTCTTTAAAGGTTTTTTAAATGATTTGTTTAGACCAATATATTGTTTAAAAACCACATTTAAAAATTAATAAAAAAAACTTTATTTGATACGAAAAAAATTAAATAGGTACTTAATAAGTGTAAAATTCCCATACAAATTTTAATGGGAAAAGTATGAACTTAGAGGCACGGGTTAATGACCTCGGAAAAAAATTTTTGGTCAAAATTTTTTTCTTTCGTCATAAACTTTCGATTGACGGGGTGTGCTATCCAAAAGAACGAATTTGGGAAATAACGGACACTCTAATCTACATAGGTATTTAAAGTATTCTTAGAGCATGTTTTATTGTTTTTTTATAAAACTCTAGAGAACATTTTAGAAGTATACCTATGTACCTAATTAATAATTAGTAATGTATCCAGTGACCTTCCCCTGCACTTATAAGGACCTTATCACTATAAGAGGATAGATAGATAGATAGATAGATAGATAGATGTTTATTCACACATTTTCAAAAGTACAGTTATCACTATAAGAGGATAAGAGCACATTAATTTGATTATAAAAGTTTACTCTTCATAACAAAAATTAATTATTTATAAAAATTGGAACTATAGACTAAGCACCACTAAAAGGAATCTGATGATTGGTTTGGCAGCCATGAAATTGCAATAATTCCAGCCAAAAATGAAATACTCGGTGGTAGTCAACACAAGTGGTTGTTGTTCATTCAAAACCTTCAGTGTTAAATATGACGGAGCGAAAGCTATGCAGCCTAACTGCAAGTGTTTTCACGAGAAAACACCTTTGAATGAAATTTAATTCTTGACCAGTGTCAAATCTTTCATACAATTTCCCTCCTTACACATATGCAACGAATTGTTGCGGTAATAACGGAGAGGAGAAAAAGAAGGAACCCGAATGAATAACATCCAACTTGTGTGTGGCTTATAAAAATGCTAGTTGTCCAAATGCAATGGAGATTTTTACAGAATTGTCAAACTCAAAACTGACAGCCAAAATTTTGGGTTAATGACATTTGTGCGTTCTTTTTTTTCTAACTAGTTCACCTTCATCGTTCTTTTAATAAGAAAAAGTTACTTTGAGTTTTCATTTTGGGGTTAGATTGTGTTTGCTTTTCGTCTTCCGATTTGGAATTGTTTTCAATTTTATAATAATTAATTATAAATTTAATTGTTTTATTATTGAATTTGATATTTGGAATTGTTTTCTGAATAGTTCACTTTTCATCGAAATTTTATTCATCCGCTGGGGTCAATTTTTTAATAAAGAAATGTGTGGCTCATAAAAAATTAACAAAAAAAAGCTAAAACAAATTAGAAATGTTTTGTATTGCGATTCAATTTCATGCAAAAATGAAGTTGATAGTTATTTAATTTGTAGGAACCATGCATTTTTGGTAGTGAATTATTTATAAATAAATTTAACGCAATCAAAATTTTGTCTTTTGTTTATTATTTCTTATTTTTTCGATTTTTGTTCAACCCCTTCCCATTTTATTAACTTTGATCGTTCTTAAAAAAAAGTCACTTTTTTAATTTTAACATTGCCACTTTTGTTTTTGACCATAGTTACAAAAAAGAACGCGCCACTAATCCAATTAACGCCAAGCACTCAAACGTCATTAACCCAACATTTTTATTTGACGTTTAGAAGCTATGAGACAGAGATATATTGCTTTTTTTCTAAAAAGCCCTATTGTAAATTAGAAAAACCTTCATTTGGATGGGCACGATCAGGTGACCTCAGTGGTGCAATGCGTAGTGCAACGGCCTCTGAGGTAGCTTGGTCTAGGTTCGAATCCAGTTGACGGCAAAACAATTTATAAATTAAAATTGGAACTATAGACTATAAGCACCACTAAAAGGAATCTGATGATTGGTTTGGCAGCCATGAAATTGCAATAATTCCAGCCAAAAATGTAATACTCGGTGGTAGCTAACATAAGTGGTTGTTGTTCATTCAAAACCTTCAAAAATTAATTATGTTAAACGCACTATATCCTCTATTAACTTTTGATACAAATAAAGTAGACATGTATACATATAAAAAAGCCAAGTCAAGTTTTATATGATCGTAGGTAATTATAATTACACGAAACTAGCATCGCTTGGGTAACAATGAGCAAATGACACCTAAATCTACTTTCATCAAACATAGGAAATTATTTTAATTATAAGAATAGGTAAGCAAATAAATGAATAGAAACAAAAGTATGAGTCACTAAAATGAAATTATCAGCAGCCGCAAAATCACCATGAATTTCTCTGTAATCCAAGAGTAGCTAGCTACATATGACAATATATATGATGAAAGACCGCGAGTATCTCAAGCATTTGATGGGAAGTCATACAAATATTCACATGAATAAACAGCCTTGATATTCATTTGGGAAAGTCATGCAACAAGAAATTAGCAAAGATGACGGCTTATATTACCACAGACCATGAAAACCATAAATTAATAAACCACCGCGCTCTCGTTTTTTTGGTTTCTTTTTTCAGTGTTAATTAACTGATCTGTATTAAGTCGAAAATAAAAGGAAAAACTGAGGAGTATAGACTTGTAGCTTTGAGGGTTGCTGATCTCTTTACGAAGTTGAAGAAGCCAACTTTTCTTATGCTGATGTTGATACACTGGTATACCTACCTAACTGATTAATAACTTAATCCCACTTAAATAATATAACTTTTAATATGTGCGTTAGTAAAAATAGACAACAAAATTTAAATATTTTCACTTAACGAGTATTACCTACACGAAAATATCCTTCACAAATTAATTTTACGTCTCTTGATTTGAAGGTATAGAAACAGATAGTTTCAGTGAACCCATTTAGGGAAAGCAATGAAGTGGGTTTTGATAAGTTTGATTTAATTTTCTTGAAGAAGAAAGGGTTCCAGATGGTATAACCGGGAGCAGAATAAGGGAGTACCTACATAAAAGTAGTCAAGGTATAAATTATGAAATCAAAACATTTCGGACCTTTACCAATGTCGCTGAAAAATTGCAAGTTTTACAGGTACCTTAACTCTAAACATCCCTTTTTCGTGGTTTTACAAGTTATCGTACTATACAATACGTTGACGAACAAAGCGATCGTTATTGTGTAGAGTTGTAGAACAAGACAAATCGTAATCTATAACGGTTTAGTATACGATTAACGATATATATTTTAAAATAAAAGCAAATAAAAATATAGTAAATTAAAATTAAGTATTGAAATAAAACGTGTTTCAAAATCAAAATAAAACAAAAAATATAAATTTTTATAAACTCAATAGAACTTTTTGTTGGAACTTGGTGGAATGTATATATTGAAAGCATTATGTTAAGTAAAACACTTTTTTGATTTCCCTTGTATCACAGTTTTTATTAATTTTATCGACGTGTTTCGTCTTATAAGGACATCATCAGGAGACTAACTATACATAGAATTACAATAGTGCGTGCAAGGTACATTTAACAGTGTGTCAAGATTTTTTTTTTTGTTTTTGTTTCATAAACTGTATAACAAATATAATAATAATAAATTAATTATGAAGTACATTTTATTTTTTCATTTATCGAAAATAAAATTGAGCAGAGGGCTTTTATTTGTTAAGTCTACTTTGCAATTAAGGATGTTCAGATGTTTGTGTTTATTGATCTCAAAGATTTCAAATTTATCCAGAACACGACCAGACGGGAGACAATGGAGAAGTTCAATATTAATCTGGAGAACAAGAATGTCCCGTTGCTTTTATGTGCTGGGAGCTGGGACAGTCCAGAAGATGGGTCTGAGTGGGCTGAGGCATTCATATGTTCGTCAAATCTTTTTTGTAAGGTTCTGGAAGTTTTTCCGATATATACGCCATCGCAGCCCTCGCAGTTGATTTTGTAGACTCCACTTTTTTGTAACAGTTCGGAAGACCTTCTTATTTTGTTGTTGCCGAATATTTTATGGACTATTTTGAAAGTGTTCTTTTTGCATCAAAAAACCTAATTTTACAAAACGTTTTCCTTTGGATTCGATATGCTGATGATGTATTTTGTATTTGGAAAGGAAAACAACGCAACTTCGATAAGTTCCTTAAAGATACTTTAAATAAACTGGATTCTAATATCCAGTTCACATTGTAGTATGGTCCAGTCTCCCTAAACTTTTTAGACTTGACGCTATCCATTTCGGATAACAAACTACAGTTTGGCATTTTAAGAAAAGGAACTTGTACGGATACAATAATTCCCGCATCTTCAGCCCATTCTTGGAGTACAAAAATGTCGGTATTCCATTCTATGTTGGACAGACTAATAAGAGTTCCACTAAGCCAGGCAGATTTTAAACAGGAATTCCACACCATTCTACAGATTGCAATTGCAAATGGTTTACAAAAAAGATAGTTTTTAATCTGTTAAGAAATAAATCCAAGCGAGAAGTTTTAAAGACTTTATTTCCAACAACTGTGGAGAAGGATGATCATGTTTGGCGAAAAATACCCCACTTACCTGGAGTATCCGAGCATTTAGTAAGACCCCTTTTAACTGAACTAAAATAAAACCAGCATTTTTCAACAACAGCACTCTCCGAAACTACCTTTGCAACAACAAAATAAGAAGGTCTTTCGATCTGTTAAACAAAAGTGGGGTCTACAAAATCAACTGCGAGGGTTGCTATGGCGTTTATATCGGAAAAAACTTCCAGAACCTTACAAAAAAGATTTGACGAACATATGAATGCCTCAGCCCACTCGGACCCATCTTCTGGACTGTCCCAGCTCCCAGCACATAAAGGCAATGGGACATTCTTGTTCTCCAGATAATATTGAACTTCTCCATTGTCTCCCGTCTGGACGTGTTCTTGATAAATTTGAAATCTTTGAGATCAATAAACACAAACATCTGAACATCCTTAATTGCCAAGTAGACTTAACAAATAAAATCCCTCTGCTCTATTTTATTTTCGATAAATGAAAAAATAAAATGTACTTCATAAATAGTTTATTATTATTATATTTGTTATACAGTATATGAAACAAAAAATGATTTTTCTTGACACACTGTATGTATGTATAGTTAGTCTCCTGATGATGTCCTAATAAGACGAAACGCGTCAATAAAATTAATATAATCTCAGGGAACTCAATTATTTCACAGCAACCTACCAAGTGGAGCTATCGGAGATATTTTTAGAGTACGAGCGGAAATGTTACATCTGAACTTTATGCCACATAGAAATGATTTGAAAATATGTTTGCTGCCTTTGCAATTTGCGAACAAGGGAAGACATTTCGTTGGCGTTTGCCCTATTCTGCAGGAAATAAGAAGAATGTACTTTGGAAAAAACATCTTAGAAGAGATAGAGATATTCAACCTGCTGAATGGAGCCAATTGGATGCAGCTCTTTGGATACTGTAAAAATGCTTCGTTATATCGATCTAAAATAATTCAAGAATGCTTTTAGTATTTAATATTTTCGTTTTAACTAAACTCAAAGTCTTTTAAATTCACAACTTGAAAAATAGTTTAAATTAAATTTTGCCTCACTTAAAAAAGTCCTTACAATGAAATGATATGTGTAAATACTTTTTATTAAATTTTTCATTTTATTTTAAAAACTTTTTTTTAAAGAAAACACTTAATTGTATGAAATTAATTAATATTGAAGCCACTTAGGCTGACGGCATAATTTGCCAGGCCGTTATATATTCATGTATAAGTCAATTATGGAAATGTAAAATTGTAATTATGTTTGAATAAAAATCTAATCTAATCTAATCTAATTAATAAAAACTGTGATATAAGTGGAAATCAAACAAATGTTTTACTTAACATAATGCTTTCAAAAAATATAATTTTCTGTATTTTCGCGGTTTTAGAATTCGGTTTTTTGATTAAATACATAATATCACGATCCCTAAGTAATAAACGAATTGAGGGTCGAATCTATAGCCGTCGGAACAAAGTTTTCCAGATTTTATGAGTTTATATTAAAGTATCTCAACATTTTAGAGAATATCAAAACACTGCAATAAAACATAGATACATAGAAAAAAATAACAAAAAACAAATTTACAGTCAAAAGTTAGACAAAAAATTATCAAATGAATTCACATCTTTTGAAGATGTAAATCTTTTTAGGTTTTCTCACTAAATTACTATATTAATTTAACTTACTCAGATCTTAGTACATGGAAAGTTAGTCAAAATATTTCCGATTTGTGGAACGAAATACAGAAGCTGGGCCCAGACCGCGTAAGATTAAAACGCAATTCTGTCAGTCTGTCTATCTATATTTGCAGCCTTAACCACTGAAGCGATTTTCTTCAAACTTTGGCCTTAAGGTTTTTAGGTGATTCCCTAGAGGCGAAATTGAAATATTTTTAGTACGAAAAATAACGGTATCTGCCATTCAACCAATATAAAAAATTGATTTATTTCAAATACGGCTCTATAACGATTTAAAAAAATTACGATTAAGCCTAGAACGCAGCTCAAGCGAAACGAAAGTTGTCTGTGCTCTACACATCAATAGAGAAAACATAAACGACGGGCTACAAATATTTATGGAGAGCTAATCTATCAGATCTATGTAATAAATAGGTATTGAAAGATATGTATTTTAAATTATTCATACAAAAAATATTTTTCAATTTCTTTTTCTCTTCTGTTAATGGTTTTTAAAAATGGGGTGGGTCACTATCTATACTTATTTCTTCTTTAGAAAACTGAATTTTAAACTAACTATAATTTGTGTCCATTTTGTTTCTAAAAAATAAAAGCTGTCACTTTTTCAAGAGCAATTATGTTCCGGACAATAAATTCTGAGCGGAAAAAAGTGGAGACTTGACTCTAGTAATCTACTACGATTTTCTATTTTCGCTATCGAGCTGAGCAAAATGAGAACAAAATTTTTCGTATGATTTCGATGTGTCAATTTTTGTATGAACATTTTCGTTTCGCTTCAGCTGTGTACTATGCTTTACTTAGGAATATAGTTATCTAATATTTTGGTAAAAGAACAATTATTTATAAAGGTTATTAACGGTACCTGTAGAAGAACCGATTTTTTGATTTTCAAATTTCTCGTTAACGACTTAACCGATTTCAACTAATTTTTTGTATACCAGAAGGGCTATTTAAGTTTGAACAATTTTGGATACTTTGTCTAAATCTTCAAATGCTGAATATTTAGGCAAGATCAGGATGTTTCTGTACTGTAGTTATTGCCTTCATTTTTCCAGCACTAAGGATATGGCAGACGTTGTGTCACAAACACTTATAGCGTGAAGGAAAAGTAGGTTATCCTTTATTTTTAAATCGTATTTAAAGGGACTGGGCGAGAAAAATGTCCAGGGTTGATTCTACTTCATCGGTTTTAACAATTTTATATTTGTGGATTGTGGTGCTAGTTCTGTTATTAATACACATAAGTCAATCTATTTACGCCTTCACCAACAACAAATACATAAGAATTGTTCTTTTCTAGCTCAATAGCCTTCTGAACGATAAAGGTGTCAGAGTCTTCTTCTTCAATTGCTTGCTAGTTCAGCCTAACCATGATAGTTCTTACCTCAAGATTTCAATTGACCCTACTTTGTTCTTATCGCTGGATAGAAACAGTTTTTGTGGAATCTTTGGAGTGGTATTGGCATCGATTTCAATATCGGCAAATTCATGTCGTCGGTTTCTCCGTTTTCGTTGCAAAGATTTTGTGCTCCTCTAAGACCAATGGTTTTGGAGATATAAATCAATTTACGTTTTCCAAAATGTCGGATTTCGACACTGTCATGACGTCCCGAAAACTCGGACTTTCTTTTCTAATAGCCCTCTTTCAGGTATGAACACATCAGCTTACCTATATGTATTTCGTTCCACCAAAAAAGATAAACCCCGATTATTAGAGATTATGATTTGTGGTCAATCGTATCCCTTAAATTTATTTTACCAACTTGAAAACTCCTGAAGTAAAAACACAGCTTAGCTTACAGAATTTTGTTTAAAAACCCTCTTTTAACCGTTATAACCTGCAAAATAAAATTAATACGAATTCAATAGCTTTTTTCGTTCTCGAGATATGGTGAACGAAAAAGAGTCACGAACATGTTCATCTCTCTAAAAAATGATGGATTCGGTTTCTATGGAGCTCAAAGCGTGAAGATATGTTAAAATGTTCGATTCAAAAAATCGGACCAATTTCGATAACTTCCAATGGAAAGTTAAAAAATCGATTTATGTTATTCGAGTCATAGCGAAAATTTGTTGAAAATAAGGGTAATAGTACGGGATTGAAGGGAGGTAGGCGTTGTTAAAATATAATGAAAATGATGGTTTTTAAGGGTCTAAAATTTACTTATTTTAAGTTGATTGTTTGGATTCATTTTGTGAGGGCAAACCTAAAAAAAACTATTGCATGGCATTAACTGCAGAAAGTTTGACCTATTGCAACAAATATTAAAAAATCAAGCGAAATCGAATTAATTTTTTTTTTAAAGGGACAAAATGTTGGGAAGAGCTATTTGGCGGAGGGAGTACAGAAATTGGATATTTTATCGTCAGGAAAATCAATTATTAGTGTTGCCATTGGCGCATAATTATAGATAAACTATTTTAAAAGTCTAAGCGTGACACTAGCTTAGTACCTTAACTATTTTTCAACTTTAACTTAAACTTTTTAACTTTGCCGGAATTGTGAACAAACTACGAGTTGCAATACAATCAGAGCGTCTATAAATTACGTAAAATTTTTGTTTAGCCCCTCCCCCCCACCTTAAAAAGGAGATATAGAGCAGGCCAATATGGTTTGTTTTTGTTTCAACAAAACCCACATGCTCCAGTCTTTTGTAACACATCCTGAAGTGGAACCCTGATGTCGCACTGATGAAATGCTGTTTTTTTTTTTATTATAATATCATGATTTAATTTATATTAGACATCAGGGTTTCGCCTCCTTATTAGGTTTTCTACGTCATTACTTCAAAAATTCTTCATCGCTTAGGGCCAGTTTCACAGTAAACATTTATCAGAATATGTTGCACTTATGTTTAACATATTGGTACTTTATAGCCATTTAAGTCGCCTTAGTTAGTGACACTTAAGTGCTCAACGTGGGGACTTCAGTTTAACTTATTCAATTAAGTGTGCACTGCGGAAATGGGTCTTTTGTATCCCGGTTTGAGGACTTTAGTGTCCACTCATGTGGCTGTGAAACTGATACTACGTTTTCATTAACCATTAAACCGAGATTTAGGTAATGAGATCTGTTTGGTGTTTCCACTGCACAATAAGATCAAAAAAGAGGATTATGGCAAAACATTCAAATGGTGTTTAATTTTTTTGAAATGAAGTGGAAGTGAAATAGATAGTTTTTGTTTACATTTTCATCCGTCAATAAACGAAAATGGCGTATAAATTAGTTGGTTCGATTAGTTTGTTTGATTTGACAAACTAATGTTTCCAAGTAGATTTGAATGAGTTTATTTGATATCTTCATTTAAGGAGATTAAAATTTGTAAAGTAAATCTTCGAGATTTGAGGGAGATTTGTGATAATCTTGCTAGTTATTAGTGTCTGGTGGAAACGTGATATGACCCGTAATCCAATTTGAGGTCGTTTTAGTCTACGACGATTTTTTTACCAGAAATTATTTCTTATAACCGAAATAAATTGAACGAATCAAAAATACAAACTGACAACTTAAAATTATGTTGGTCTTTGGTCAGGAAGGGGTTATTCTGTTGAAAAATATAGATTTACAGCAATGATCTAAATTCAAAAAATAAATTTGATTTCACCAGTGAAGAGCAAAAATGGATCAATCAGCTTTTTTTAAAGATCCAAATCAACAAAACAGTTATATTTTTGTTTACCAAAGGAAGAACCCAATTCAAAAGTGATTGAATGGTCTATAAGCAGAAATTCCATTCAATTCATTATGAACAGCAACGAACCAAGCCTTCGCCCATTCTAAAGACAAAACATTTTTTTATTAATAAAAACCCAAATTAATATTTCTTTTGAGTTGCATAATGGAACACACAAATTTTCCCATCAATGGTTAGACTAATGATCAAAATCATAACTACTCGTATAATAGTTAATTTTCTTTGCTATTTCCGAAGCCATTAAATTATCATACCCTATGTCATTAAATGTAACAAAAAAAAAATAATACCACATCCGAATTCAAATGCAAACGGATGAACTAAGCGAATCCCCACAACTACCTCCCACTTCCTCCTCCGGTTACACATTCGCTACATTTGTTTACAACATTTAAACACTTATACGAGCATTGAAAGAAATAATAATAATAAAAAAAAAATTACGTAATCTTACGCACACACAATTTTTGTTATTGCAAAGGTGGGGATCTTGTATTTTACTTTCTTGTTGCAATAAAGAGAAAGTGAAAGTGTATTATTATCTCTCAACCAAAGATACATTGCGCTGATCAAGCCGTGTTGCACAGTTCGTTAAGATACTTCATAAAGACAATACACTTAAATTATACTGAGTCGCTGTGGCATTGGGTGCTTTGACAAAAATATTTACAAACTTTAATTGAAAACTAATGCAAGATGCAATAAGTGGAGACGAATCATATTATATACGCTCTGTTAAGGCATCCAAAACCAAAGGAACTTCATTAATAACGGTGAGTTCATATTATGTAGTGAGATCCAATGTTTGTATGAAATTATTTGTCTGCAGAGTTTTTTGTTTAAAGGACGATAAAAGAACCCAAAATGCCAGCTTTAGGATGCGTAATTTTGGTTGGAATGATGTCTCTGGTCGTGGCTTTTCAGTTTCCAGAAACCAGAAATATTAACCATCGATCTGCATCGAGTTGGACGCCATCAAATCCACAACCCACGACTTTGAAACCGAAATTAATTCGAACCGAATTACGTGTGAGCAGAAATTTAAATTTTGATGATACAGAAGTGATCAATGTGCGAGGTAACAATGGTGAAATGACTCAATTGCTAGTTAAAAAGAGACCTAGGAATGCTGCGAGCTTTGGGCAGCCTATTAGCGATTCCGTCAATAGATACTTCAAACGTGCTGTGGACAATAATGATAGCTTAAAGTTGTTTAATCTTCCACTTATCCTAAATGCAGCCATTAAAACTGCGGACAATAAGGATCCACATCGTCGGCCTGAGGAAGAAACCTTTGGTCGAACAGCACAGAATTTTTTTTACAACATCATGGGTAACCTTCCTGAATCCATAGCCAAGTCAACGTTAGCTATCTTTGAGAAAAACGATGAAACTCAGAAAAAATCCAAACAACCTATAAGTGAGGCTAGCCAAGTTTTATTTTCGCCAGAAGAGATTCCTGTTATTGAAGGAGTTCGTGTCCCAGACGACGAAGAGGACAAGGTTAAGGTTTGGCGAAACGCCAGAGTGATTAAAAACGAACTAGTTCCATATAAAAGTGGTTATCGACCTCCGAGAGCTAGACCAATTCATTTGCTTGATATGCCAGTGTCAGTGCCAGAGACTAATAAAATAACTCGTCGAGCTGGTAGAGCTGGATTGGGGCCATTTTTTGTGTCGGATAATATTGAAAATGTGCATGCTGAATTCAAACGGGCAAAAGGACCCTTTTTCGCCGTCGATAACATACGTACCAATGACTTATTCGCCCAACCATCACAAGCCAATTCCTATCAATCGA
The DNA here is from genome assembly GCA_949320155.1 of Melangyna quadrimaculata. NCBI lineage: Eukaryota > Metazoa > Arthropoda > Insecta > Diptera > Syrphidae > Melangyna > Melangyna quadrimaculata. The sequence goes on from OX439484.1 coordinate 87,047,478, forward strand.
ATGCAAACCAATTTAGAAATTTCGGCAATGAAGATGTAGTGTTCAAGGCTCGCGAGCCAGTTCGCGAGTACTCCAATCCAGATTTGGGCGTGAAGAAGGTGAATTTATACGAAGGCTATGTAAATGCTTACAACCAGGATGTCAATCGTCGAGGACAATATTATGAAAGCGTTCCACTGAAACAAACTCATTACTACAAAGAACCGGAACCAAAAAAAGTCCAGTACTATACCAATCTAAATAGCAACAGCTGGAATGATGTAAGAGCCCAACAGCCAGCTTATTCAAATAGAAATAACAATGGAAACGGTTACGACTTAATTTACAACGAGCCATATCAATTCAATAGCAGATGGGGAATAACACAATAAGAATAAGTTTTTTATGTTTTCTACGAGAGTATATTCAAGGTGAGCCGTATTTGTTGTTTATTTAAAATAAATGTTTCCTGTTAAGAAATAGTTTTCATAACTGCGTTTAACAAAATATTGTTTTTCAGAAAACAAAAATTCCTGTCGCTTGTGATTGGGGAAACAATGGACAACAGTATGGAGTTCGTTTTTTTAATTTTGGTTCTTTTGTGAAATGTACAACAATTTATAGATTTAGAAAAGTTATTGCCTGTGAAATATTAGCCTAGTTTTTTTCATACTCATTAATTACTCACTTTTGAATTTTATTAGAAAAACAAAAAATAACCACAAAATAAAAAAGTCAGTAATTAATGGGATTGAAAAAAACTCGGCTATTGTAATTAATTTATTTTTGTTTATTTAAATCTTGCACTATTTTTTTTAAAATACGTATTTATTGCAACACTTGTATGATTTAATGATTTTAATATGCGTAGTTGTATTTAAAAAAGTGTGTATAAACCTATTTATTTGTTGATCATAATCAATGACAAAATGAACTTATTTACATAGTACGACGTACGAGTATGATGTTTGACAATCAAACAACTCACATGTCCACAATAGAACAGATATCCTTTAAAATATTTAAATAATTTATTACAAGAGAAAGTATGTAGGTTTAAACTTAATAATATAATATACAACATTACAAATATTTTGTAACTGTTTATTGTTTTATTTATCTTATAAGCTCAAAATTGTGGTTGAGTTATTTTCATATCATAACTTTTTAGGTCATCCTTTAGTTTTCACTTATTAGCTGACAGAACCAGCTGTGTTCAAATTGTGAATAAAACAAACTTTACAAGTTAAGCTTATTACAGACGATTGTCAAATCTTACAATAGGCGTTTCTTCTGGGCATTTTTATAGGCAGCGCAGAATATTTTACATAGAGAAGAATATTGTGGATAAATAAGGCAGTCAAAATAGTGCCGATAATAGTGAATATAAAGTTTTGGAATGTTTGGAATGGAACGACACTCGTTCGGGTTGCAGAGATGTAAAATAAGAATGTATGTACATTAGACTGGTCCTTAGGCACCTACAAAAAAAAACAGTTCTCCACCTGTCAATAGTTTCTAAATAGTGAACAAAAAAATTCCCTAATTTTGCTTTCTTTAGAACAAAAATATAAATTCACTATTTAAATTAAATGTCTGTTAATTATTTTCCTTGTTAATTTTTAGGAGTTTAAACTATCAAAGGAGTTTTAACAGTGACAGTAAAAAAAATAATAATTTGAAATAAATAAATAAATTGAAATTGAAATCAATATTTAATTGAATTTAATTGAATTTTAATTGAATTAGGGGATTTTTGTCCACTATTTAGAAACTATTGATGGGTGGAGAAGAGATTTTTTTTAGGTGCCTAAGGTCCAGTCTAATGTAAATATATAAATAACGCATATATTACGAAAACTTTTATTCACTACTTATTACCTACGCTAGCTATAGGTTACCAATAAAAAACGGCTAATATTGTAAAGTTGTAAATGGTTTACCTGAAAATATTCAGCCCTATTCCGCTAAACGTCGGGGGAATCATGATTCGAAAATCATCAATTTGTATTTTATACTATACTATCGAAGGGAACCATTCCCCGTCGGGTGTACAGTTCGACATTCCCATAAACCAGTGAATCGATCACGCCTATACAAAACATTCACTTTGACATCGGCAATTAATTTGTTGCGTTTGTAGTATTGTACAGACGATTATTAATAAAAAATGCATTACGATGACGGAGAAGTCCATCGATATTATTATGTGTGGCTGTACGTCCACTCTTCAACAAGCTAGAGACTAAACGGGTAGATTGATTTGCTTCAAATTTGGTAAAGCATTTAATATGATTCTTTTAGAGGAGAAACTGGTTTTGTTTAAGCCCATTTGGGTGTTTTTCGTTTTTATTTCAATAATTTTCTAACAAATTTTGCAACAAATTTACTTAACAATTTCGGGTTATTTTCGCTTATAAAGTAACACAGTTTTGTACAGAGAGCGAGAGAACAAAAAGATTTAAAAAAACAGGTACAAAATGCTTTTTTTTTTTTACTATTCATGCTTTTTGCGCTTTGCCATGACACGTGAATTGTATTTATAATGCAAAATATGCATTTATCACCACAAATGATTCAAATATTTAGTAATATTTTAGAAAATAATTTACAAACTATGACAGATAAAAAATTATTTCACAAAATTAATTCTCTCAGAGTATTTCGAAAAATTCGAAATAAGAGTAGGTAAAGTAGTTTCCCCGACGTTTAGCAGAATACAGACGACGAGCGAACGTGAATCGATGAAGTGAATCGAACGTTCGATCCCCCGTTTAGCTAAATAGGGCTGATTGTCAAAAAAAAAGGTTATTTAGGCAATTGAAAGACATTATTTAAGACATATTTTCCCTTAGTACAAACAAACCGTTAGTACCTAGCTTGACGGATTCGTAATTTGAACTCGAGATTTTGATCAAAATACATAAAACGATGATATAGCGAAGAAGAAAAAAGCGCTTCTCACAATTCTGATGAGTGTCTGTCTGTTCTGTTCGACTACAGTCTAAAGACGAACGATGGTACGATTTTCTATAAGCTTTAATACAACGCACAAAATCCTATTTTCGTCAAAATCTAGTTTAGCGATTTTTCAAAAAAGATAGATATATAATTTATATATATACAAATATACAAATATACATATAATATATAATATAATACATATATATATATATATAGATTAGATGATTCGATTCTTTATTCAAAATAAAAATTGTGTACATATGTAAGTCATTGAGAAAAAAAAAGAATAATATAAGGCATGACATTTATGTCGTCTGCCTGAGTAACAACTTTTCGATATTCTTTAAAATAAGTTTTAATTATCACATGAATTGGAATGATTGAGTGTTTTCAAATAAAAGCAATAGCATTGATTTCAAAAGCTTTTAGTTTAGCTTAAACAAAAATTAATATGTATATACAAAAGGGACTTTTAGTTTAGTTAAAACGAAAATAATTATTTTTAAAAGCAATTTCTATTATTTTTATGATTTTTAAAATATAATTATATTTATTTGAGTAGTATTAGTTATATTCTTGAAACTTAAAAAATTTGGCGGTATTTTAGTCTATTCAGAGGAACTTGTTTTTTAATCGATAATCCACGATGTACCTTACTTAAAATTGCTATTCAATTTATATATCGTTGTTATTAGAATATTTTATAAGAATAATAATTTTCTATATTTGGATATCAGAAGTTTTCGGTAACTATTTTCGTTCTGTAAGCGTTGGCTGCGATAAAGTACTCATATAAATGAATCCAGTTTAACCCGTTCAGATAATCCTTAACTTCTTCTAACTCAAGTAGATTTTTTCCAAAATAGAAACGCCTTAACTCTTTTAGCGTCGGACACACGCCAACGAAGTGTAGCACATCTTCCCTTACATGTAAATTGCAAATTGTGCAGTTACCAGATCCTTCGCTTCGATGTGGTACAAAGCTTAATTTTAACATTTCTCCTCGAATTTTGAAGATTGTTCCAATCATAGCACAGGAATAGCTGCTATTGAAATAATTGTGTTGGTTAAGATTGTAGTTAACCTTCGAATAGTACTGCCTCTCTGTTGACTGTCTAGCTCTTTCTATGAAGGTATACCTTTCATTTTCATCTGTTAGTCTTATAATCTCGTAAAAACACCTTTTCCACTGTTCTGCGTTAATTTCTGTTAAGCTTAACGTAACACCGCAGTCCGCTGCTAATTTTGTCCAGTCTTTTGTAAAAAGAGTTTTTTTCCGCAATGCATACTGCAAAATCAGCTTAGGTAGTCTTGAGTTACTCATTTTTACTACTCTTATTAGGTAATCGGCATTTAGCTTGAGAGTTGATATGAACATTGTTGGCAGGCCCGATTTCAAGTAGTACATATACTTAGGTGTATTTATGGACAAATAAAATATTTTGCGGAGAAAGAACCTGAGCAGGTATTCAACAATTTCAAACTTCTGGCCACCCCAAACCTGTGCACCATACAAAAGGATAGAATTTGCTGTTGCATTGAACACACTGAATTTTGAGCTTGTAGCAATAAGTTTGTTGCTAAAAATCCTATTCCAGTTCGAACATATTGCTGTTTTTGCCTTATTGCATTTGCCTTTTAAATGTTTCTCCATTTTTAAGTTAAATGTCAACTCCATTCCTAGGTAAGTATATTTCTTTAACACTTCTAAATCTTTATCTCCATATTTCCATTTCTCACTCCTGGCTAATCTGCCAGACCCTTTTTGAAATATCATAACTTTAGATTTTTCCACGTTAACTTCCAAGCTCCATAATCTGCAGTACTCCAAAAGCCTGTTTATCATCATCTGGAGGGAACAGGGTGATTCAGCAATTAAGACTATGTCATCTGCGTACATGATAACTTTAATTTTCGAGCTACCAATCTCTATACCACATGTAAGTCATCCCACTATATCATCCAAAAACAGAGCAAACAGCAGTGGACTTAAATTACATCCTTGTTTAACTCCTCTGTTTATCTGCAGCTTTTCAGATTGTTCTTTGCCATTGAATATGTTTGCCGTAGTTTCCTGATACAACTTTTCTAATGCTCGTATAAACTTTGAAGAAATTCCTAGGTTGTATAGTTTATAGAACAACGCATTTCGATTGATCGTATCAAACGCTGCTTTAAAGTCAACAAAAAACGTGAATAGCTTCTTATTTTGGTCCAACTTCATTTGGGCTATATATATATATAGTATATACTTCAAGTTATGCTACCTTCTATGGTTATTTTTTTTTTAAGTGAGTATTGTTTGTACCTCTCATAGAACATTTTTGTTGATTTTCAATTTTCTAAAATAATGTCGTTTTCGATTGGATTTTGGAACAGTGCTGCTCCTTTCTGATTTCAATCGAATTATTTTCTATTGTTCCGAGACTAATTTGTGAAATATGTATGTGTGTGTGCGTAAATTGTCTGATATTTATTTATATTATGCACGTTCAGTCGAGTAAAATTAATTTGACAAATAATCCGGTGAAAGGGTTTATATGTATATGTGTGCTCCGGGTTTACTCCTTTATTAATTTCGGAACAGAAAAATATTCCGAAAACATTACTCGGAACAGCCAATCGAATTATTTAAGAGTAAGCGGAGTCAAAAAGGAGTAACTCCGAACCTCCAACCGAAAACGACATAAGTTAAAAAGTAGATTTTAATCAATTTTGTATGTAAAAGCTTCTAGAAATTTTTAAAAAAGTTTTTAAAAAGTACCTACTTTTTAAATTTAAACAAAAACTTTAAAAAAGTTTTTCGATATTACAAAATCGACTCAGCAAAAAAAAGAACATTCTTTTCCTGTTCTTGAACATGAGCTCTTATACCCCAATTAATTACAGCTTTTTTTTTAAATTTGAAGCCAGTCAATAATTACAAAAAAAGGGCTAACATCGAATAGCGCGATGTAGTTCTGCATTTTTGATATGTTGTTGGGCATGTTAGAGTAGTCTTTAGCTAAGTTTGTAACTTCGAAAAACCTGTGCTCGCTGCAGGAAAAATGCAACAGTGAAAAAAAACGCTAAAATCACCCCATATTTTCCTTTATAACTTTGTAAATATGCAAATTAGGAAAACACCATCCACCACAAACTGGTTTGTTATAAAATGTTCTACAAGGCCACAAGCTTAAAGTTCATGTATGTTATATTTGTGTTGCTATCTGAGCATGAATTAAAAATAAAACTAAGTAATTTTGAAGCCCACAAGAGATAGGTCAAAAATTGTCAAATTCTGCTAAAAATTTGGAATCAAATAGGTCAAATAGTTTTGGAAAGAAGCATGATGTTAACTTAATGCAACGCCCAAAATATTTGCATTATTGCTGTGGTCAAAATAGGACACTTAAGTTGGCACTGATTTTTGTATACGTACTTGGAATCCTTAACTATAATTAAATATCATTATAATGTTAATTTTCCTTTTTTAGCAACTTTGGGAGCAATTTAAAATATTCGCAAAATCGATTCATGAAATTATTAGCTGGCAAAGTGATCAATTTTTGGAACTTTTAAAATCGCTACCAAAGTTGCTTAAAAAAAGATATAAACATTATAACAATATTTTATCATAGCTAAGGGTTCCAAGTACTTGTACAAAAATCAGTGCTAACTTAAGTGTCCTACTTTGACCACAGCAATGATGCAAACATTTTGCGCGTTGCACTTTGTTAACATCATGTTTCTTGCCAAAACTTTTTGATGAATTTGGATCGCATTTTAAAATTTCATCTTGTAAATACACTAGACTATTTGATTCCAATTTTTTAGCAGGATTGCACAATTTTTGACCTATTTTTTTAATGCTTCAAAATTACATAGTTTTTTTCAGATTTTTTTTTGATTCATGGTTAGATAGCAACACAAATATAACATGCATGAATTTAAAACTAATGCGGTCTTGTAGAACAAATTTTATAACAAACAATTTAATAGTGGATAAGTTGCATATTTCCGAAGTTATAAAGGAAAATGTCGAAAAAATGACGTGTTTTTTTCACTCTTGCTTTTATCCTGCAGCGAGCACAAATTTTTCGAAGTTGCAAACTTAGCTACAGACTACTCTAACATGCCCCAACAAAATATCACAAATGCAGACAAATCCTCAAAGAGTATCACTTGTCATGAATGAGTGCTTCTCGTCTAGCCGTTCTGATTCGTCATAAGATTGTAGGTCCCTTCCATTCCTGTCGACACGCGCTAACAGGAATGGTTGCGTGTTGTTTGTCACAAGATCCTGGCTCTTCATGAGCCATTGCGACACCCAATTTAATTTAATTTATTTATTAAGGTTTTAAGAAAAACGCTCATGTCATATTGCGGTCGAACCTAAATAAATAAAGGTTTTTAATAGGATATTATGCAGATATAAGAAGATGTTCTATCAGGTGCAGGGTCAAAAGCCCATAATAGACTTTTGTCCAACTTACATATGTGGATTTTGACCCACTCCGATGGGCCAAAAGTCCACACAAAATTCTTGTGGACTTCTGACCCACTTCAGTGGACCTTTTTATAGATAGTTTTATTTAAAAAGACTGCTTTGGGTGGCCCGCTTCGCGGGTTTAAGGATTTTAACTACCTTTTTGAGTCCTCTGTCCCGCTAACGAGACTCCGTCGATCTGCTTAGGGTATGCTCTGTTGTCTGGAAGGCGCCTGTGTTGCCAGTCGACTTTTATCAAAGGTTTTTGTACTAAAAAATCAGTACCTTGGGGGGCCCGCTTCGCGAGTTTAACGATTTTAACTTTCTTTTCGGGTCCTCAGTCCCGCTGACTCCCTCGCTCCGCTTAGGGTATGCTCAGTCGCCAGGCAGGCACCTGTGTTCAGTTGGTGTAATTTAAGTTTACGTTTAGTTAACCCGGGGCTTAGACAAGCGAGTAGAACTAGTAGCATTTGTATCATAGTGTTAGTTTTATGGATGTATGTGTGACTAGTAGCGTTTTGTCAACTAGTATGATTTTTTTAAAATATTTCATACAGCAAAATATACAAATTATGGAAACTATGGAAACAAAACAAATAAATGAAAACAAAACACTACAATAGTAGTCTAGGAAAGATAGGAAATTTAATATGGGCAACCGGGGACAAATTAATTCATGAAATTTAATTGCTGGTATCGACACAGAATTTTATCCTCAACAACATATACAAAGTCCTTCAAAATCCCTGATTTGACTTTTTGTGTAGACGCATTTTAAGAGGTGGAGAGGGGAGGGAGACAGGAGTTTGTCAAGCTGAAAAATTTTTTGTAATACAATCTAATCATATGACACATGTTCTTAGGGTGCTTTTCAACGCCGATTCTAAAGAAACCAAAACTGAAAAGATACATGTATCCTGTGGAAAGTTAATGTCATTTTTATGGAATGATCACTTTTTTTTAAAGTACAACAAATAATATATTACCCAAAACCATTTTAAAATAATGGGATATCAATGAAATTTAGTACAAATGTTTCATTTGGCATGCTTACCAAGAATCTCCACAACAGAATTGTGGACTTCTGACCCATCCAAGTGTGTCAAAAGTCCATTATGGATTGAGAGTCCATTGGGTTGAGAGTCGGGCACCTTAGGTATTGAGCTAGCCTGGCATATGAAAAATGAGTGCCAAATTGGAACCACTTGAAACCAAAATTAGCTTCCTAAAAACTTCCTTGGGACTTCCTGATGAATTAAACTAACTTAAAAAATACAGCAGACCATTCATCTGTTGCTTGCAACGGAGTTTTTTATTACTTAATGTTATTTTTTTTTTAATTTTTAATGTTTCCATGATTACGCATTAGAGAAAACATGGAAGTTGTCAAACAAACATACATTTTGTGAGACAACAATTAAAATATATGTAAGTTCCATTTTCATTGAAATCGATTGTTTTTAAGAACGAAAGGCTTTGATTTGACAAAAAATATAAAAACTCTTTTATGCTCCATAAAATATGTACTTTTCATTTAGTACACAACCCATTTACTGACAATTTTAATTTGTATCTTTTTTAAAAACACTAATTTGCCACAATAAAAAAACATAAACAAGGACCATCATTATGTTTTTTCAACTGAAAGTAACTTTGTAGTATAGATATTAAAAAACATTTAAAATGTAATTAAAAAACTACTGAGAAATGAAAGCTTCATACTAAGATAATTTTTGAACACATTCGAATTTCTTAACGTGACAATATTTTTTAACGATGAAACAGAAACTATACTATGGTCACCTCGTTTGTGAATAATTCAGCCAGCAGTAGCTTATTTTCACATCAATAGTACTTTCCATGCGAAGTACCAGCTTTTAATGCTTTCATGTTGATTGTACAACACTTCGCTAGGACCAAATAATCGCAATTATTACTTCCCGCGCATGCGCCTGAGAGGATGATTAAAATTATGTTTGCATAACCACCTCTTCACAGGTCTTATAGTAACAAATTAGGCTGACATCACTGCGCTGAGGCAAATTCATCGGAATAAATGCTTCTCGCGCATGCGTCTGACAGAGTTCATACAATTATTATGCTTGTGTCGGGGTTATAGAACTAAAATTGGATATCATGCTTAATCAGAGTTACCACTGCGATCAAATTTAATTCTGAGTAAATCATTTTTATTGGTGGGATCCGGGGGTATTATTTTGTTTTATAGAAATTAAAAAAAAGACAGACAACGAATATGAAGAAAGTTTATCTGTTTTTGTTAAATCATTTCTAATAAAAAATGATTAAATAATTTGTATTTGTACTGCAAATCTGAATATAAATTACATAATTATAGTTCGATGTAAAAAAATAAATATATTTTTTTTTCTTTTTTTTCAAGTGAATTTAAATTGTTTTCTTTTTCCATAATTATCTCAATGCAGAAAATAAATGTCTGTACCATTTTTCTTTTGCAAAATTTAAAAGCTTTACCTATACTCAATGAATCAGTTTAATTTAAATTTTTAAAATGATACAAATGTACCTATTTTTATTTTCATAAATAATTTGACCTGTGGTAACCCTCTCTCGGCAGTAAAAACATACATGCGCCGAACAGTATACAAGATAATGTTGCATCGGGCTTTTCCTCAAGGGATTTACAGAAACAAAATAAATTGACATAATTCCACTAACAATTATACTTCCATTAGACTTTTGTACACATAACAGCTTGTTTCAGGCCTCTGTGAGCAGGCCCGTCCAGAGCTCTTGGCTGTGCTTCCTAATGAAAGCTTTTTCTTTGCTTTTATTTCGCATGCATCTCAAAAATTATTTCTGGGAAACCTAACGAAAACTATAATCAAATTGTAAATATTCAGGCTTGCAGAAAATTAGAGATTCTGCTTGTAATAGGTTTGTAGGAAGCTGTTTTCAAAAATATAGCTTAGAAAATTTGCAACTTCGATGTCCAAACTAAATACAAGCCTTGTAGAAATAATAACTTAAAGAAATTCAAAAAATGAACCTTATAGAGGAAAAATTGTTAGTTGGGCAGGAGGAAGGGAATAAGGACATATCAATTTATAACAGTAGATACCATTTTTATACAGATTATGTGGCCCCGTAGGTCCGCAATTGAAATTTATATTGAAATTTATTTATTTTGATACGAATAAAGTTCTAAATAAATGATTTTGACTCAGAGAACGTAAATAAAATACTTCCAGACTACCACAGTATAAACGGATATTAAAAAAGTAAGAAGAAAACCATGTAGGTAAACGTAATTATGTGGATATGATATGATTTTCAGGATTAAATCTAAGACTTTTCCCAATTTGTTCACAGTTGAGGGTTCGAGGTTATAGTGAACTTATTTTTTTGATAGTGGTGTGGGAAAAAATATGTAAGAAAATCATGGTCGATCTTGAATATCCATTCACTTTTAAGAATGCTTTTAAGATTTTTGTCCTTCGATATTTTGTCTTAATAGATTTTTTTTTGGTTTAAGGGGGGGATCTATATACCTACGTTTAGGCGGGAGGGGCAATTTTCTAAAAAAATTTACTGAAAACAGAAACAAAATTATTTAAACAACGGCATTTCACCCTGCCATACCTTTTTGGAAAGCCAGAAGTCTCTTCTTTAATTTTCATTTTAAATTAAGTTGCATTTGTGAATAGTTTTTAAAAAATTAATTTTCAAACTCGAAATTTTGAAAAAAAAAATATGTCAAGCTTCTTTTTTCTTCAAAATTTTACGTTATTAAGTACTGTTTTTGTTTTCAAAATGTATTGCTCTGATCAATTTCTAGTCAAACACTTAAAACCGGATCGGTCTAGGACTTTTACTTTCCAAGATATTAAAAAATAAATTATTCAATTTTCTCATAAGACTTAGAACAATTCGGCTAAATGATCATTTCAGCCACCATTTGATTTATCATCAACCTCGGTTTTTCTTGTTTTGACTAAGCTGTTGCTTTCTTTATTTTTGTACTATATACAAAACAAAAATAGTACTTAAAATAACGTAAAATTTTGAAAAAATATAGCTTGAAATTTTTTTTTTAATTTTTTTTTTTCAAAATTTCGAGTTTGAAAACTAATTTTTTAAAATCTATCAACAAATGCAACTTAATTTAAAATGAAAATTAAAGAAGAGATTTCTGGCTTTCCAAAAAGGTATGGCAGGGCATTCCAAGTTTTACCGTTGTTTTTAAATAATTTTTTTTTTGTTTTAAGTCAATTTTTTAGAAAATTGCCCCTCCCGCCTAAAATATAAAATCGGGTGGCACAACGGCTCATGAAGAACCAGGGCCTAGTGACTAACAACTCGCAACCATTCCTGTGTGCGCCTTTCGACATGAATGGAAGGGACCTACAATTTTATGCCGAATCCGAACGACTAGACGAGAAGCACTTATTCGTGACAAGTGATACTCTTGGAGGATTTGTCAATTCCTCGCAAGAGGCAGTAGCCCTCCGCCTAAACGGAGGCAAATAGACCCCCGCCACTCAAACGATTTTTTGCTCGTGTTAACCCAACCTACTCGTTACAGGATTTTGGTGCACCTTATACCAACCACGCTGTATATCGGAAGGAATTTCAGCTGCCCCTCGAGTTTCTTTTAAGCTACGCGCTTGTCCTGCACTCATACGGGAAATTTGAAAAGAGTTAATTTATTTACCACACGGAAGTAACTTAAATCCGTAAGTAAAAGAAAAAAAGAAGCGAAAGAGTAAAAAACAACTTAAACAAAGCCATATTTGATATTCGTCCGTTTCATTTGAAAATAACCCAAGCACATTTAGAACAAATGCGCATTCCAATGAAAAGCAGGAAAGAAATTCCAATTTAGTAAATTTTAGTCCATTTGCTGGGCTTACTTAGCTGACAAACAAAGTCAAGTCTCACCACATCGTCACCGCATTGAAAAAGAATGGTCAACATTTATCAACAACCATCAGAATTGGCCATTCAATGAGTGTCTAATCGTATATAACCTACTTATGCTGGCTTGCCTGCTCGTAGCACACTTTCTTCAATGAATACAAAACACTTTTCCTATTGTCGCATGATACGGAGACATTCTGCTCAGGTTGTGCGTTGGATCTGTGCGTGAGTGATTTTTTTTTTTTATTTTGTCTGTTCTTGCTTCTCCTAATTTCAGTTTTTGAAAATACAAATTAAATCTACCTATGAAATGAATATCAATATGCTTAGAAATATGAAAATATTTAAATATCGTTTCAAAGGGTCTGAAGGGCTCTGTAAACGCTCGAACATTTGTGAAATTTCAAAAAAATAAATATGCAGTTAATTGTAGCTTTTAAGTAGTATATTATTTGTGAAAAAAATTTGTAGCTCTACTTGGCACTAAACTTTCTGGAATTCCAAAAACTAAGTAGCTGTTCGTTGAAGCATTTTAATATCAAATTAGTTGTGGAAAGAAAAAAATTTGCAAAATATTTTTGAGTACTATTTTTAATATAAAATAAATAAATTGGTATGTATGTAGTACTAACTTGATATCAATTTGGCACTACACATTCCAGCATTTTATTAGTAAATTAGTTGTGGATAGAAAAAAATTCAAAAAAAAAGGTTGCCGTACTTTTTTTTTTAAAATAAGGGTAGGTAGTGTTAACTTGGCACTGGTGAACTCAGCCATTAAAAAACTAAATTTGAAAAACCTTTCAATTGATAATAAAATCATTTTCCTATATTATATCACACGATATAAGCAGTTTTTCCACAAGAAAAAGAGAATTTCATCTTCTGAATTAACCAACTTCAAATATCTTGAAAACCCCACCTACCATTTTGGGAAATATTTGACCCACATAACGTAGTCAGTCACACCTTGGATTTGATACCAATTTCATTATTGAACGCATTGGGCCAAAAGGTTGGGCCATCTCCTTTTCATTCCTGCTTTAGTTACTTCAATCCCTCTACATTTCTACTCCCCTCACCCAATCTGTCAAAAAGACGAAAGGCGAAACAACTGTCACAATATCAGTTTTCTGAACAAGATTACTCTTCTTAATAGACCAAGAGCCGACAGCAAATTTTGGGAGTGGATTGATAACCAAAATATGAGTATGAGGGTTTGTAGGTGCATATAACGCGGTATCAAAAACAACCGTCTGGCAGGTTTCTTTTTCAACCTTTGGCGGGGGTGGGGGTTTGAAAATAGCGATTTTCCAATTTATTTTGTCAGAGGTATTACCACTACTATAAATTTAAAAAATATATTATGGGATGCTCTGTCATTTTCTTACTTGTTCTTACGAACGACGTTTGTCAACATCCGAAGCCCAGTCCGCATCACAGAAACCAGTTAAATTTTCAGTATCATTAAACATTATTTGGTAATTTATAGTACCTTTAAGATGCCGGAAAATTCGTTTAACAACGGTCCAATGAGCACTTCCATATTTATTATTGAACCGACTAACATCATTAAGGGAAAAAGCAATGTCCGGCCGTGTTCCCTGTGCCAGATAGAGTAAGCTTCCCACTGCTGATTTGCATCGCTTGATGTTGAAACAGGTTTGCAATTTTCCGTACCAAATCTTGCCAGAATCTCTTTGGTATATTTAGATTGATCAATACAAATAGTTTTATTGTCATCATGATATGTTATGTTAAATCCAATACAGCTTTTGGCCTAACCAATGTCCTTCATTTTGAAATCGTAGCTTAGAGATGTCTTCAATTGATCTCTCATTTCATTATTATTCCAAAAAATGAGTAAGTCATCAACATAAACACCAACGATTTTTTCTTTATCTTCACCGTAATAGACACATGGATCGACTTTTGATTGAATGAGCCCAAATTTCTTCAAAGCAGCATCTAGTTTCATATTCCATTGACGACTGCTTTGCTTGAGACTTTGACTTGACTTGACTTGACTTGACTTTTTTAATTTACATACACGACCGCTTCCATCATCCCATCCTTCAGGCAAGTCCATGTAAATATCTTCGGAAAGATCACCTTGTAAGAATGCTGTGATAGCGTCTATCTGGTCAATTTGCATCCCTTTCTTAACAGGTTCGATGAAGAGTGCCGGCTAGCGCATGCAGCTAAGCAAGAGGCCTACCAGGCAATGCTGCAGACTCGAACAAGAGCTGCTGAGAGAGTAGCCCGGGAGCTCTACGGGCTGAAACGAAAAGAGGAACGACGACTTCTCAGGAGGAAAAAGATGGAGCATGAGAAGCGGGCGGTAGAGTATTGAGGGTTGTAGCAGTAGGGCAGATGTTCGAAAATTTTATCAGAGGGTGAAGCGATCCACCCAAGGATACAAGGCTAGAACGGAAGCCTGCCGAGATGAGAGTGGGAATATGGTAGTAGACACACAGTCAGTGCTGAGGATCTGGAAAGAACACTTCTCTAGACTGCTTAATGGCGAAGACAGCCAAGATGCCGCTAATAGGCAGAACGCTCCATTCAACTTGGACGATGATGGCCAAGAGTTCCGTCCACCCGACCTAACCGAAGTGCGGCAGGTGATATCCAAACTTAAGCCGTACAAGGCTGCTGGTGCGGATAGCTTACAAGCCGAATTATTTAAATCAGCGGGAGATGAATTGGCTAGGAGCATACACCAGCTCATCTGCAAAAATTGGTCGGATGAAAGTATGCCCGATGAATGGAACCTCGGTATAGTGTGCCCCATCCATAAAAAGGGAGATGTTCTGAAATGTACCAACTACAGAGGAATTAGTCTCCTAAACGTCGCTTATAAAATCTTGTCGGCTACTCTGTGTGACCGCTTAAAACCTTTTGTCAACGATCTGATCGGCCCCTATCAGTGTGGTTTTAGGCCTGGCAGGTCAACCGTCGATCAAATGTTCACACTCCAACAGATTTTAGAAAAATCCCGGGAATTCCAGATCGATACACACCACACCTTTTTATCGATTTTAAAGTCGCGTATGATAGCGTGAGTAGGGACGAATTATACAGAGCAATGTCGAGTCTCGGCATCCCTGCCAAACTCGTCCGCCTGTGCAGGATGACGATGGAAAAATCTCATTGCTCCGTCAAAATTGGAAAGAACACCACCGAGTCTTTTGATGTTGAGAAAGGGTTGAGGCAAGCGACGCGTTATCATGCAACTGCAACCTATTCAACATCGTTCTTGAAGCCATTGTACGCAACGCACATGTCAACACCAGCGGTACAATCTATAAAAAGTCCGTTTAATTGCTTGCGTATGCGGTTGACATAGATATTGTCGGCAGAACGAAGCGGGCTGTGGCAGGTGCATTTGCGAGCATTGAATCGGAGGCGGCTGGAATGGGATTGGCGGTTAATGAAGACAAGTCGAACATATATGCTATCATCGAGAGACGAATCTCAACATCGTTGACTCGGGCAAAATATCACGATGGACAGATATAACTTCGAAGTTGTCAAGGACTTTGTCTACCTGGGCCCCACTATTACATCGCAGAATGACATCAGTGCAGAGATCAAGCGAAGAATTACTTTTGCCAACCGCTGTGTCTTCGGTCTAAGAAGGCATTTAAGTAGTAAGGCCCTCTCTCAGAGAACCAAGGAGACTTTATACAAAACCCTTATCATCCCGGTCCTGCTTTATGGGTCAGAAGCATGGACACTGAAAGATTCGGATAAAAATCTGCTAGGGTGCTTTGAGAGGAAGATTCTTCGTGTGATTTTCGGTCCGGTGTGTATCGAAGGAGTATGGAGGAGAAGATTAAACGACGAGCTATGCGGGCTATACAGCGACGTTGACCTGGTCAAAAAGTTGAAAATACAGCGGCTGAGATGGCTGGGGTACGTGGAGCATATGGACAGCAACGCACCTGCCCGACGAGTCTTCGAATCCAACCCCGATGGGGTACGCAGCAGAGGAAGAACCCGTAACAGGTGGCGCAAACAAGTGGATGACGACATCAAAGCACTCGGTGTGCGCAACTGGAAGCGGCTAGCTTTTGGACAGAGCTGGCTGGAGGGGCTTGTTAGTTGAGGCCGAAGCCCATCCTGGGCTGTGAGCGCCAGCAAAAGTAAGTAAGTAAGTCTTAACAGCCAATGCAACCAAAATATATGTTTCATTGTAATCGATGCCATACTTTTGGGAACAGCCTTTTGCTACCAATCTTGCCTTATATCGGATAACATTACCATCATTGTCAAGCTTCGTCTTGAAAACCCATTTCAACTTAATTGCCTTTCGTCCAGATGGCAAATCAACGAGCATCCAAGTTTTATTTTCGGCAAGTGAATTTAGTTCATCCTATATAGCACTTTTCCATTCATCACAGTCTTCACGCTCCACTGCGTCTGCAACAGCTGAGGGGTCGTCATTCAAGTTGCTAGTTGTCATTGAATATGTAACATAATCATCAAAGTTACGAGGTGCTGGTCTTCTTTCTGTTCGCCTTGGTAGTTCATGTAGTGATGTGAGTTCTTCTGGAATATAAAATGAATTATTTGCATCCACAAAGCTATCATTGTTGATTTCTTCAGTCTCCTCTTTATTTTCAGCAGATTAAACGTCACTTATATTCTGAAAACTTGATGAGCTATCCTCATTTTCTTCAACTGAATCAATATCAATTAGAATTTTTTTGATTCACTTTCCATAAAGACTACATCACGGCTAGTAACCAATTTTCTTCGTTTGGGATCAAAACACGTGTACCCTTTCGTCTGTTCACTATATCCAACAAATAGCATTTTAAGTGACTTTAAGTCCCACTTTTTTCTATTTTGTTTTGGCACATGTACCATGCAAGATGTTCCAAAAATACGCATGTAACTTAAATCAACCTTTTTTCGGGTCCACATTTCTTCCGGAATGTGGTTCTGAATTACGGAGCTGGCAGATCGATTGATAATATAAACAGCGGTATTTACAGCTTCTGCCTAAAAAGATTTGTACAGCTTTGCACCAATTATCATATATCTTGCTCTTTCAACTATAGTTCTGTTTTTTCTCTCGGCTAAACCATTTTGTTGGGGAGTATAAACGTTTGCAGTTTGATGTATGATACCAGATTTCTTGCAGAATGATTCAAATTTTTGACAAACGTATTCACTTCCGTTATCAGTTCTTATAATCTTGATCTTTCATTCTAATTGGTTTTCCACAAGCTGTTTAAATTCTTTGAATAGCTCTAATACTTCCGATTTCGACTTCAAGAAATAAAGTAAAGTCTTGCGGGAAAAATCATCAATGAAAGTTAAGAAATATCTCGCTTCACCTATTGACTTAGTTTCCTTTTGACCGCACAAGTCCGAATGAACAAGATCCAGCAGATTCTCCGCACGGGTCCCAATGTGTTTGAAAGGTAGTCGAGTTTGTTTACCTTCAAAACATACTTTGCATTTTCTTAAAACGTCGACATCTTCATTGAAAGCGATACGTTGCAAAGGTCAACGTAATTGATATGACCCAACCTTCGATGCCATGTCATGAGATCGGTTGATCCATTTGCAACCATGCATGATGGAGTTTCGTCTTGAAGTTTATAAACTCCACTTGACATCTTTGCCTTGACTAGAAGTTCTTTTTCTTTGTTGAAAACCTTGCTGCCATCGATGTTGAAAATTACTTCGTTCTTATTTTCGACAATTTGAGACACGGACAAAAGATTCGTTGCTAGTTCTGGCACAAGTAAAACCTTTCTTACTTGGAACTCTTTGCCATTCATTTCCAAAGAAAGTTTGCCAGTTCCTGCTACTTTCAGTTTTTCATTATTAGCCGTAACTATCTCTTCAATTGACGATTTTTCAACATTAGATAATTAGTTCTGGTTGGAAGTCATGTGTCGTGAAGCCCCGCTGTCAATATACCAAACGCTCGAACTTTGAGCTAAGTTGCATTATGCATTGGACGCACTAAAAGCATTTTTGGCCTCAGACTTCTTGGTTTCGGGCGACTTTTTCTTATAGCAGTTTTTGGCTAAATGTCCCTTTTTGTTACATTCATAGCATCGAAAATTTGATTTTGAATTATTTTTCTTGTAATCTTTCTTCTTAGCTCTGAAAACCGTATTTTCAGATTTATTTTTTTTTTCTGATAATCAAAATCCAGTAATTTTGCTTTAATGTCTTCACCAGTAATGTCCTTTCCACTGCTTTCAATACCCATTATGAAAGGTTTGAAATCTTAAGTTAGACCTGCAAGCATTATGGCTCCAATCCATTCTCCAGGAATAGGAAATTTAATGCTTCCTAGTTTGTTCGATGTACCTATGATTTCATTTACGTATTCGGTCATTGAGTCGCAATTTTCTAGACGAATAGATATAAGTTTTCTTAGTAGTGCAACTTTTCTTGACAGTCCATTGTCTTCATAAAGCGTTTCAAGTTTCTTACATATTGATAATGCAGATACTTCATTCTGCATATGAACGTATAACGATTCGTTAATACTGAGAATAATTTACGCCTTTGCCTTCCTGAGTCTTACTTCATCCTCTTCTGTATTTGGGGTTATTATGCAACTATGAAGATCTTTCAGTTCCAGAATATTTTGCATAGCAAATTTCCAAGTATGATAGTTTTCACTACCACGCAATTTTTCCATTCGGTTTCCGAAATTGTCGTTGGCAGCCATTTTTACAACGAATGTAAATAATCCAGAAACAATTTAAAATCCTGCAATTTATTGGGTAAAAACTACTAATGTTTTAAAGCCAACACGTTTTATTTATTTTCTTGTTAAATCACGCCTGGGTCCATAACCTCTTGAGAATAAATGGAGAATTTAATGAAAAATAAAATATACTAAAAGCTTTATCAAAGCTAACATAATTAAAATATCTAAGGTGATAACAATAACAAGTATTCTTATTATTTTAACAATCAGTACGACAGCTTTAAAAGAGAAGCTTCAAAAATTCAGGAATCTGAATATTTTATACGTACATATATACATACGAATAATTGACAAAAAAAAAAAGATTTTTATCGACTTTTTTGAAATTAAAAGAAAATTTCGACATTATGAAATCTCGACTTGACAAAATGTTGACTGCGTTGAAAAAAGTCGAGGAAAATATCGCCTTGTCGAAATTTTTCTCAACAAAATTGTAGGAAATGCCGACTTTTAAAATATATATGTACATATGATCGATTTTCAAAATCTCGACAAAAACATGTCGACATATTTTCAATATTCAGCATTAACCAATAGCATAACGGGGGATTGAAGATGATGCGAAACCAGCCAGTGAGAGATTTTAACTGTCGACATTTTGATAGACGACATTTTGATCAGATCATTTTGAAGCGGGCGCGCGGTTGCGAACGTCATTCCATAAACCATAATCTGATCAAAATGTCAACTATCAAAATATAGAATATTAAAATGTCGATTAACAAAATGCCTACTATCAAAATCTTGATCATTAAAATGTCTATAACAGTCAATATTTTTAAAGGCAACATTTTGAAAATCGCATTTTAATTTCGTATTCGATATTTTGTTCAGTCGGTCTCTTAACCAGTTGACATTTTTTCTGATTTCAAGATTTTAAAGGTCGATCTTTTGGAGTCGATGTTTTGAAAATCAACATATCGTACCTAATCCCTTATTCTTTGACGCAACAGTAAATAACTTTTGCTTAATTTTTGACAGAAGCTTCCGTTTGCTATAATCTCATATAGTTGGAATTTTGTTGAGTTCTTGTGGAGAAATCTTCAAATCTTGTTGAGGTTTCTTTTACTGTGTCAAATTGACGGAAACAAATATATTAAAAAATCCTAAGTACCTTCATACCTTGCAGCTGATCGTGGAACTTATGTCGTTTTCCATTGGTGAGTTTTAAAATTCCTCATATAGTTGGAATTTTGTTGAGTTCTTGTGAAGAAATCTTCAAATCTTGTTGAGGTTTCTTTTACTGTGTCAAATTGACGGAAACAAATTAATTAAAAAATCCTAAGTACCTTCATACCTTGCAACTGATCGTGGAACTTATGTCGTTTTCCATTGGTGAGTTTTAAAATTCCATATGGAAAAGACGAAAACTAAGGCCCAGTTTTTCAGAGCGAGATAATACTTATTCCTGAGTTAAACTCCATTTAACACTTCGTATTTGGTAAGTTAACACTGAAAATCTGGACCTTCACCTTATTCACATACAATACAATTTTGTTTTTTGATGAGTGACAGATCAATTTTGGAAAACCTCTAATATCTTATTTTGAATATAAACAGGCAATGTAAACCACCATTATTTTTATTTGCTATATACGTAGTAAAGGGCAAGTTTAGGATCGAGATAATCACCCTTATCGGCAATCGGGGAGATTGGTCTCCCCCGGATTTTCATTTTTCCCAGGAGTTGAATCCTCCAAACGTCAATCTCCTCCGGATTGAATCTCCCCCGGAAATTACATCGAATCAGTTTCGAAATACTCTGAGAGAATTTATATTCTAAAATTATTTATCTGTCAAAGTTTTTAAATTATTTTCTGAAATCAAATTAAATATTTGAACTATTTGTGGTGATAAAGACCTATTTCTTATTATTAAAATATATATGCTATTAAAATTTCATGTAATGCTAATGCGTAAAAATAATCAAAAGTTAAAAAAAAAAGAATTTTTTCACTATTTTGTTGTTGTAATATCTGTGTTCTCTCTCTCTGTGAAGAACTGTGTTACTTTGTGAGGGCGAATAACCCGAAAGTGTTAAGTAAATTTGTTCCAAAATGTGTTAAAAGTGTATACAAACAAAAACTAAATATAGACCGGCTAAAACAAAAACAATTTCTCCTCCCACCCGTTTACGGGTAAACTGAACTCTAGCTCATTGTAGAGTTGACGTACAACCACAAATACCAATACCGATGGTCTTCTCAGTTTATTAAAATTAATATTTAATATTTCGAACCGAAACCGAAACTTGTCCCTTAGAGTAAGTAAACAATTATAAAACCTTCAAAAATATGTAGTACTATGCTTCTATTTTTAAAATTCTCCAACTATATTGATCCGAGTTTTTTCCAGGGAAACATCATTAATTTTCCCCCCGAAAATAGATTTACGATATCTACTTTTTTCCCATTTTTCGAACATTGTTTATGATTGGAGAGTCTCATACGCGGGGAAAAAATCCGGGGGAGATTTTATTCCAGATAAGGCTGAATAATTTTCCCTAACATAACGATTAAAGAGAACGCGAAAAAAGTGTGTCTCGCAATTCTGTCTGTCTGTCAGTCTGTCTGTCTGACTGTACCTCGACCTGCAGCCTAAATGGCTGAAGCGATTTTCTTCAAACTTTGCTCTTAAGCATCTTATGTGATTTCCTAGAGGAGAAATTGAATTTTTTCGTTTAACTCAAAAAATAACGGTACCTGTCATACAACCAATATACAAAAATTGATTTATTTCAAAAACGGCTCTAAGGATTTTCAAAAAAAAAATTACGAGCTACTAAAATTACTAAGCAGGAATTACTAAAGTAGAAAAACAACTTATAACAGTTATTAACGGTACGGTACCTGTCAAACAACCGATTTTTTGGTTTTGAAATTTCTAGTTAACTGCTGCACTGATTTCAACCAAAATTTTAATACAAAAGGTCCCTTATAATTTTAACAATTTTGCATATAAAAAAATTCGAAAAAATAATTTTGGGATTTTAAAAAAATATTGTATTTTTTTTTTGAATATTCAATATCTTGAAGACAGGCTAATTAATTTTTTTTTAGTTTTGTGAAAAATTGGTTTTTATTAAATACTAAAAGCTGGCATACCAAATTTTATTTTAAAAAATGTTCAAGAATTTTTATATATACAAAATTAATTAAAAAAAAAAACCGCTCTAACGATTTTAATTTTTTTTTTTCATAAATTCATATTTATTAAACAAATCAGATGGCATACTTTTTTTGATCTCTATCTTTTGTAGCTATTACAATAACTCATATATAATAATTCATAGTAATCATTTATATTTTAAATTGTTTTTAAAACTTTTATTTTAATGATATCATAATGTTATGGAACCAATATAGTTTTTAGCTACGAGAGCAAGTTTTGTGCGATCCAGTCGTGCCCATTTTTTTTTAATTTGCGGTAATTAAAATTTTTACATAATAAACAATATGTTGTTGTAATGAAATATTCCGTAGATGTATTCACTTTCCTTTTGAAAATTGCAGCCCTATAATTAATAACTCTTTTCCATAAGTTCTGAATGATCATCTCTGCCACACAATACAACCAACGATGTTTTATATGAACGTATTACCTGACTTTATAGACCTTATCTACATGATTGTATAATACGAAAAGATAAATTGATGTTAAAAGACAATAAATAAAATAAGCATAAGTTTTTGTAGAGCAAGAGGAAAAGAATGTACCTAATAATAAATAAATTGAAAAAATCTCATACACACATACAAACATATGTATGTATGTATGTACGAAATGTTCATGATCTACGCGGATGACGTATCCAACATATATGGCAAACAGTGCCGTTTTCTGTTCTTCAAAGAGGAATTGAAAATCTCATCGGAGACTTGAATATATTAATATGGACAAAGTGTTCTGTCTTGGCTTTAACATGTCTTAACCCACCACTCCTCATCAAGCACCAGCAGCAGTATTATAGGTGAATAGAGCTAAAAGAATTAAGTGGATTTCAAAGCAGTAGATGGTTTGTGTGTTGCGTTGCGTTGCTTTTGCCGGAGACGGAGATGGAGACGTACCTACATATACGCGAACAGGTAGGTCATTCCCACCTATATTCATCCAAATTATACTTTACCGTTTAATTGGCTTGCGTTCTCGATTATTGAATTGGCCAACAACCGTCCGAACCATCGTCGTCGCATCTGACTTCAGAGTACGAATACAACGTCCACTGATTATATCTTTTAGTTATTCTCGAATTCAAGAAGTGTGATGAGCGTATCCACCGTGTCGGAAAGTGAAACCTTAAATTCTGTGATCAAGTTTTTGTCAGATTAATCTCGCGAAAAAGAAAATTATATCCTTGATAAATAAGTATTTATGTGAAATAAAGCTCCTCCGTAAGCAGACAAATTTACGGTAAAAATTAAATTTTGTTTAACTAAAAATTCTATAAACAGCTTGTTTTTATTTAAAAAGCAACGGGATAGAAATGAAATAAACACTTTGTGACAAGATCCTTTGTTAATTTGGGATGAAACAGCAGTTCAGCCCTTAAATATAGTTTTACATTTATATATATTTTGTGAGAAATCGGTTAGGAGATGTTCCAGAGAAGTTTTAAATCTTTTATTACCTGAATAGTTTGAATTGTTTGAAACAGAGGAAACATAAGACCCTTGTGATTAAACGAACGATACTTGAATTGTTTAATAATAATTAATACCTACATATTGCCTATATGCAAATGTAGAAAATATTTATTTAAAAACAATTGTCTTTTCGCTGCAATGTTGACCTAAATACCGTTGCATTCATAACAACTTAAATTGAATTGAATTACTTTAAGATCTGTAATTTCAGTTCAAACGTGATTTTGTTAGAGTTGGCATGCAATGATGTTTGAGCCGCACCTGTGATGCAGTTCCTTGACATTCAACTTTGTAGGAGTTTTCTTTTATTATATGAGAGATGGGTCATGGGTATGGCAAGGTTTTGGTAATAAGGTTGGTATGTATGTAAGTACGAATACATATATTATTATGTTATCCCATAAGAGAAGTATATAAATAGGCTACGTTTGGTTGTTAAATCTACTTCTGTCGAAAGTTCTCAAACTTTTTTTTAAATTATTATTTAAAAAGAATTTGATCCGCAGACCAACACATTTTAACGGTCAGTTTACCTCACAGTCACAGCTAATAAATCTTTAATCGATGATTTTTGTTACTGGTAAATCTTCGAATGTATTTTGTTGATTTGCTAATCATGATGGACATCGCTAATATCCTGTGAAAGTCACATAAAACATTTAACCCGACTGTGAACAAATTGACCCTTCTGAGGTTCAACCAGGGTGTAGAATTTAAGTAGATACACATGTACAATATGATTGTAATTTATGTCATAAAAGCCAGTCAATTACTTGAATCAAACTTAAGTTAATTCAACGAAATCGGTAAGTTAAAATCTTAATCCCTGGATAAAATTTGTATGTATCTGTCCATGAAATTAATCTTTTAGAAATTTTTAGTAAATCCAATTTTGTATAGACATTTTCGTAATGATTTTCTTATTTCAAGAGGCTCCAAGACGATGTGAACTTTCAAAATTATCTTAAAAATCACATGACCAAAATTTGGTTTAACCTGATATTTTTTTTATAGAAAAGGGTGTTTTTTATAGTGGTTTTGTTATTAAATTGGCAGCACTGTTTACAGTGACTGCAAATTTATCAGCTGACAGATGATTTTTGATTATTATATTTTCTTAAAGGCCTTCAACACTAGCCCACTGTGTATTAATACATGTCAAAAAAGTGGGAAACAAATTATGTAGAATTGTGTGGAAACTAAATATGACAGTTCAGCATACATAATCCGACATTCTATCCCACACGATTTGATATGTGTTAATACATGACGAATTTTAGGAATAGTTCTAATTCTATCCCACGTTCTATCACACTTTTTTTTTAGGTTAAGGTAATGTATTAATACAAGCATGTGTGGAAGCAAAATATGAAAAGTCATTTCTTTCCCAAAAATTTAGCAGTCGCGTGAAATTCTTTCCTACTTTCAATTTGACATGTATTAATACACAGTGGGCTAGTGTGGAAGGGCTATTGGACGGTGTTCACATTGGACTGACTCCTCCAATTTAACAAAATAAAACGGATCATTTGGAAGTCAGGATTTGACATGTAATTATTGCTGATAGGAATATTATGTGCACAGGCGAGGTGTTCATTTCATAAGACATTTTAAACTATTTCCTTCTTCTAGTAATACTTAATTCAAACATTTAAGTCGGGACCACACCTCTCTCATGTGTTGTGGTGTAAATTCCCAAACGCATCACTGCGCAAATGATGCGCAATCACTTTCGTGAAAGCATTGATAAAATGCATCAATGAAAATGAAAAGTCACAATTAAAATAGTTGTGTATATGATTAATTATACAAAAATTAATGTTGGTTTGATGCTTTTCATAAATATTTTCAGGAAAGTGATTGCGCATCATTCGCGCAGTAATTCGTTCGTGAATTTTCACGTGTTCATATCCGTAATACCGAATTTTGTCGGGTGTGTTTTTACTTATGATAGTAGTTCATCATCATTTTTTATGTCATTATGTTAAAGCAATGAGTAGGTATGCCAAATTTGCAGGAGTGACAAATTCTCATTTTTACCAGAAATCTGTCAAAATATTGGATAATTATTGAAAAATAATAAGAAATGTTTACACGATATCATTATAATAGTAAAATTGAATGTCAGTTGCCCTTGTTACCAATTTTATGACAAAAAAATAATGAAAGATATTGGACTATTTTTTCAACTTGATAATTATTGGCAAGAAAATGAAAAAAATAATGGCAAATTTTCGCTCGTGTAAATGCCGCATTATACTGAATTGATATTCAAGATACTTTAGTCACTTACTGCCGTAAACGTATTTTTCAAAACATGTTTGCATATTGGCAGAAAAAGTTGTGTTTTGTCAGTCATTTCAAAACAAGTAAAAAGAGAAAATGCCGTGCCTTTAATGTTTACACAACTAAAAAATTCTCAAAAGTATCTCTGGAATAAGACTACAAAATAATGCAGGAATTACATGGCTGACAAAATTATCATTTTGTGATTATTGTTGTCATTAAATATGATTTTGGTAGTAAATGGCAAATGTGTAAAATATGACTAAAATAAGGCAATATTTTGTTTAGATCCACCAAAGTGTTAAACAATTTTATATTTACCACACTAAAACCAAATGGCTTTAAATAATGGTCAGTGAATAGATAAGGCTGGAGGTCTGGGTTCACTTCCCAGACTCGTCCACCTACAAAACTAAAAAGTTTTTTTCAGGGCTACTGCCTCTTGCGAGGAATTGACAAATCCTTTGAGAGTATCCCTTGTCATGAATAAGTGCTTCTTGTCTAGCCGTTCGGATTCGGCATAAAATTGTACGTCCCTTCCATTCCTGTCGACACTCGCACACAGGAATGGTTACTAGTTGTTAATCACTAGGCCCTGGTTCTTCACGAGCCGTTGCGCCATCTAATTTTTTTTTTATTCATTATAATACATAAAATATTTGGTTTTGAATGCATCTTAACTGTCAAAATAATTATTGTATTAAAAACATTAATTTATTAGAAATAAACGTTTTCCGATGATCTTCAGAATACTTATATTCTGTAAGCAAAGAATGAAAAAGTTTCTTTTTGTCTGTAACTGTAACCATTTATGTCAATGTTGGTAACGTCAGTTGTATGCTAAAAATAATACTGCCATTTTGTTTCGTTTAGACCATTAAGGGCCAGTTTGTTCACAGCTGATGATCTTTAATCCATGATAAGTGGAGCTGGGAAATCCCCAAATGTTTTTGTTGATCAAATTTTGTTTAAAAAATTCAAGTATGAGTTGCTTATCATGGATTTCAATAATCAGCCAATTTTGGTTGATTAGCGTTAGTTAATTATTAAAGCCTATGAAAGTCACATACTAAATTTAACCCACTGTGAAAAAACTGGCCCTAAAATGATCAAGTCAAAAATGGTAAAAAAAATGGGAGAAATTATGACAATTTTTCATTTCCTATAAAGAAGAGGTGTCAACTTGCCGTTAATTTTGTTAGCGAAAATATGAAATTAAAATGCTTATTCAACAAGAAGAGAGAAAGCAGGTCGGGAATTTATGTACATAAATATGTAAATAAATACTGGCTTAAAAATACATAATATAGTAATAATATTTTCAATTTTGTCTATAGAGTTTTTTAAAGTAAAATTAACATGAGATTGTAATTAAAAATGTTAATAGGTACAAGTTTTTCATATCATAATTTATCTCATATAATACATATGTACCTAGTATGTATGTTCATAACATCGTGATCAATTCATTATTCAACTTATTGATAAATACAAAATGGTCACATTTCTCTTTTCTCCCACAACCACAAATCCCTCAGACTGATCTTTAACGAAAGTGAAATTCAATTCAATTCTTTTTTTTTTATTTTTTTTCTTTGGTTCTTCATAGATGCAAATTAAATCTCAAAATTTTAACACATCATATCAATAAGCGACAAGAAATATACATAATATAATGTATTATGTATGTATGTGTATAGGTTTAGGTATACCTATATCTACTATACTGAGTAATTCGTTTTGAGACACGTTTTTTGAGAGAAATTGAAATTTATTTGTTTACATTAATTCACTTTCTTTATTTGGATGGCTTATTTTTCAAATTCCAATATATATGTATGTATATATTGAATGTATACAAGAAGGTACCGTATCTACTTCATATTTGTTCTGTTAAAGAAATCAATAATTTGCGGAATTTTTGAGAACAAAAATATATTTATGATGAATCATGAATATAGATTTTTTGAGTATAACAGTAAACAAAATACAAAGGGCATTCTTAACCGGCAGGGTTTACTTTTAACGACGTTTTCATGAACGGGAAAAAGAAAATGGATTTTGGACAGCGGATGTAAATTGTAAGGGCAGAACAAAAAATTAACCTAATGTCATAAAAGAAATAACCAAAACAAACAATGGAAAAAAGTTCGTGTATTGAATTTTAAGGTAGATAACTATTTTACCGTTAGGCGGTTCCCTTGTCTCTGTAGTAGACTAAGTTCTTATGTGTCATATTTTGGTCGTCAAATTTAGGTCACTTGGCTATACTATAATAGTTACAATCTGTCGCCTCCGTCTTCTAGCCCAAAAGTGCTTGCAAAAGGTTTGTTCCCAAGATTTTTGGGCAAAAACTGTTGGTCTGTCAAATTTTGAAGAGTGGGTATGAAATTCTCTCACAGAGAGAAAAAATGCCTAAAAAGTTGGGAATGGTTTCTTGGCAAAAATTGTGCAACACAATTTCACACAAATATTCTTTGAATTTTTTGTATCTTTCTTTATTCCAACGCGAAGCAAACTGAACCGAGATGACTCTACAACAGTAAATTTTTCCGATTCCAAATAGCTTTTAACGGCCTTTAGTTATTGAAAATTGGCGTTTCGTCCCGGCGATCTCACTTGACTCTTCAGTTGACAGTGAGGGCCTTGTCAAGACGGAATTTTGAATCAATAATTCAACAAGTGCAATTCAATAATACTAAGTCTTCTACTTGGCTGATGTATTTCAGTAGTATATAGAATTTGTATTATAAAAAACCATTCATAAGTACATTTTTTATACAACGTACCTCAACCTCACATTTGACAGACCAACAAATTCTGCCCAAGGAAATTTCTTGGGCAGAATTTGTCAGGAGGGGAAATTGTTTTACTCTCTCATGAGCGCTCTCATCCGACCAAAACTACCAAATTTGTGAAGTGTGGAACAGGATTTGGGCAACAATTGTTGACATTTGCTTGCAGCACAGTTTGCTGTTAATTCGACGCTGCCAGAAAGTGTTATAACTCATCCAGTGCTTGAGAGCGTAAATGATTTTATTGGAAAAATCTTCTTTCGCACTCGAGCAGTTGCTAGAGTTCTAAACACAAATCCGCTGGCCCAGATAATCCCTCCCATTGTTCTGAAGAGGTGTTCTTCAACGCTGGCAAAACCACTGCGTAAGCTTTTCCATCTGCCCTACTCTACTGGTCTCTTTCCTAGTATATGGAAACCAACTCTGTCCAGCTTTGTCCAGCCTGTCCGTAAAAAAGGCGTACCTTCTTCACCATCTAACTAGTAGCAATAGCTCCACTGGTGATCTGAGGGTATATCTCACCGAACAGTGGAACAAATCTTTACATCGTTTTGGAGAAAGTAAGAATATAGCACTTGATATTTCAAAAGCGTTTGAGAGAGTTTGGCACCAAGCTCTCTTATCGAAAATGCGTGCATTTGGTTTCGATGAATTTCTTCTTCGTTGGATTAGAAATTACCTTTCTGACCGTTCAATACAAGTTGTATTGTACCGTTTCAAGTCTGAAAACCACAAAATAAATTCTGGCGTTCCCCAGGGCTCCGTTTTGTCTCCGACTCTCTTCCTTATTTTTATAAATGATCTTTTGTCTGAAACTTCTATTCCATTAAACTGTTTCGCTGACGAAAGTATTCTCAGCTTCTCATATTCGTTTACAGATTCTCATCCGTGTCCTTCGGATGCGGAACTTGAATGGCAGCGTATGATAAACTCATTAAATTCTGATCACGACAGCATTGTCCAAAAGGGAATCAAAAACCGCGTAGAATTTAATGCTTCTAAAACTCAATTTTGTCTCCTGTTGTTAAAGCGAAACCCACCCCAATGCCGCTATCCATGGGCGGCACTTGCATCGAGGAAACCGAACAGCTCTCAGTACGTGTGTCACAGACCACCTTTTGTGGAATGACCACATATTTGATCTCGCCAAAAACGCTGCTAAGTGTTTAGTTTTTCTCCGTAGATGCATGAAGTTTTTCTCCCCCTCTGATCTGGCTGTGATCTACAAAGCCTTTATTCGTCCAAAACTTGAGTACAATTCTCATGTTTGGGCAGGAGCTCCAAAAACTCAATTGAGTTTGTTGGACAGAATACAAAGGAGAACTTTAAAAATGATAGGTGAAAAATCTATAATGGAAACGATTACATCTCTCTCTCGAACACCGCCGTAATGTTTCATGTCTTTCCCTATTTTACCGCTTTTCTTATAATCAGTGTCCTAGTGAAATAGCCAGATGATGCATTCCTCCCCTTAAACAATTCAACCGTAATACTCGCGCTTCTAGGAATGCCCATCAGTTTACCCTCGAGCCCAAATTCAGACGTACTCTTAAGTACAGAGATTCTTTTTTCAGTCGCACCACACGAATGTGGAATGACTTACCCGGCCCAACTTTCCCCTCTCGTTTCGATATGCAAACATTCAAAACCAATGAACATCGGTATCTCCTTCTAAATACTCTCCAACTTATCTAATCGTTCGGGCTTTGTTAATAACAGTTTAAGGGTATTTATTAAGCCTTTTGTGCGCGCAGAATATATATAAAAAAAAAACAATTGGCAGTTTTGGCCAAGGTTGGGAACAGACCTAAAGTATATTTACCTGTCTCAAAAGGATGAATGGGCATTAAATATGAAAACAGCTGTCTTACACTCCGGTTGTCTATTCGCCTTCGATTATGTCCGTATTTTTGTTTTGAAATTAATAAGCATCTCATTGATCAAACCGGAGTGTCAGACTGTCTTTTTTATACTTGACGTCCACTTGACGTTTGGTGACCAAAGTTTTGTCCTTGCAAAAATGATTTGAGAAAATACGTTTCTTTTAGTCTGCATGGATACCTACTTTTTAATTAGAAAGCAAACAGACGTTTTTTGATTCGAAATAATAAACAAACATTATGTATTTAATATGCAAATTTCTCTAAATATTTCTTTTTTAATCCACCATCCACCACCATTATCGCGGTCTTATATAACAATTCCTATGATCGCATCTTCAAGTCTGGGTTTTAAAAATAAGATAAAAAATCTTGCAAATTTGTCTAAAGTTACTCAATAAAAGATATGAAAAGAGAAATTAGGAATTCCACAGTTGAAGTGGCATTCTTCATCAGACACAGACGGCCACTCCTACTATACTGGCGGCAACTCAAACCAGGTTAAGTAAAAGCTTGTCATTGAAAAACTATTGAGGTCTGTCCAAAAATAACTACAATTAGGTGACAGTGCCAGAGTTATTTGATTCTTTGCACGCTTTATGTTAATTGCTTTTTTTTTTGAAACAAATGAAAGTTATGTATTTTTGAATTATAACCGCTAAGTTTAAAATAAATTAATTTCTCTTTAAAGGAAAAACAAAAATTAACTAAACACGCAATATGAAAACCTGGGCCCTATATGTTTGTGTGATACTTATCTCAGCTAATTATTCGAGTGCTCTAACAACAATTCGCAAAGAAGTTAGACAAGGTGACAAAGTTATACAGTCCTTAAAACAACTAGATCTCCCTGCAGCCGAAATAGATCCGAATATCGGACCAACATTGCCAAATGCTGAAGAGGTAGTAGCTGAAGTTGCAGAAGCTGCTATTGAAGGAAATGCTGAAAAACCTGTTGCAGCTGCTGAAGAGGAAATATCAGCAGTTGCAGAAGAAGCTGCTGAAGCAGTTTCGTCTAGTCCTGTTGTAACAGAGGAAATAAATCCAGTTAATGAAGATGATCCAAATCAGCTTAGCAAGTATTGCAAATGTTCTGATACACATTGTGATTGCTGTCGCAACTTTCAGTTGCCAATTTTACCAGTTCGAGGACCAGGATGTGCTAAAATCACGTATCTCGGTAATGAAAGGATGTCCGTTTCGATTAAGTATGGAGACATTGTTCTAGCTACGAGAACCATTTCAGGTTTGTTGTGAATGCGTTTGGATGATAGTTTTGGAGTCATTTATGAATTTTGATTTTATAGGAAAGAAAGCAAAGCCAATTTGCGTCAGTTTACCAGGAGGATTTTCCAAATTCTGTGGTAGAGTTTACGGCTTGTCGAAAGGAAAAGAGGACTTTAAGGCATGTTTGGGACTTGAGCTTCGCGGCGAAGAAGAAGTAGAGGCATCAATGCGTGTATCTTGCTTCAAATTTGGTGCTAAAGGGTTGCAAGTTGCAGAGGCAGAACCCTTGCCAGAGGTTCCAAAAGAAGATGAAGAGGATGATGATATCTTTGGTTTCGCAGCTGGTGAGATGCACAAATTGTACACGCAAGAGAAAAGTTTTTGATTTTTTATTTTAATATCCTTAAAGGTGGTGATACCGATGATGATTACGATGATGAAGATGAGGAAGATGACGAAGCTGAGGATGACGACGACGACGTAGCTGGTGCTGGTGCCGCAGCTACAGATGATGCCGACTATGATGGCTTTAGTTTCCTCGGAGGTGGCTTATTGGACGACTTGGATGATTCTGAGGAAACAAGTAGTAGTCCTGTTCAAGCGACACGAAATGAGCGAAATGACATAGCTCAAAGTAAGGATGGTGAAGGTACTCCACTAATGGAAGTTGAAAATGCCGCTGCTGATCAAACGACAACTGATGATGCAACAAAACCTAAACCCGATGGAACTAAAGTGAAGAAAAATAAAAAAAAGAAGAAGAAGGCTAGTGATTCTGATTTTGCTTTTGACTTCCTGAGTGGAATCCTTGACTTTTTTAACTAGATCATTTCCAACAAACAGAGATTTCATTGCGTAAAATTGAAATAAGTGTAAATATCGTGAAATTTAGTTTTAAGTCTTAATTTATTTATTTATTTATTTAACATGCATTTAATAAATCAATGTATAAATTATTTGAAGAGAAATGAATCGGAACAAAAATAAGTGCCTGTTGTTTGTTTATTGAAAGCTTTTTTAGTTGCTCCTGTATATACACCGTTTTTTGACTTCGTTTTTAACTTTATCTTGTTTTCAATGATGAGAACTAATTAAGAACCTCCTTTAGGACTCTTTCCTTAGTTTAATAGGTACAGTTAAGTTGGTTTTATTTTTAACAATTAAACATTGAACTTAGACGTTTATTAAAAAAAACATCAACTTTTTAAAAGGCATCTAACCAAACGGCTTTATTCTTGCGGGAATTTCGTTTTTAATAATGTGCTTGATTTGATCTGTGTTTATTGAATTAATTAAAACCAAAACTAAAACGATTTTTTTTTTTATAAAAAAAAATATTTTTAATAAAAAACTCATTGTGGGGCAAGAAAGACCAGAGCAGCAGGGGAATACATTTTTTACGAAATTGTCAGCTGATATCTTATTCCTTGTTATGATAAATCCATATACTGTTTCGGCTGTTAAAGCATTTTGTAAATGTTTGGCTTAAAACGTACCAATTGATACTTTTCAGTTGAATAATAAGTTTAAGAAATTTATTTGTTTATTATGCTTTCAATATAATACATACGAGTACATACATACAGGGTGTCCAGTAAATAATGGATAACCTTGGAATGCCTCATAGTAGACTTTATGACCGTTCTGAAAACTAATGAACAAATAATCTATCCCAACCACAAGAAAAGATATGCATTTTTTTGTTCAGTGCATTATTTTTTGCGTTGCTTTACGTTTTTGAATATCACGACTACAAGTGGATGAATTCCACAGTTTGAGCAATATTTAACATTTTTTGTGCCAAAACATAAGAAGACAAAAATTATAATAACTGTTGGAATTCTTAGGGAAAAAAATGTTTGAACTTTGATTTTCGATGCAAAATGTGAAAGAAACTAATTTTTGAAAAAGTTAAATCATCTCTGGTATGAAAAAATGCATGAATATCTAAGTGGCCAACTATTTTTAAAATATGCGTGTTGAATGCGGATTTCAAAATGGTTTAATTTATTATTGTATCTAGAACCAATAGCAAGTTATTTGTAAAAATCTGCAATACTAACAAAAACAAAAGTTTTCAAAACTAGCACAGTAAACGTAGAAAATACTACCATGCGTTGAACATGGTAGATTTTTTATTGATTGCCTGTCTTTATAATGTTGTCCTTATCCAAGCTTTTAACTTCTAGGGCCGAATGCAACATTACCAAAAATGTTACCAAAGTGCAAAAAAACGGATACATTTTCGAGCTTGTTTTGAATTATACCTATTCAATTGGCATTTTAAAAGACCATCAAATATTTTGGTAGTGGTTATTACCAAATTAATTTTCTGATAAGAGGTGCATTAAATAAATCGAATACAGCAAGCCGATCAGCTCATCAGAGCAGGTATGGAATCTTGTGCAAGCCGCTGCATTAAAAGTATGTCAGATGTACAGGCATATGGATATGAGGTCTGGTACCAATTTTATGGCCACCCCGTACACCGGACCTAAATCAACTTGATTGTTATTTTGGGGCTGCATCAAGAAAATCGTGTACAGCAAGCCCGTCAGGTCAGGTCCTTAGAGGCAGCTGCATTACAAGATTCTGAGCAAAACTTAAGAAGATTATTATAAAATTTGCATTTATTCGGAGGTGCAGAACATGTATTAGAATGGGTGGAAAACAGTTTGAGCATTTGCTTTAAATTAAAAAAAAATATCTATTTTTGTTTTCTAACTAAGTGATTGAAAGTTGGCTCAAAATTCAAAAGACTATTTGTTTAAAGTAAATAACAAATAAACTTAAAGCAACTGCGAAATATGGTTTTGTTAGGGCCCAATAGACCAGGTATACTAAAACAAGCTTGAAAATATAGCCGTTTTTTGCACTTTGTTGCCACTTTTGGTAATGTTGCAATCGGCCCTAGAAGTTAAAAGCTTGGATTTATCACAAGGATAATATCATAAAAACAGGCAATCAATCAAAAATCTACCATGTTGAACGCATGATGTTATTTTCACGTTTTATTTGCTAATTTTTAAAACATTTGTTTTTGCTAAATTGACTCTCGTGTTGCTTATTTTTACCAATAACCTCCTATTGGTTCAAGATTG
The DNA here is from genome assembly GCA_949320155.1 of Melangyna quadrimaculata. Classification (NCBI taxonomy): domain Eukaryota; kingdom Metazoa; phylum Arthropoda; class Insecta; order Diptera; family Syrphidae; genus Melangyna; species Melangyna quadrimaculata. Next base: position 87,082,468 of record OX439484.1, read on the forward strand.
ATCCCTACCTTCAGCGTGACAGTCGAACGCACTAACCATTACGTTACGGGCTACTACTCTAAGAATTCCAACAGTTATTATAATTATTGTCTTCTTATGTTTTGGCACAAACAATGTTAAATATTGCTACGAAAAAAAAAAACGGTGGAATTCATTCACTTGTAGTCGCGTGGTATTCAAAAAAGTAAAGTAACGTAAGAAATAATGCACTGAACAAAAAAATGCACATATCTTTTCTTGTGGTTGGAATAGATTTTTTTTATCAGTTTTCAGGTTGGTCATTAAGTCTACTATTAGGCATTCCAAGGTTATCCATTATTTACTGGATTTATATTAATACAAATTTTTGTTTTTTGTGTATATATTTCTTTCCGGGCAGACCGGACTTTTGTGAGCGAGTTGTCTTTTAGTCTTTTGTCTTTTTAGAAAACATTTTTGGCTTTCTTTAAAAAAAAGAGCTGAGCAGCGAACTTTATTTTTAATTTTTATTTTATTTCTTTTTATTATTCAGATAAAAATACGAATTCAATATGTTACAAAAGAATAAAATTAAAGCTTGCATAAAATAAAAAAAATGCATGAAGAAATTATTCAAATAAAATTACAGTAAGTCACTGTCACACTCTGAGGGACAATTAAAATTCACTTAGGTCAAGTTTCGCGACTAATACGTAGAAGCTCCATAAGCTTTTTTAACAAATATTTGTCTATTAAAGAGTTTGTTTTAAAAGTACAAAGGCTTTTTGAACGGATGTGCGAAACATGAGGATCCGAAGTAACTTATGTACAGATGATTGATCAAATCAGTAATTAAATTTTTTTCTTGAGCTTTATTTTCGGATGTGATCTAATCTAGTCAAAGGGCCCTACCAATAATCAAATTTAGTAACGACTTAAATAGAAAATTGGACCAAAATTGCTCTTAATAATAAACCAACCATGATATAGCTTAAATATTTAGGTGGACCCTAAATAATGGACATTTCATGCTATGGACTATAAAATATGTAACATTACATGTACGGTTAATTTTTTATAGTCCATACCATTATGGTCTACTTTCCTTAAATATTTAAGTCGTTACTTAATTTGATTATTGGAAGGGGCCCAAAGACTAATAAATAAATTTTAAATATAGTGTTTATCACTTACATGATTATTAACAGTTTGGACAAGACACATCTTGATTGATTCTGTTATGTAAATGGCACGATTAGTTTGACAGATTTTAAGTGTCTGACTCACATTAGGTCCCACTGTAGATGTCTGGAAAGTGTCAAATAAATTAAATGACACCATCCCCTAACACATACCAAAAATTCAGCTTTGATAAAATAACGCAATGTTGCAACATTTGTATGCAACTTCAACACTCGCTACCTCTTAATTGCACCCGGATTGAAGATTCTTATAGTATCCATTTGTTCTTAGCTACCATAGTACCTGTTCGCAGAAAACACGCCTTTATACAACTTGTGAGAATTGAAAGAACTTACATTTTGCAAGAAATTTTAACTTAAAATCCACAGTACCCCTAAGTTTCGTTACAATAAATTATGTTTCTTTGTTGTTATTAATTTTGTTTGTTCAGATTTATGGTTTGGATACTGACTACTGTTTAAGTGTAATTCAGAACACTTTTTTTGAATTCGTACGGAAATCAATTTCGTATACGGATTCAATTCGAATCGAAAATCAGAACACGGGTGAATGATATTAATTAATGTATACGCACAAAATATTTCTGCACCAATTGAGAATCTTAATAAAAAAGCACATGATAGCTCACTGTAAAAAAAAACCTTAAACTAGGGAATGTTTGCACCTCTATAACTTTTGCAGAAGTTGATTAATGGAAAAAATGTTGTTGCATTTAAAACTTCTATATGTTTGAGATGCAGATGACTAACCAATTACCAAAAAGTACCGCTAAAATAGTTGTATTTTGTATTGTTTGCTATGGGTCGTCCAACTCGTCTCTTTTCATTAACTGCCTTCAACTTTCCCAAAACAACCGATTCTTGAATTTGTTTTTGTATCTATGCGGATAACGGTTTTCCCGCAATTTACAATCAAACCCATTTTACTGTATTTTTATGTCGTTTTTTTTTACTTTAGCATAATTTTTTCTTGTTTATAATCAAAGCTCAATTTGTTTTCTTAAATACACATAATCTGCGGGTGACAATAGCATAGTGGATATAGTCTAAGAGCCAACATCAAATTTTTGGGTGCGAAAGTGAACCAAAAAAAAAAATTATATGAGTCGAAAGGTGTATTAAGGCTGATAAAAGAAATGCAAGTCTTGCAGTCCCTGGTGGCGGCCGTAAGGTGGGAGGGGCAATTTTCTAAAAAATTGTCTCAAAAAAAAAAAAAATTATTAAAAAACAACGGTAACATGTACAATGCCCTGTTATATTTTCATGAAAGGCCAGAAATCCCTTCATTCATTTCCTTTTTAAATTAAGTTCTTTCAATGAATAGTTTTTGAAATATTAATGTTTGAAAAAAAAAAAATGGTGAAAAATATTTTTTTTTCGCAAAATTTAAGATTATTAAGTACTATTTTTGTTTCCAAAATTCAGTGCCCTTATCAATTTGTAGCCAAAAACTGAAAACCGGATGGTTCTAAGACTTTTACTTTTTAAGATATTAAAAAGTAAATGAACCAGCTTTCTCATAAAAATAAGACAAATCTGGCTAAATTATCATTTCAGCAACCAGTTAAAATAGGAAAAACATGCGGAAAAAAATTCTTACATTTTTGAAACTTGGTGGGAATATCGGATTAACCATAAGAATAAAGAATCAAAAGAGTACATAAAAATATCTGTATCCCACGGTTTTTTTTTTGAGGGGGAAAGGGGGAGGTATGACTTATCGAAATTAAATTATTATATTGACACAATTTGGACATATGATACATGATTTTAGGGTATTTTTCAATTTCAAATCCAATGACATCAAAATTAAGGCGATACAATCATCTTAATAAAAGTTATGGTCCATTTTATCCAGAGGTGTGACTGTTTTTCAGTAAAACTCGTACACTATTACAAAAATACTTTGAAAATAATGGTACATTGATGAAAATTTGTACTGTCAATTGTATAGGAATATTTTCGAATGTCCCCACAGAAGTGATGAACAAACCCTTGTGAATAAACGAAAGAGCGATACGTATTGCTTTCTGGTAAAGAGCTCTTAAGGACATGATTGACTGTTAGAAAGAGCCGACAGTTGAAAAAAAAATTACTGAAACCGTTAGAATCATTTTTTCTTCGCTTTGATTTAAATTTTCAAATTCTCGAGCATATTTTTTTCACGAAACCAATACTTGTCTTATAAAGCAAGTCAAAATCTATCTTCCTGCTTCATCCTCAATTCCTAATCACCACCAGCCAAATTCTATGACTTAGATCCACTACTGGTAATAACGAGTGCTGTTAAAATGTTTTTATTCAACCGGTACACAAAAACCAACAAAGTAAATATCATACCTATTTGTCATTTATCTCAAGAGATGGCGGGCGCATAATTCAAGTTATTGCCCTGGTTGGGAAAATAGTATATCCGTGCCAATCTTGCGGAAAAAGCGGGGCCGACGGCAATGTATGCCTCGCGGGGCCCCTCTCCCCTCTACACACAAATTTATAATACAAAAATACAGAAGATACATAATCCCTAGACAAAAAAATGATTTAAAATTTTCTAATTGATAAACAAAATTGGGCCCCAAGAATCTTGAAGTTTTATATGGGAAATTCCATATATTTTTGTAAATCCAACTTTAAAAATTCGTAACTTTTGTAATTTGATAAAAAAAATTGAATTTTGGCACACAACATGTAGTCAAAAGTAGTAGCAACAAATGTCTCGTGTGTGTGTTGTGTTGCTATCGCTACAGTCTCGTGCGTTGTGTTGCTGTGTGACATATAAAATATATGGGCTGACAGCGACCACGACTCCACATCACAAAACACACGAGACAGCTTTATATTTGTTCGGTGAACTTGCGTGTTTTTACCAAGCTAGAAGAAGGAATGGATAAAAAATCCACATCGAGGGTAAACAATATACATGACAAATACAAGAATTTATATTTTTGCGCTAATTGTCTTGAGAAGCCCCGATGGCTATTTGTCATACAATATTCCTTTGGGGTAAAAAAGTCCTCTTGATACGATCTCCCTATTTTGTTAAGACCGTACGATACATCACTGATAAATATCTTAATGGAACTTGGCATCACTATATTAATTTGTTTTGATTTTTTGCTTGACATGTCAGCCGACAACCGAACCGAGTGCGGGTAGAATATCGAGTCCAATTTAACACATCACGATTTCGGAGAAGAATTTCTTTAATTAAATTCTGTCTTTATGAAATTAATTTCGTTTTGATAAGTGAACAATAATTTCAAAAATGAATAATTTTAGCAGAAAGTCAAAAACATCATCTGTAGAGCAAATGACATCGAAGGATTTTCAATACGATTCGTACGCACATTTAGATGTCTTCAGTCAACTGATTAAAGACACCGTTCGAACGAACAGTTTCCGTGAAGTCATATACCGCAACAAGCATCTCTTCAAAGACAAAATAGTACTCGAAGTAGGATGTGGAATCGGTTTATTGTCTTTGTTCGCAGCTAAAGCTGGTGCCGCCAAAGTCATAGCCGTAGACTGCTCCAAAGTAGCATTGTATGCCCGCCAAGTTGTTTTGGACAATAAATATGGAGGAGTTATAAAAGTTATACACGGAAGAATACAGGATGTGGATCTGCAAATCGAACTGAATTCTGTAGACATAATAATATCCGACTGGATGGGCTACTGCCTATTCTATCAGTCAATCATTGATGCAATCATATTCGCACGGGACAAATGGTTGAAACCAGGTGGTTTGATATTCCCTGATAAGGCTAAATTGCATGTATCTGCCATCGAGGACCAGTTTCGGAAGAATGAACAAATCAACTGGTGGCGGAATGTACACGGCTTCAACATGAAAGCTATTCGCAAATTTGCTCTCTGTGAACCACGTTTTTGCGCCGTTGCCCCCGATCAAGTTGTAACATCTTCACATCTACTCAAAGAAATAGATCTCAACACGATCAACATTAAAGATCTAACATTTTTATCACCGTTTCTAATAGAGGGCAAACGCAGTGGCCACATAGATGGCATCATGACATATTTCAACGTTATTTTCTCTAAATCTCACACCCGATTTGGCTTCAACACAGCACCTTGGTCCCCTTCCACACATTGGATGCAGTCTGTCTTCTATTTTGATGAACCAATCAACATTCAGAATAACCAGACGTTCTTTGGAGCTTTTGCATTGAAGCCAGTTGCTGGAAGCATGGACCACATAGATTTTTGCATTGAGATTCTAACTGGGGAGCCTCTGCAAATTGTCGGTGACATAAAATGCACTTCCAAACCACGTGGATTACCAACAAATTTAAATCCAAAAAAAATCGACAAAAAGAAGAAGACGTGATACCAATAACTCATTCATAGTTAATTTGTTTGGGATGCTTTTTATTTACTTTTTTTGTTTTGTTTTGAAGAAACCAGCATGTACATTATTGATAACACTTACTGTGAATACATTTAATCTCTATTTATTATTTTGCATTTTAAAATAATGTAATTTTATTGTTTTGATGTAAAAATAAATAACTTTCTACGGTAGAACTTTGGCCAAATCCGTAATCAGAGATTTGCAAAGCAGACACAACTTAGAAAACGCAAATGAATAGCGAAACAGGTTTATTTTTTTTTTGTTCAAAAATGCCTTTGCATTTTGGAATATTCCGTTTACCTCGGATACTTTGAGTGAAGATTTGCATTTTGGGACAGTTTACTTTGCATATTTTAGGTTTGCAAGTTGTGCCTTGTGTTTTATTTTCTATATTGGAATACCATAAAAAAAGACGCCTTTATTCGCAACATAATCAACATTTACTAGAGAAGGCGCTCCTTGTCCTTATAACCGATTGTAACAAGGTAGCTAAACTATTTACACTCTTTCTGGCAACAAAAAGTCATGAAAACCATTAAGTAAAAAATGTTATAAGCTTAAATTTTAGGTACAATTAGTTCATCTTGCCACTTAGTTTTTACTAAGTGCCAATTTACATTGTACATTATGTTCGGTTAAATATTTTATCTTAGGCCTAAACAGCTCCAAATGATGAACCCCCTTATTCCAAAATTTTAACCCCCTAAATCGATGTCAGCTAGCGGTCAATTATTTGTTTATGCAATTTGTTGAGACCAGAAAAGAACAAAAACATTTATGAGAAGGATTCTAATTTCCGTTTATTCGGTAAGGGCTGTTAACGAACATCATAAAATCCCTACATTAGCCGTGTTTTTTTGTGCCTTTAACCCCGCTTTCATATCTGCTAAAAAATAATTTCCATGTAAAATACAACAACAAATTTGACAATTCCGAAATTGGAAGCGGAGATAAAGGCACAAAAAATTTTGATGAGGAAGAGGAAAATATTTGTTTATAGGGTTCAAAAATAACAGTTTAGGAAAAACGAAAAGTTGATTTTTTTCTGATGTTACTATCAAGGTCGTTCATACTGCAAGAAGTCATATAATCACTTCTGAGCAGTTTCTCGATAACAAAAAAAAAATATTTTTTAAAAAATCATTATACAGTGGTGGACAAGAATTTAGTACACTTATTATTAATTTTTCAGTTCTTTTCATATCAAATTTTGTATATTTATTTTATTATCAATAAATATACATTGTAGTATGTTTTGAAAAAATCAAATAAACACCCATAAGTCGTGTTTTGTCTCGTACTCGTATTCGAACTTGAACTCGTATCGTATGAAAATCGTTATTCTTCTAATCGTCGTTGTATACGAGAAGCTTAAAAAAACAACGTATATCGTTGCCGTGTATATTTGTCAAAAACATTAAAATGTCATAAAACAAATTATTTTGGTACGAGATTTGTTTAACGATTTGCTTAAAGTGTTTTATACAACTTCATATTTGGTGGATATGTTATTTGTATCAATGCAAACAGGATTGTATAAATCTGGCAGCGATAACACGGACCTAAGACCACCAAAATGCATTTTCGAAATGTAAAAGAAACGAGGAAAGAAATAAGTGTTTTATACAGTTCCAAATTTAAGCAATACCATGCAATACCACTAAAATGCAATAAGAAATTTGGTGTACATATGTATTGTATGTATTTATGACATATAACATACCTAAACAAAACACATGCCATTAATCTAAGGATAGCGTGGGCCTGAGACCACTAAAAGGCAATACAATAGTGATAGATGCTAAAGAGCCTTACCGCTCAAACGCTCCTGTAGTTTACACGGATATACATAAAAGTATCAGTAAACGAAATTTGGAGCGGTATAATGCCGGTCGTCCACTAGGTGATCAACGCACAAATTTGAAGTTCAACACATTCAACTCTTATGTACGATGTCCTCAATTCTATTCAACCAACGAGTTGGATCATGTTGGAGATTGTTGCTCAACGAATTGTTTAACAAGTTTACGGGAAGTGTACACTGTACGAGCTTGTGTTGCTCGTTGAAGATGTTCGATCAACGCTTTGAGCAACATTTTAGAGATAATGGGCTCATTCAACGGATCGAATTTTTCAGTACTTTATTTTCAGATGGAGCTTCTGATTGGCCAGCTGTCATAAAAAGTTAGCTGACATTCAGTTACGTTTAGTGAAGTTTATGTCGAATTCCTTACAACCAAAAAAATTCGAATTTTTCTGAACAAATCGAATTTTTTCTAAACAAAATCGATTTTAATTCTGTCAAACAAATCTTGCGTTTTTAGCTAGATTTCAAATCAAATCGCACACACACTATCAAGATTTGACATTTCTCATGCATCAAGATGGAATTAAATGTTCTCATTACAATTTTGTGACGAAGTTAAAAAAGAAAACAAATGTTTAAGTGTTCTTAATTGTTTAATATTTCAGTGAATGATGAAAAAAAGTAAAGGTAATTGAGCGTATCTTCAAGAAACGAAAAATCCCTTAAAATAACATACAATTCGTGAGGAAAACACGTTGCAAAATTATTTTTCTTCGTCCCCTAGTGAAATATTCAGAATAGATCCTCACTGCTGTGTGTGGATTAATTTTGGATTGAAATTTTTTTACTTGATTACGCGCACAATTGTTTTCGATGTTTTTCAATTATCAGACGAAATATATTTGCTTTTAAATTATCAAAACAGCGCGAAAATAAAATACACTTTAATATTTGCATAGCGCGCACTACTTCTTAGTTTTTGTGCGACAACAAAATTCCTGTCAAATTGCACTCACACACTCACAAAAATTTTTTTTTAATGAAATCGACTTCAAATGGTTGTAAGGAATTCGACATTTGTTACGTTTCATCTGAATTTACAGCAAGAAATTCCCAACTGAAAATTCAGCTGACAGCTTTTCTATACAAAAAAAAGGCTCTCCATACAAAACTGACATTTCATATAATTTTGTGTTCAACGGCAAAAATTAAGTACTTTATTTTCAGCAGTTGTCAAATTAAATTGCATTGAATGTGCCCAATGTGTTGCACATTATTTCTTCAACTCGTTGGTCAACTTTTTTAATTTTGTCTGGTGTTGGTTGCGGTAGACGTGAAGAAATTTGTTGTGCGTTGTGTTGCATGCGACGGAATTTGTGTGTTTGCGTGAGTTGAACTATTGTGTTGACATCAAATTTCAACTTGGTGCATTTTGTCTTTTCGTCCTTTTTTAGTTCATTTTATATTAGGATCATTAATGAAATAATAATAATATTTATTAATGTTATTATTATTATTAATTAATATTATAAATACGGCAGCCATTTTTTTTCCATTGAGAGGAAATCATGCTTCATACAGAACAAATTTAAAAATGTAAATATTTTTCAGCAAATAAATGAGTGAACAAAAAAAGTGTGTACCGAAGTCGAGTCAAAATTATTTCATCAGCACCTGTGTATGTAGCTATATAGATAGTGCGTGCGTTGAATAAGTTCCTCAACGAATAATTTTTGGTTCAGTGTACGAAGGATTCAACTCGTCCATCAACTTGTTGAGCAACCATATCGAAAACGCAGACAAAACTTTTTTTTCTGTCAAAATCGAACAAGTTTATCAACTAGTGTACGAGGTTATTCAACATTTGAGAAAGTTTGTCAATTATGTGTACCTACGGGGCTATTCAACAATTTAATATGTTGATCAACTAAGTGTACGAGGTTATTATACATTTGAATAAGTGTGTCAACTATGTGTACGGGGCTCCCAACACGTTTTGTTCAACTTTACCTCTTGCTTTGTTGCTCAACGTGAAGAACGTAAGTTACTGCACTAGTGTAAGAGGTTCTAAATTTGTTCATCAAGTTGAACGGAAAGTTGAACGAAGTTGGTTGAGCTTCTCTCGCACTAAGTGGACGACCGGCATAAAGCTATTTTGCATCTATCAGTTTTGTGTTGCATTTTAATATTGCACTTTAGTGGTCTTAGGGTCGCGCTATCACTGCCAGGTTGATTGCATATAGTTTCCACAGAGAAGAGATGTTTTGGATCTTTAATTTTTTGTTTGCATTTTGAAATTGCATTTCGATGGTCTTAGAGGTGTAGTATCCCTCGTAGGTTGATAAAACAATTAGCAGGAATATTGAAATAAAAAAAAATATCTACATTATACCCATGCATATTGAATGCAATAGGTTTTTGTACTTTTTTATCCGAAAAAATATATAACTCGTTCAAAAGATTTCACACGACGAATAAACAATACAAATACGACTTTAAGAGCCGATTTTTCAATCATCAGTTAATCTATCAGACGAATATTTACTATAGCAACAGGAACAAGTTTTTGTTTAATTCGAAGAATAAGTACTATCTGAGGTTTAACTGACTATTGAAAATTGGATCTAATTCGAATTAATACTTGAAGTCATAAATATGAGTTTCAGAATATGGGTGAATATTTTATGTAATATCTGTAAGAGAAAATAAAAAAAATTGAAATACAGTAGATGACGGATACAAGAAAGTCTCATAAGAAAAACACGCTTATAAGACGGACATTCCAAAACACCATGCACAATCCCATAAAGATACGTTTTAAATAAGATTCATATATGAAAAACGTTTATAAGAAAAACACTGATATAAAAAACTTATTCTGATACAAATTGCATTAACTACATAGAAAATTAATCTTTTATAATAAATTTTCCCGTGCAAACTTTCAAATGAAGTGCCGTTTAATTTTCACAACATTTCTGAACCCACCATCATTGAATGGCCAAAGAAATGACAGATTGAAGATCAGTGTCCCGCAAGGAAGCCATTTAGGTCCCTTATTGTTTATTTTATATGTTAACGACTTAACCTCGATTATAAAATACTCTTCGGTTCTAATTTATGCCGATGATATTAAAATCTTCAAAATTATAAGTTCAATAAACGACTGTTCACTGCTTCAAGAAGACTTATATAGGTTTAGGGAATGGTGTAACAAAAACCGACTTCTGTTAAACATAGACAAATGCAAAACCTTGTGTTTTACACGCAAACAAAAAATTATAACTTATAATTATTTATTAGATTCTTCTCCTTTGTGCAAACTTTCCGTTTTCTCTTGACACTAAATTAACTTTTACAGACCACTATAACTTTATAATTAAAAAAGCCAATAAAATTCTAGGTTTCATAAAACGATTTGCTCCTGACTTCCGTGACCCTTACGTCCTCAAACTTCTTTATATATCTTTCGAAAGGCCAATACTTGAACACGGCTGCGTAGTTTGGGCACCTAACTATACAATTCATATAAGTAGACTTGAAAGTATCCAGAGAAGGTTCATGCGTTTTTGTCTTCGTCTTCGTCTTCTTCCGTGGTCCCCAAGATCCGCACTTCCTCCTTATACTCATAGACTCATGCTAATAAATCTTCCCTCACTGTGAAAACACAGACAGTATCTCCAGCTTTGTTTCAATATTAAATTAACCAATGGATCAATAAATTCCCCATCAGCTTTATGTCGTTGAAATTTCAGCTACAGACTAACTAGCATAAGAACACAATTGCCATTATGTCCGATATTCAGCAGAACAAACTATGGTGTGAATAGTCCTTTAAATCAATTGATATCAGTCTTCAATAATTATTATTATTTAATTACTTCTATAAACGACAATTTTAAAAGTAAAAAATTTAAAGAAAACTTTTTCAACATTTCATTGTAGTTATACTTGTATTTATATTGTAGGTAATATTAAGTGTATTAAAATTGTATTTAAATAGTTATAAGTTCTAACGTTAGTTAATTGACGGATTAATAAATAAATCAGCGAGAAAGAAAAAAGCCCATATATTGACAGTGGATACATTTTGTTTCTTATGTGTTTTTATTTATACAAGAAATTTTCTTTCTTATGTACAATGTTTTATGTTTTATAAAACACGAATACAAGAAAGGAATTCTTTGAATTTTTTATGTTTCTTATATCCGTCATCTACTGTATTAAATTTTTGCATGGACATAAATTTAGCACATCGAAGAGTTTTTAGATAAAACTCTTGATTTATGGTAGTTATCATTTTTGAATCCTTTATTTTTCAAAACGGCGATTCTCCTTCGCAAGGTTTCCACTAAAGCCTCACACAGTTGTTTTGGAACTGCGTATCACGCATTCTGAATTTCTTGCCACAATTCAAATAAGTTTTTAGGTTTTTTCCTCTCAACGTAGTGTTCCACATCGTTCCATAAATTCTCAATCGGATTGATGTTGAGAGATTGTGCAGGCCAATATAATATATTTATTTTATTGACCTATAAGCAACATTTCACGAGTTTGGAAGTGTACTTAGGGTCATTATCATGCATACAACGCCAGAAAACTGGTAAATGATCTTCAGAAAATGGTATTATATATGGTCCACAAGAACACCTTTATACACATGCTGTTCCATTTTAGTATCAATTTAAACTATATGACCAACGCCGCCGTGCCAAAAAAAGCCTCCCCGACCATAACATTCCCACCGCCACCGTGCTTGACAGTTTTAAATGTGTATCTAGGATCGTGTTGCATGTTTTGTGGACGCCATATGTACTTCTTCCCGTCAGATCCGAATCGATAAAGCTTGGGTTCATCGCTCCACAACACATTTTTCCAAAAACTAAGCGGTTTGTTGAGGTGTAATTTGGAAAATTCAATCCTGGCCTTCAAATTTTTTGCTGGAACCGAGTGGTTTTCGCTGCCCAACGCATCCACCCAAATTTTGTTCATTCAATCTTGAAGAAACATTGATTTCAGAATTTTCCATTAGTTCGCTTTGAACAGCACTGGAGCTCTTAAAAGGATACTTTGTTGAAAGTCGGTAAATTATTTTATCTTCTCTCCGAGATGTCTTTCGTTTGCGGCGAGCTTGTTTTATATTTTGAGTCACTCCGATGTTCTCAAAATGACGAAGTCCGTTGTAGACCATCTTTCTGGAGCACTCTAAAAGTCCAGACATTTCTGAAATTGTCCTTCCATGGCCTCTCATCTGCAAGATGAGACGCCTTGATTACGACATATCAATTTGTTTTCAAAAATGAAAAATAAATTCAGGGGTCTTATCATGTAAAACAAAAACGATAGGACGATATCGTTTTCAGTATTGCTATCTCTACCACTTCAGTAGAGAAAAATAAGGACAGCTATCTCCAAAACGATATCGTTCGGACGGTTTTGTTTTACGTGATGAGGCACCAGGTTGTCGTATAAACAGAGTTCATCGAGGACTTCACTTTCCAAACAATTTCAGAACATCCTACCTTCTGCCAAAATAGTCTAGAAATTGGCTGGCTGTTAAACAAACTGTAAATAGAAATCCATACAAAAATGTCACCCTATATCCATTACAGTGCCGTTTTTTTTTATTTAACAATTTTTCTTTCATCATCATCCCTAAAATATAGTACAAATATATTTAAAAGTGTTAATGATGCATATTATTAATAATGCTTGATATTGATTTTAAATAACTTCCTGATCATTCCGACATAAAAATATAAACGAAATTTATACCAGAATTTCTGTATTAAGATGCTGCAACGAAGAATATATATAAATTTGTATAAACCTAAAAACACGCCAACTAAATTCCCGAAAGAAGAATTTTAGTAATTAATTATATTTTGTTTCTGTCGATTTATTTATGTTGGAAGCCCCAAAGACTTTCGAACTAATCTCCTTGCTATTTCGGTAAATTTATCTCTATGCTCACGCCACATAATTGATGCATCAACATTTGCTCCGGATTCATCATTCGGTTCTGTAAAATGATTGCATTTGAAGGAAGTTTGCCGAGAAAATACAATATCAAAAACTTACCGGCTAACATGGAGACAACACTAAGTAAGATTTTCTCTACACTCTGCACAGGACTCCAGCGTTCTGCGGAGAGTTCGTATCCCATTGGATCGTCACCGGGGGCATGAAGAATCGAAATACATACTCGACCATCTGGAAAGACTAAACACAAGTTATTAGTTTGTGGGAGGGATTTTGAATGTCTTAACTGAGTGCTTACTGTTTGGATGAAACATCTCGCATGTGAATTTCATTTTCGGAGGGCTTAGCGGATAGTCTGGCGGAAATACCAGTTTTGCTGGGAATACACCGCCTTCGAAGCAGGTGCCTTCTGGTCCTCTGTAAGTATTGAGTTGGCGAATGTGCTTGCATTTTTAAATAAACTACAGTACTTACGCTATCAGAGCTTCCCATTCAAAAATATTATCCTCACTGATTGGGCCTGCGACAATTCCTTCTGGTGGATCTTGCGTTAGTTCTGTGCACGGTAGAATATAAATTTCATAAATTTTGATAATGAGATCAAGATAATAAATGAAGTACAAAAATTATACACACGTTTGTATTCAGCCATCAATCTTCGGAGCGCTGAGCCAGCCATACTGAAGTTTTTCCCTTAGCGCAGTAATCCTTTTTGTAATTCTTAATTTGGATAGTATTGTTTGTACTTGAATTTAATTTTGTTTCGAAAAAAAAATTAATTAAATTTGATTATAAAACCCAAATAAAAAAATTTGTTTTCGTCACTAAAAAAATTATGAATGACTAAACGTCAAAAAACAGCCCATTTGGCGTGTTCATAGTTCAGAAATGCATAAAAATGTCATTTTGACAGTGTGGAGGGACTGTTCGATGCTGATGCGTTCTGAGTTTGCAAAAATAGATTCGTTCGTGGACCCTCTGTTCTATGTAGCTGGCTTACATGTGTCGTTTTCGATTGAAAGTTCGGAGTCACTCCTTTTCGACTGGATTTTATAAAGGCTCTCCCAAACCAATACGAAACCTTCGTTGCGGCGAAAAAACATTCGTCACTCAAAATTATTTCATATGTTTCTCCGCCGCGTTGGTGTGGGCACTCTCATATATCACCATGTAAATAAATTTTGACATGCGAATGTTTTTTCGCCGCAACAAATGTTCCGCATTGGTTTGGGAGAGCCTTAAGGGAGTAGATCTGAAATACACATCCATATAAAATCTTTTATCGGAAGACTTGTTAAATTAATTGCTCGCTAAAGAAACATGCTTGCAAAAAAATATATGAAAATTGATCCGACACATAAATTAAACTACCATGCACAATTTTCCATTTTTTTTTTTTGCAAGCAGGTGTCTTCAGAATAGATATTTATTTCTCATTTTTATGTAGTTAAGCCTTAATTCTCATCCACTGTGCCAACAACAAAAAACTTTCTTTTCCTTCTAACAAGTGCCGAGCATTGTATTTAAAAGACTTAAGGTCTTACTAGGTCTTATAGTTAAAATTATTAAAAGGAGTGGTACTGTCCCAAAATCGAAAGCCACAATAGAAAACCAACGCGAAAGCAGTACATTCGCCGACGCGGTGGCAGTTTTTGTTGTTGTTTAGCAGTGTTTATTTGTCATTTTTGTTTTCATTGTGAATGATTCGCCCTGCATAAAGAATGTTCCGCGTTGGTTTGGGAGAGCCTTAAAGGCTCCCCAAAACCAATACGGAAAATTCGCTCTGTAGGACGAAACATCCACAATGAGAACAAAAATGACAAATAAACAATGCTAACCAACAACAAAAACTGCCGTCAGCGAATGTTCCACGCCACTTTCGCTTTTAGGCCTTAAGGCTCTCCGAAACCAGCGCGTAACATTCACTATGTTGGGCGAATCCTTCAGAATGAAAACAAAAATTACAAATAAACTATGCTAAATAACAACAAAAACTGCCACTGCGTCGGCGAATGTGTCGCTTTCGCATTGGTTTAGGAGAGCATTTAAGTCGGCAGTTATAGCCTTCATTAAAATCTATCATTAAAACACAAATCACTTAAACAGTGCTATTTTTTTTAAGTCGGTTATAGCAATCATGAAAATTTCTTTCATTGAAAAGCCCAGTGCCAATTCAAAATCCATCTTTCAGGTTAGAATTGATCATTGAAAGAAATAATGACAGTGACGAGAACAGGAAATGAAAAGAACATATATCACTGGAACGATTGTGTTTCACTTTTTGAAACATAATGACAAAAGCTGTTCATTCAAAACTATATTCATAATTGAAAAAAAATATTTGATTTTATAAGTGGTGAAGCAAATTTGATTTTATAAGTGGTGAAGCGCCCTTTTTACTTAGGACGGCAGCATAACTGACACCCAAAACATCAATTTGGTAAGAGATAAGTGCGCAAGACAGAGAATGACCCCGATTGCACGATACGCTTATCGGTTGTTTCATTTTTCGTCTTTTTGACATATTGAGTGAGGGCTGCAAAAATGTAGAGTGTAGGAAGTAACGAAAATTTCAAAACTTTTCTGGTGAACTTTGAGGTTTCTAATTTGGCAACCACAATGCTCCTAGATGTTAGCAAAACAAAAATGATTGAATTGGAAAATTGTTTTTAAGTATACATAATGTTTGTACATTAGACTGGACCTTAGGCACCTAAAAAAAAACACCCCATAGTTTCTAAATAGTAAAAAAAAAATCCCCTAATTTTCTCAGATTTTTTTCCCTTCCCCCTTAGTCACCCTGTTTTCAATTAAAGATTTATATATATTGTGGTGAATATACCCATTTGTGCAAACAACGACATCTCTAATTCTTCTATAACAGAATAAATTAGTAATGAGTTCCGCGCCATCTATGAACAAAAGATTAACTAATGTTTAGTTACTCTCGAGACCAGAGCGCAATTATTGCGTCACCAGAAGGGAACTTCTAGCTTTCATGTTGGCAACAAAGCACTTCCATAAGTACATCTATGGGCAGAAGTTCCTCCTTCGAACAGATCATGGTGCGCTTAATTGGCTTCTGAACTTCAAAGATCCCGAAGTTCAATTAGCTAGGTGGATCGAGAGACTTCAGACATACGACTACCAAATTCAACATCGGAAAGGAAAGCTGCACTCAAACGCAGATGCATTGTCTCGGCGACCGTGTAAACAGGACTGTAAGCAATGCACGCGTCAAGAAGAAAAGGAAACCTTTGCCATCCAGCGAATAAGAGCCGATCCCATTTACGGTTGGAGCAATGAAGAACTGAGGACTGCCCAACAAGAAGACACAGATATAGAGCCCATTCTTGCTTGGAAGGAGCACGAAGAAAAACCAGAATGGGGTGAAATCTCCGATAGAAGTCCAGCTCTCAAAGCATATTGGGCACAGTGGGACTCTCTTCATGTGCAAGAAGGAGTACTAAGGCGTAAATGGGAGTCTGCAGATGGCAAATCTTATGTGATGCAGTTAATCGTGCCTAGGTGGTCAAAGGTTAATGACGTTCTTCGAGAGATGCATGATGGAGCATCTGGAGGTCATTTGGGAGTCAACAAAACGCTGGAAAAGATACGACAACTCTTCTACTGGCTACATGGGAGAGAGGATGTCGAAAAGTGGTGCAGAAAATGTGATACTTGGACCAGGTAGAAAGCTTCAAAGTAAAATGCAGCAGTACAATGTGGGCACACCTTTCGAGAGAATAGCAGTAGATGTCACAGGTCCGTTTCTGGAGACCAACAGCGGAAACCGATACATCCTTGTAGTCATGGATTACTTCAGCAAGTGGCCTGAGGCATTTGCCAGCCCAAATCAAGAAGCCAAAACAGTGGTTGATCAGATTGTCTTCAATTGGGTGAGCAGGTTCGGTGTTCCTTTGGAATTGCATTCTGACCAAGGAAGGAACTTCAAATCTAACATCTTCCAGGAGGTTTGCTCTCTCCTTGGCATCAAGAAGATGAGGACAACACCGCTTCATCCACAATCTGACGGAATGGTCGAACGATTCAACAGGACGCTTAAGGAACATCTGTCCAAGAATGTAGGTGACTACCAACGAGACTGGGACCGCCATATTCCATTGTTTTGATGGCCTATCGAAGTGCGGTTCATAGATCAACAGGACATACACCATCGGAGATCCTGTTTGGCACAACAATAAGGCTGCCTAGTGAAGTAAAATTTGGATGCCATACTATGGAACCGGAAAGGCCAGATGAATATGAGGATAACTTGAAAGAAAGACTCATTGATATTCATCAACGGACAAGGAAAACCATAAAAACAACCAGTGATAGGATGAAAACATGGTACGACGCTCGTGCAACAACGATGGGATTCCAAGAAGGAGACCTGGTGTGGTTTTACAATCCCCATCGACAAAAAGGACTGTCACCAAAACTTCAACAAAACTGGGAAGGCCCATACACCGTTGTGAAGCGAATCAATGATGTGGTTTACCGCATTCAGAGAGGGTTAAGAGGCAAGCTTGAGGTAGTTCACTGTGACCGTTTACATCGCTATAACGGTGGTGACGGGAGTAATGGATTTAATCGGGACGATCAATCCTAAGAGGGGGGCAATGTGGTGAATATGCCCATTTGTGCAAACAACGACATCTCTAATTCTTCTTTAACAGAATAAATTAGTAATGAGTTCCGCGCCATCTATGAACAAAAGATTAACTAATGTTACCCAATACCTAAACCACTCGCATCGTTATCCAATTCCCAAACCATGGAACTGCTATAATTTGTAATTGGTCTAAAGCTTTTGAGCTACTTGTGGAGACTTTCCAGTGAAGTACATTCCAGCACATTCAAGAAACCCTAGAAGATTCTAGTAGCTTTCTCTCGGATATAAATACACGGCCACCAGTCCGAAGACCTCAGTTGGATTTTGGAAGTAAACAAATAAACGTCGGTGTAAAATAGTGAATTAAGAGTTGTGCTTGTTATAATAAAAGTATTGGAATTAAAGTATTTGAAGTGAAATAAAGGTGTTTTATTTTTGTAAAGTAATTGTTGTTCAGTTTGAATAAAAGGAATTAGTTTTATTGACGAATCCTTAGTAAAATACTACAATATCAAAATTCATTCAGCCTGAATGAGATTAAAAATTTCAAATTATTTTTTTTTTTACTGTCACTGGATAGTTTAAACTCTTAAAAATTAATATGGAAAATAATTATATGTGAGGAATTATATTTTAACAGAAATTTAATTTAAATAGTGAATTGCTATTTTCGTTCTATGAATTTTAAGACAACAACAATAGAAATTTACTTTTTTAATTAAATTTCTGTTAAAATAGAATTCCTTACATATCATTATTTTTCATGTTAATTTTTAAGAGTTTAAACTATCCAGTGACAGTAAAAAAAAATAATAATTTGAAACTTTTAATCGTATTAAGGCTGAATAAATTTTGATATAAATCATTCTTTAATTGAAAACAGGGTGACTAAGGGGGAGGGGAAAATATCTGAAAAAATTAGGGGATTTTGTTTTTACTATTTAGAAACTATTGACGGGTGGAGAAGAGTGTTTTGTAGGTGCCTGAGGTTCAGTCTAATGTACATATATTTATATACATACGTAGTATACGTATTGAGTAACAAGTGATTAAAAACATTTTTACTGATTATTTTCCCATAAAACATCACCAAATTACAAGCACTGCAAAATAACGAAAGAAAATACGTACCTACTACTTACTTACTTTTTTATTCGATTAGGCGAATTTAATGAATGTGAATAATTGTATGCGTCTAGTGCCCACAGTCAGTGTTACCGCTGGATATTTTTGAAAAGTGTCAACAAAAGTGGCACTCGAAAAAAAGGTGGCACATCAAAATAATAAAAAAGGAACACCATATTTGTATTAAAATTGTATTCAGAGAAAAAATATCCCGCCAAAATCATAACATCTGAAGAAAGCACACAATTCAAACGAACATTTTTTTATGATTAATTGTAACGCAAACTTAAAAACTTAACACTTCGTTTTATATTTTATATTATGTATAAATAATACTATGTATTCAATAGAACAGAAAAATAACATTTTACCGATGTTTCAAAAACAAAATTTGTTTTAAAACTAGTTTAAGGGAATGACAATTGCAATTGTAAGACCATACAATAAATAAATAAATAATACTTAATTAAAAGGTACAAAAGTTAGGAATTCGTATCACATTTTATTTTTATGTAATTGTTTCTCTATATTTTTTTATGAGGAGCTCATTTGGGCTCCACTCAGTAAGATCACAGTTACTTATTAAATTTAAAGAAGCCAACATATTTTCGCAAGTTTCAGTTTTTAGTCGGTTGGTGAGTTTATTTTTCATTAAACTAAGCTTTGAAAATACTCCCTCAAGGCAGGCGCTGCTATGTGGCAAAGTTAATATACTGGCAACGAATTCATACAAATCAGAAAATAGGTATTCTGAATCCAATGAGATATTACATGCGTCATCGTCCGTTGTCTGGTTCTCGATTTATAGGCCATTTATGTGGAATTTTGTTGTTATAACCGGGTAAGGAGGCAACCCTTATATCTCCGGCCTGCCAGTGTTGCCACCGTGGTTACACTTTTTAAAAGTAAATATAGGATGTGTACTATTATTTTACCAAAGCTCATCCTGTCGTAACTAAATTACAAAACATAAAACAATTCGCCTTTGTTTATTCGAATTTGCAAAGTTTTTTTTTTAGTATTTGGTCGCTTATTATAGCCAAGTCCCATTGTTTAGGACAAAAAAAAAATACTCGTACTTTGGTACACTCCATTGCCTAATCATTTTCATAGGTCTCGTTTCTGAGCATTTTCCTTTTGCTAAAACCGTTTTTAAGATTTTAATTTTAGTTTGTCGCTTTTTTTATGCAAAACGGCTTTTCTAATTAATTTTTCCTGACAGCCGAATATTGGAAATTTATTTAAGGCTCCTTACGCAAATTAATTTCTCAGGTATATCATTTTGTTTTGGAGTCTTTAATATCTCATACTGCACAATTAAAAAAAAAGTTCAAGACTCGATTCAGTGAAGTTTTCCTACCTGATCAACTCTCTCCTGCGACTCATTTTCTGCTGATTCCCCGCATATGAAACACAAATGTTCACTGTCGAATCCAGAATTACAATCCAATGGCTCTTCCAATGCTCCTCCAATGTTCCAATTCCAATCAATGATGACGATGATTCTAGTGACAACGTGCGTCTGTCAGTCGCACTTCCCTACAATAGCGAAAATCGTCGTACATAAAGCACCTAATTTTGTCCAGCATGTCATATGGATTTCTGTGCTACTTACATTTCGTAGCATTTCCTCGTACTGTTTCAGCCTTTGGCTAATGCTGGTTGATAAAGAGTTTGTATGCTTATTTTTAACACAGGAAATGAAACACGTGTTCATTTTTGTCACTGTTAACTTATTTTAACTTCCTCTGAATCACGCTTTGAACTTTTTCTTAATTGTGCAGTAAAATAATACAAACTCCAAAACAAAATGATATACCGGAGAAATTAATTTGCGTATGGAGCCTTTAATAAATTTCCAATTTTCAGTACTCGGGAAAAATTAATTGGTGGGTCCAAATAGAAAAGTCGTTTTGCATTAGAAAAGCGACAAACTAAAATTCAAATCTTAAAAACGGTTTTAGCAAAGGGAAAATCTAACTATAGCGAGCCCAAATCAAGATTTTCAGCCAAGATCTCAAACTTAAAAAAAATTATTTCTGGTATAAAAAATTTTTTTTAATAGAAAAATATTCATAATTTTTTTATTTATTGAAATGCAAAACAAATTGTATAACAAAATTGTTCGAAATTTGAAGCCCAACAAACTGTGGTAGAAAGTTTTTCAAATTTTTGATTAAAAATGGCCCAAATTTTGGAAAATACTAAATTTTGTTATTTTTTTGTTGGCCTGTAACTTTTTAAATATTATCAATAATGAAAAATTGTTAAACACATAAAATAGGAAATTTTATTCTACGCATTTTATGTCCTACATTTTTTTTGTAGGACTAATATGAACCGAGATATTTAGTAAAACGTAAAATCCAAGATGGCGGCAAAACGGTTAATGTTACGAATGCGAAAAATGAGATTTATCATATTCGATCAACTCTCTATCGAATGTGGTACAAACAGCTGGATCCCCCATATAAAATTTTATAATTGCAGTGGATCGAGACATAAGAAAAAAATCACACTTTCTATGGATTCTATACCGATTTTAAAACATACGTCGCCGTCGTCGGTCGGTCCTTAGCAATCTTAAGCCACATTTTGGTTTTGAGCACATGCAGCGAGATAGTTTCTGCGATCCAGTCGTACATTACTATTTTATTTTGGTTCGATTATTGGGCAAATTAAAGGATTATGAAATCCTTAAATCAACCAGAAAGACCAAAAACACCAATGGTGTGCAGACTCTACCTTTGTCTTTTCCAGCTTCCCTCTCTTAAAGGGTTGCAGTGTTAAGGGGTTATATACAAATTGTATGTGGTTGTCAGTACCAGATGCATATATGTTTTTTTCGATTACCTACTTAACCATGCGATATTAAAAATGTACAATGTTGGCAAAAGAGTGCGGAAGACCGGGAACAAATGTTTAAATGTAAATGTCATTTCATAATAATTAACGCCTAGAGGATTGAATTAATAATAATTCATCGGCTCGTTTGTGCATTTATTAAAATTCGATTGGGTTAAACCACACACACGATATATGTACATACGCATAAGTTACCAAGCCTTCGGTTGGGACTCACTCACTGTCAAGCGTTCTGAAACACATTGGCTTTGGCATCGGCACCACCGGCACCGGTGCGAATGAATGGTGAGATATGAAACCTTAACTCTATATGGTTTAAAAGGTATATTGGAACCTATATCTCTTTCTGTTACGTGGGTGGAATGTGTGCTGGGCTTAAAAATCTGGATTTAATTAAAATGTCATTTATTGCACGCAGACATTTAGTACGACTAGCTAAAATTCCGATTGCAGGTAAATGAGGAACAATTAACATAAATCAAATAAAATAAATCAGTTTGAATCTGCATAACAAATGAGTCTCGATGGAGGTGGTCGACTATGAACAGATATGAGTTTAAATTTGATGTTTTTATATATCTGAATTAATTAAACAAATAATATTAAATAATGTTATTCTCATTCACAATAATTTATAGTTGAAGTTTAAGGAGTGTGCTATCTTGCTTTGATTACATTCAGATGATAAAGTCGCATGTACGCTTTTATGTTATTAAGATCCGAATCTGTACAAAATATTTTGGTTAGGTACATTGAACATTGACACACAAATTACGTATACGCCAGAGTGAACACAATCAAAGAATTTCATTGTGGTAATAACCAATTCATATTTTAAAATTTAAGTATTTATTTGAAGGTTGACTCTTTTGCATTTACTGGAGGAATTCAACATATAAATAATAATAATCTTGATGATCATAGTCTAAGAGCCAGCAGCAAATTTTGGGAGTGGATTGATAACCAAAATTAATATACATGTATGTGTAGATATACGAGGTATTATGCTAAATTCGACCATCTGGCACGTTTCTTTTTCAGCCGGGGCGGGGTGGGCGTTTGAAAACGGTAATTTTTCCGATTTTAGGGTCGAAGTGATAACCACTTAAATTGATATATAAACCATACAGGATGGTGTACTGATGTCAAAAAAGTCGGTCCAAGACGTTTTACTTTCAGCCTACCCCCTGCCAGATGCCCACCAAAATGAGCGAAAATCAACTTTTGGGGTGAAGGTGATAACCACAAAAATGCTACACCACAACAACAGAAATATCCCCCTGATTATTAAAAAGTGTGTCCAAGAGGTTTTTGTTTCAGCCTTGTGCTTGCCAGACGCCCACCAAAATGCGTGAAAATCAACTTTTTGGGTCGAAGTGATAACCACAAGAGTAATATATCAAAAAATCAGAAAAATTCTCCTGATTATAAGAATGTGTGTCCAAGACGTTTTGGTTTCAGTCTCGTGCTTGCCAGATGCTCGTTATCTTTTCTCAAATGCATTTTTTAACTTGAAACCTTAATAACAAGGCTTAAACCAAAACGTCTTGGAAACACATTTTTATAATCAGGAGAGTGTTTCTGATATTTTAACGTACCATTCATTTGGTTGTACCTCATAGGAAAAAAGTTATTAAGGTTTTAAGTTCAAAAATGCATTTGAGAAAACTTAACGAGGGTCTGGCAAGCACAAGGCTGAAACCAAAACGTCTTGGACACACATTTTTATAATCAGGAGAGTGTTTCTGATATTTTGGCGTACCATTCTTTTGGTTATACCTCATACGAAAAAAGTTATTAAGGTTTTAAGTTCGAAAATGCGTTTGAGAATTGTAAAAGTGCGTCTGGCAAGCACAAGGCTGAAACCAAATCGTCTTGGACACACATTTTTATAATCAGGAGATTTTTTCTGATTTTTTGATATATCACTCTTGTGGTTATCACTTCGACCCCAAAAGTTGATTTTCGCGCATTTTGGTGGTCGTCTCGCAAGGGGTAGGCTGAAAGTAAAACGTCTTGGACCGACTTTTTTGACATCAGTACACCATCCTGTATGGTTTATATATCAATTTAAGTGGTTATCACTTCGACCCCAAAATCGGAAAAATGACCCTTTTCAAACGCCCACCCCCGCCCCCGGCTGAAAAAAGAAACCTGCCAGACGGTCGAATTTAGCATAATACCTCATATATCTACACATACATGTATATAAATTTTGGTTATCACTCCACTCCCAAAATTTGCTGCCGGCTCTTGGTCTATCAGCTTTTTTATCTATAATTATAATATGAGCGCAACTTTTTTGATTTGAATCAAATCATGTTCAGCCCTATTCTCCCATGTATGTCAAAAGGGTGTCCCATCATAATTCATTCATATTAAGAAGTACAGTCTTGCCAACGGAAAAAAAGATAGCAATGTGACAGCTGACAGTTTGGTGTAGGTTAGCTAAAATGGAGCGCTATACGAAAAATCAACTAATTTTCAGTGTTGGGTAACATTTTAAAATTAATGTAGGTTGTCATCTACAGTCCGCAATTTTCGTACAAAATATGGCCCTCATTGTGATTGAAAAATTTGCATCAATTAGTGTTCTTAAACACTCTGGCTGTTCACAAGTCGTTCAACAGAAAACATCGAGCAGGTCACTACAGTTCAGCTGCCAGCCCAGGAATATCAATTGGACACCGTAGTCAAGAATTGGGCATTTCGAGAAGCTGTCTACAGCGAATTCTCACGAAAGACTTGAAACTTCATGCTTATAAAGTTCAATTGACTCAAGAACTGAAGGAATACTGACCATGCAGCGCGAAGAGAGTTCGTTGATGGTATTTTGGAGCAACGAGTGGATGCTGATTTTTCGAGCAAAAGCATCTTCAGTCTTAAAGCTCTTTTTCATTTTTGAAAAAATAATCAGGCCCACGCCTCTATCTTCCTCAGATAACGCACGCGCAAGTCGATTGCAAGTCATACTCACTATTAAAATATTATGCAAATAAAAGTTGCTGTGTTGTGTCAATTCAATGCAGGTGTGAAACCCCAACTTGTGTATATGGATTATGCGAACATGAAAGATGAGAGCTTATGGGTCTGCGTAATTCAAGCAGTTAAAAAATCAAGTAAATAAAAATACAAATATATGATCAGTAGGTCCACTATTAAAAAAAAAACAAAAAAAATAAAAAAAAATATAAAAGTAAAAAATTTAAAGATTAATAAAAAAGCATGCTAAGGCATTTGTTAAGTTAATAAGTGGTTTAAGTTTCTCTTCCAAAAGTATTATTTATACTAGTCATAGGAAATTATTATTTTTTATGTTAGTATGAAGAGGTATCTAGGTATCCGTTAGGAGAAAGTTCCGAATCGATAGTCCGTTCCGATCGGAACTTTAAAGGAACAAAAAAGATAAAGCATACAATCGCATTCATTTGACACATTTTGTCCGAATTAGTTCAATAAGTGATAATCTTTGTGATGTTTAAAAGTTTATAAACTGGTCCACAAAAATGGATAGTGTTGCTTTATAATCTATTTGTTATTTCAACCAACCTCTTTTGTTGAGTCGTCTTCGTTGTTTATTGCACTTTTGAAACAAAATTATATTTATTTATATTTTTTGCTTACTTTTCTAAAAATATTCCGCAACTATTTTCTGTCGCAGAATTTCGGAAGGAATTTATCGCACATCTATCAAAAATTCTGGACTGAACGCACTTCATCGCTATGCGATGATAGTCGTTACATTTTATCGAAAGATTGTCCGATCTGTCAATCGGAACGGATACCTCGGTAGAAAATTCTCCGATTTCGAATGGATCGGAACAAAATTTTCTCCGAACGGATACCTCGATAGGGCTGAATATAGGAGTTTTTTTTTGTGTGATCTTGCTATGATTGAAATCAAAAATATCTGAATTTGTGTTTACTTCCCTCAACATTCTTGTAACTGGTTCGTTTTTACCAAAATCCCTAGAAATTATATTGCCAAAATGTATTCTGAAACTGAACTCACTATCCCAAATAATGAATGGACGTTACTCTGGGGACAATGACTTTATTAATAAAGTACTTAGTCCCACGGTGGTGGACGAAAACGTTGAGTTCTAAATTGTTATTTTGACACCAAACAAAAATGTTATCCAAATCGTTCTGTAGAGGAAAAGCATCAGAAGGTGAAGAAATTAGTTTGAAAATGTTCATGTCGTCTACGTAAGTACTAGTTTGGAATGCTTTATCACTGATTCCACGTCATATATTGTCAGGATAAAAATAATAGGACCAAGATGGCTGCCTTGAGGGACGCCAGATTTAGCAATGACATAATCTGATATAGAAACCCTAAGCAATACTCGATATGTACGATCTGATATGTAGGAATCCATCCATTGAATGAAACCAGAAGGAAATCCAAGTGCTTTAAGTTTGAAAATGATAATTTGATGTGAAATTTTGTCAAATGCCTTGCTAAAGTCCGTGGCAATAACATCAATTTCGATTTTCTTTTCTATGGAATTTAAGGCATATGAAACAAATTCTGTTAAGTTAGTGGCCGTGGACTTACCCCTGAGGAACCCGTGTTGTTTGGAAGAAAATAATGATTTACAATGAAAGTACACTGTGTCAAAGACAATGCTTTCGAAAAGTTTGGGAACTTACGACAGTTTGGCGATTGATCTATAGTTAGAAACATTGATTTTGCAGCCCTTTGGTTTTGCATCTTGATGGCTTCGTTATCATCGTGAAAATTGTCGCATTTGGGGTTTTTAAAACCGATGATTAATTATTGAGAAACAAATGCATCCACAACGCGTAAGTGTTTGGTGCAGATTTTGGGCTGGAGGGATCATCGGACGATTCTTTTTCGAAAATGCGGTTGGTCAGGCAGTGGCAATTAGTGGTGTTCATTAACGTGACATGATGATAACCCAGTTTTAAGTGCCTAAATAACAAGAAATGGATTGGACCAACATGTGGTTTCAACAAGACGGTGCCACATGCATTACAGCCAGAGAAACAATTCAATTACTGCATGAGTCATTTCCTAATTGTGTAATCGGCGGTTTTTGCGATGAGAATTGGTCATTCAGAACTTGCAATTTAACGCCATTTGACTTTTTTCTATGTGGATTTTTGAAGTCAAAGATCTGTGCAAACAATCCCACGACCACCAACGCCTTGAAAAAGGAAATGAGGTGTATTAATGAAATTAAGCCACATTTATGCGAAATGGTCATGCAAAAATTTCGATAAATGAGTACGTACTTTCCAGCAAAGCCGTGCCGGCCTTATCCGATGTGCTATTTCATACATAACACCAATTTGTATACTTACTCTATGAATCATTAAAAAAAAATTAAGCTTTCTAATTAAAAATCTTTGTTTTCGATCAAAACTACATTTTTCGTTAATTATGGGACACCCTTTATTATACAATTCGATTGAAATTTTCATTTCAGCGTGAATTAAATTCATTTCCCTCTTTTTAATCTTCTATCCTTCGAGCGCAAGGCTTCAAGGAAGAAGAAGTTCTTAAGACACTTTAATTTATATTTCATTACGTATTTTCGAACAATTTCTTCCCTCCGACGACGGCTATAGGCGACGGATATAAGAATACAAGCTTTTACGCGAACGTTTAGCAGAATAGGGCTTTTTTATATTTAGCGCGCGCTAAAGGGGTTGTGAATACCCTTAAAGTGAAAAACACAGCACGAGCGATTAGGTAGGTTGGAGGGGATTTGAAAGGAGAAACCGATGTACATTGGTTTTGAATGTCTGTAGATCACAATGGGAGGGGAAGATAGAGCTGGGTAGAGCATTCCACATTCGTGTAGTGCGACTAAAGAAAGAATCTCTGTACTTAACAGTACGTCCGAAGTTGGGCTCAAGGGTAAACTGATGGGCATTCCTAAAAGCGCGAGTATTACGGTTGAATTGTTTAAGGGGAGGAATGCAACTGGCTATTTCACTAGAGCAATGTTTGTTAAAATAACGGTAAAACAACGAAAGGCATGAAACATTTTGACGGTGCTCCAGAGATGTAAACGTTTCCGTTATAGTTCTTTCACCAATCATTTTAAGAGCTCTTTTTTGAATTCTATTCAATATACTCAATTGGGTTATTGGAGCACCTGCCCAAATATGGGAGTTGTACTCAAGTTTTGGACGAATAAAGGCTTTGTAGATCACAGCCAGATCAGAGGGGGAGAAAAATTTCTTGCATCGACGGAGAAAACCTAAACACCTAGCAGCATTTTTGGCGATGTCAAATATGTGATCATTCCACAAAAGGTGGTCTGTGACGCACATACCGAGGACTGAAAGCTGTTCAGTTTCCTCTATGCAAGTGCCGCTCATGGATAGCAGCATTGGGGGTGGGTTCCGCTTTAACGACAGGAGACAGCATTGAGTTTTAGAAGCATTAAATTCTACACGGTTTTTTATTCCTCACTGGATAATACTGTCGAGATCAGAATTTAATGAGCTTATCATACGCTGCCGTTCAAGTCCCACATCCGAAGGACATGGATGTGAATCAAGAAACGAATATGAAAAGCTGAGGGTACTGTCGTCATCAAAACAGTTTGATGGATTAGAAGTTTCAGATAAGAGATCGTTTATGAATATTAGGAAGAGGGTCGGAGACAAAACGGAGCCCTGGGGCACACCAGCATTTATTTTGTGGATTTCAAACTTGAAACCGTCCAATACAACTTGTATTGAGCGGTCCGAAAGGTAATTTCTAATCCAACGAAGAAGGGATTCATCGATACCAAATGCACGCATTTTCGATAAGAGAGCTTGATGCCAAACTCTATCAAATGCTTTTGAAATATCAAGCGCAATAATCTTACTTTCTCCAATACGATGTAAAGATTTGTGCCACTGTTCGGTGAGATATACCATCAGATCACCAGTGGACCTATTGCTACGAAAGCCGTACTGCCGGTCATTAAGAAGCTTTCGTTCTTCGAGATATTTCTTTAGCTGAAAATTAATCAGCGTTTCCATGACCTTGGAAAGAAGGGACGTAAGCGCAATTGGTCGATAGTTGGAGGGGGAAGAAGACACGCCTTTTTTAGGGACAGGCTGGACAAATGCTGTTTTCCATCCACTCGGAAAGAGACCAGTAGAGTAGGACAGATGGAAAAGCTTACACAGTGGTTTTGCCAGCATTGAAAAACACCTCTTCAGAACAATGGGAGGGATACTATCCGGGCCAGCGGATTTCTGAACGTCGAGATCTTTTAGAACTCTAGCAACTGCACGAGTGCGAAAGAAGATTTGTCCATAAAATCATTTACGCTCTCAAGTACAGGAGGAGTCATAACACTTTCTGGCAGCGTCGTATTAACAGCAAACTGTGCTGCAAGCAAATTGGCTTTATCTTGCGAGTTGACAAAAGGAGTATCATTGAAGACGAGCGTTGGAACCGAGGACGAGGTGGTATTTCGTATTTTTTTTTACAAATTACCAAAAAATTTTACTACCTTTGGGACATTGTAGTATGTTAACTTGCAGATGTCTCCAAATACTGAGATCTTGTTTTCCTCATGAAAATGATGAAAATATTATATAGCCATTACACTTATTTTTGGCCCTTAAAAAAATCATTTTCAAAACTCTAAAGAATGCTTAAAAAGCTATTGGTATCAAGTTTTATGTCAATCGACTTAGACCCATTTGCTGAAACGAAACTTAAGGATTTATAAGTTCAACATGTAATTAATCAATGGTAATTAATAAAAACCAATCTAATCTAAATCTAATCTATAAGTTCGACATAGGAACTTACGTGACTGAGGAAAAAGTAGCGTAGTAACATAAGCGTTTATGTTGAACCTAAATATTTATGTTTTCTATCAGCAAACACGGGCTTATAGTTATTCAGTCTAAATTAATAAGCACGTTTTTTGAGCAAAATTAGATTTTCCAAAAAAATAGATTAGATTAAAAAAAAAAAAAAAATTGAATGGTTTGTGCCATTATTTTTGGTTCTAAGACAAAAATGAAAAATATGTCAGAGAAATGCTCGAAAAACGCTATCTTCTCATTTTAAAAGAAATCGACCCAGACAGTACTTACACCTAAAATACCTACTTAACAACTTAAGGCTTAACAACATGGACCTGCTTTTTGTAAAAAGTACAAAAGTGAGAAATTTAAATGTTCGCTAAAGAAACCTGCTTGCAAAAAAAACATACGAAAATTGTTTTGACAGATAAATGAAGTCACTATACGTAATTTTCAATTGTTTTTTTTTTGCAAGCAGGTGTCTTCAGTACAGATATTTATTTCTTACTATTGTACTTTTTGCAAAAAGTAGGTCTTTGTAGTTAAGCCTTCATAATGCCGAAAGCTTGATTGCACTTCTTGCTCGAAAGAAAACTTCTTTTTTATGTTTTGAAATAAAATTAAAACAATAATTGTTCCTTCTTTTTGGTTTTCTGTTCTTTTTCTTTTTCTTTTATTGTTACTGTTGCTATTTTGTTTCTTTTTTCTTTTATTTCGGTTTCTATTTCTAGCGACTAAAATTCTTACCCAAATTAAATATGGCAATATCTTTTTTTTTTGTTTACGGTTAATTATATTTAACACAATGCTTTAAATTAAATAGTTCTTTGTTTAAAATATTGCTTATTGCTAATTATTGTAGTAATAATTAAAATATTTTCAATAGAATTACTATTACGATGTTTTCTTTGATAAATAAAGAATTTTTAAAATTTACATTAAGTACTAGTGAATTAAACAAACAAAAAAAGTATATAGATATTAAAGTATTAAAAATAAATAAATGCGCGTTGTGGATATATCTGTAAGTTTAAAATTAAATCTAAATATACAAATAATATATTATATACGGTTTTTGTGTATACAGATTTTTTTTGTTTGTTATTTAATTTTTAGAGGTTCTCTTTAATTTTGTTATTGTTTCATTCGCAAGTTCGCGCCCGCCTTTGGAAGCGTTTCATACGTCTGTACCACTCGTCTTTCCACTCTATAACAATTGATCGTTGCCCAATACCTAGATAACCAGGTGTAGCTTCGGAGTCCTTACCTAATACAAGGTAATATCTAAATAAATAAAAGCAAAAAGAAAATATATACATTTTGAGAGACAAATTTATTTTTAAGAGAAAAATACCTATTAATTTTAATTTTTGGACATCGGCATTCCAAATCCTTATATGGGATCATCCATGTCATAGGGCCTCGTTTCATCATCGTACTCGAAGTGCCGGCTACTGGTGAGGACCTTTTGAATATCGCCTGAATGCTTATATCGAACTTTACCGTTTCTTCTTGGCTTTCCTTTGTGTATTGTTCGCTGCTGCTCACCTCTGTGCTCGTTTCTCGACCTATTACCTTTACCATTATTGCTGTGAATAAACAAAGTATATTAATTTATATGTATTACGTAGTTGGAGACATTTTTTCTTTTAAAACTTGAATATTTTTATTTACCGTAGTCTCTTTTGCAATACTTGTTGAGATTTAGCCTTTTTGTGTTTATTTTGCATTTTTCGCATTCTGAAATACAAACCAAAATAGATTTTTAACAAATAATTAAGAAAAATTGCTAAATGTTAGTATGTTACAATGAAAAATGCGCAAAATTTTAAGGCCCAATTTTTCAGTAAAGAGTTAAACCAGAGTTAGTTAGCTCTGTAAATATAGTTACGTCAAAAAGCAGTTTTTAAGTTGAGGGTAGATACAGAAAATCTTAGAAAACAAGGCAGATAAAATATCAAAAGCATTTTTGGTGAGTTCATCCAGAGTTAACTCGACAAATTTGGTAAGTTAACTCGGGTTCAACTTTAACCTCGCACTGAACAACTGACCCTAGCAGTATTTTGTTAAGTTATTAGTATAATTTTAAGCAGCTTTCTTATTTTCAAATGGTTTAATAAAATGTTATAATTTTTAAATATTTGTAACTAGTTTAGCGATCTATAGATAAACAGGTTCGTTCTTTTATTTTAATTTTCTGTGCATTTGAGTGAGGTTCAGTCCAGTACGTTCATAAGAGAATATTCATCATGAGAGAGTAATAAATAAGTTTCCCCTACCTGTAATTTTCTGTCCGAGAAATTTCTTTGGACTGAAAACCACAGTTCAGCTATTGAGATTAAAAGAATGAAAGCCAAACATCGTGCCTTTCTTGTCTGTCACATTATAGGTAATACCGATTTTGTGTGGATTAGCGTTCCCTTTCTTTTGCATCAGTTTTGATATTTTTGAGAATATTTTATACTTGCTCTGCAAAACTGGACAGTTTGTGGGTTTCTGTGCACAAAGTAAAGGATCTGACTTAACAACTTTCGTGGCGTGACACCTCGTTAACTACTAGATCCTAGTGACTTACATCACTCTCAACTATTCCTGTCTACATGATTGTGTTGACAGTAACTGAGGGGACCTACAAATTGCTGCCGAAACCGAAAGGCAAAGACGAGAGGTATTACCTTTTACGTACCTACTCTTGAAAAGTTTGTCACTACCTCATAAGAGGCTCAGAATAGAACCCAGACAGTTCAACGCTCTAACCAGCACTGTGGCTCAAAAAATATTTGGCCCAACATTTTCAGACAAAATTGTGCCATTTAATACAAAACGTGCTATTTTTGTGCCACATGAAAGCTACACAAGTTCTTTTAGTTTTTTTTTTCGAAAAAAACCTTCGATATTATAACGGAGTGTACCGAATACCACAAACAATAAAATGTATCATTTGATCTTTGTGTATTTTCCAAAAATAGAAGTTTTTACCTACTTGTACCCCATTTGGCATTTTTCACTCTTATTTCGTTAATATTTTTGCCAAAATTATAAGTTGAAGTAAAATAATGGAGAATATTAAAGCTTGACATGTTTTTTTTTAATTTTTCTTGCAAGAGGACGGATTAACTTACACGTAGTATTCTACTCCTATCTCGGCAAGGCTTTGTTTTAGGTACAACGTCAACGTCAACGTTTTATCGTTTTAGTTTCAAGAGAACCCTTACAACACTCATTGAACTCCTAGGAAGCTGATATTTCCAATTTTTCCTTTTCGCTGATGTACATCCGAATAGCCAAATCAGTACACACATTAAACATAATGGCGCACAACTTTGCGTTCAGCATTTAAAAAGTACAAATATTTAATATTTTGCACAAATGAAACCAACGAAATCACAAACTTAAAAGTTAAAACATTGACGGTGTTCACATTGGACTGCCTCCTCCGAATTTTCAAAAGAAAACGTCAAAAAACAATCCACAAATTTTTTTTTTTTTTTAAATTACTAATTTTAAGTTGACATTCAATTTGGAAAATTAGAAGCAAGAATGGAAAAATCTTGGAAAAAAATTGTCATTTGAATTAGAAAACTGGATGCATCGTTTTCTTTCATTTTCGCATTTTGAGAATAACTCAAAACCACGACAGTCGAAAAAGTTTTTTATAGGGCTACTGCCTTTTGCGAGGAATTGACAAATCCTCCAAGAGTATCTATCACTTGTCATGAATAAGAGCTTCTCGTCTAGTGTTCGGATCTGGCATATGTAGGTCCCTTCCACTCCTGTCGACACGCGCACAAAAGAATAGTTGCGAGTTGTTAGTTACTGGGCCCTGGTTCTGCACGAGCATTTGCGCCACCTAATTCATTTATTTTACAAGACAGTCGAAATTGAGTTATCGCTTTCAAAACGATGCACCGCGATTTCTAGAATACGCCTACTGCATCAGCATTAGCATTGTTTGTATTCGTTCTAGACTGATGCACTTTTCATCGAACCAGGGGTGTGTTATGGGGGCTTAGGGAAACCCAGCAGATCAGTTCTAGGGCATATTGGTTCTAGCGCAAATGGCGCTGTTGACGAGGTTTAATGTTTAGGTGGTCTCAAAAGTTAGCTTCGTGACATCAACTACCAACTATAGTTGTCGCAATCTGTGTATGTTGGCCTCTCGGACCATGCGGATATCCAATAGGAATATTTGTAGCATGCCAGGCGTCTATGGCAATCTTACCAATTTGGTTGACGGATGCTTTGTCGATCCCGCAAGTCCCTTATGTGTAGGTTTATTGACGTATGGAAAACAAGTGCTGTAAATGATAATATTTCGCATCCCCGCATCGCAAGTCGATCCGCCTTAAGGCTTAACTACATAGACCTACTTTTTGCAAAAAAGTTCAAAAGTGTGAAATAAATATCTATGCTGGAGAAACCTGCTTTCAAAAAAAAAACTATTGGAAATTCTGTATGGTGACTAAATTTATCTGTCAGAACAATTTCCGTACGTTTTTTTGCAAGCAGGTTTCTTTAACGGCTTGGCTACTGAATCTCGCAAATTAAAATCTCGCAATCAAAATCTCGCAATACGAAATCTCGCAATTGCAAAAAATACGCTTTTCATTATCTCGCAATCAAAAAAAAACGCTTTTTATAATCTCGCAATTATAAAAACCCGCAAACTTAAATCTCGAAAACTAAAATCTCGCATTAAAAAACATATAGGACTTTATATTAGTTACGTTATAATAGGTTTTTCGTTTCTGTATGTTGTCAGGGAGCTCTACGGGCTGAGACGTAAAGAGGAACGACGACTTCTCAGGAGGAAAAAGAGAGAGCACGAGAAGCGGGCGGTAGAGTCTATTGAGAGTTGTAGCGGTAGGGGAGATGTTCGAAAATTCTATCAGAGGGTGAAGCAATCCACCCAAGGATACAAGACTAGAACGGAAGCCTACCGAGATGAGAGTGGGAATATGGTAGTAGACATACAGTCAGTGCTGAGGATCTGGAAAGAACACTTCTCTAGACTGCTTAATGGCGAAGACAGCCAGATGCCGCTAATAGGCAGAACGCTCCATGCAACTTGGACGCTGATGGCCAAGAGTTCCGTCCACCCGACCTAACCGAAGTGCGGCAGGCGATATCCAAACTTAAGCCGTACAAGGCTGCTGGTGCGGATGGCTTACAAGCCGAACTATTTAAATCAGCGGGAGATGAATCGGCTAGGAGCATACACCACCTCATCTGCAAAATTTGGTCGGATGAAAGTGTGCCCGATGAATGGAACCTCGGTATAGTGTGCCCCATACATAAAAAGGGAGATGTTCTGAAATGTACCAACTTCAGAGGAATTAGTCTCCTTAACGTCGCTTATAAAATCTTGTCGGCTACTCTATGTGACCGCTTAAAACCTTTTGTCAACGATCTGATCGGCCCCTATCAGTGTGGTTTTAGGCCAGGCAAGTCATCCGTCGATCAAATGTTCACACTCCGACAGATTTTAGAAAAATCCCGGGAATTCCAGATCGATACACACCACCTATTTATCGATTTTAAAGTCGCGTATGATAGCGTGAATAGGGACGAATTATACAGAGCCATGTCGAGTCTCGGCATCCCTGCCAAACTCGTCCGCCTGTGCAGGATGACGATGAACGACGACGAAATCTCGCTGCTCCGTCAAAATTAGTAAGAACACCACCGATTCCTTCGATGTTGAGAAAGGATTGAGGCAAGGCGACGCGTTATCATGCAACCTATTCAACAACGTTCTTGAAGCCATT
This sequence comes from Melangyna quadrimaculata, assembly GCA_949320155.1. Classification (NCBI taxonomy): domain Eukaryota; kingdom Metazoa; phylum Arthropoda; class Insecta; order Diptera; family Syrphidae; genus Melangyna; species Melangyna quadrimaculata. Next base: position 87,117,959 of record OX439484.1, read on the forward strand.
GTACGCAACGCACATGTCAACATCAGCGGTACAATCTATCAAAAGTCCGTTCAATTGCTTGCATAAGCGGATGACATAGACATTGTCGGCAGAACGAAGCGAGCTGTGGCAGGGGCATTTGCGAGCATTGAATCGGAGGCGGCTAGAATGGGATTGGCGGTTAATGAGGACAAGACGAAGTATATGCTGTCATCGAGAGAGGAATCTCAACATCGTCGACTCGGGCAAAATATCACGATGTACAGATATAACTTCGAAGTTGTCAAGGACTTTGTCTACCTGGGCTCCACTATTACATCGCAGAATGACATCAGTGCAGAGATCAAGCGAAGAATTACTCTTGCCAACCGCTGTTTCTTCGGTCTAAGAAGGCATTTAAGTAGTAAGGCCCTCTCTCGGAGAACCAAGGAGACTTTATACAAGACCCTAATCATCCCTGTCCTGCTTTTATGAGTCAGAAGCATGGACACTGAAAGATTCGGATAAAAATCTGCTAGGGTGCTTTGAGAGGAAGATTCTTCGTGTGATTTTCGGTCCGGTGTGTATCGAAGGAGTATGGAGGAGAAGATTCAACGACGAGCTATACGGGCTATACAGCAACGTTGACCTTGTCAAAAAGCTGAACATACAGCGGCTGAGATGGCTGGGGCACGTGGAGCGTATGGACAGCAACCCACCTGCCCGACGAGTCTTCGAATCCAACCCCGATGGGGTACGCAGCAGAGGAAGAACCCGTAACAGGTGGCGCAAACAAGTGGATGACGACATCAAAGCACTCGGTGTGCGCAACTGGAAGCGGTTAGCTAGGGACAGAGCTGGTTGGAGGATTTAAGTTTGAGAGATTTTAGTTCAAGTTTGCGAGATATTTGGTTGTGAAATGTAAATGCGAGATTATCGAAAGCGAGATTTTGCTATTGCGAGTTTATGAAAAGCGGTTTTATTAGTTTGCGAGATTTCGTATTTCGAGATTTATAAAAAAATGCGAGATTTCGTTATTCGAGATTTTAGTTTGTGAGATATCGTAGTGCTCCCCTATTTAGTTGCGGTTATTAGTTCAATGGGTTGTTAAACCAGAGTTAGTTAACTCTGGAAATAGATTTGTCTACAGCGAAGTTTGTTTATCAAAAAGCAGTGTTCAAGTGGAGGATGAATGCAGAAGAACTTAAAAAACACGGTAGATAAAATATCAAAAGCCTAACCTAGCTTGGTGAGTTGACTCGCATTTAACTTTAACCCCACTCTGAATACCTGGCTCTAAGGTTGTCGTTCAGGCTATCTCTTCCGACTATTAAACCAAAGGTGACCTCCTTCCTGATTGTTGTTTTTCAAAAACTATAATATTTGATGAATGTACTGAAAAAAAATAACATTTACCTAGGATATGGAAAGGAGGCCTTTTTGGCATTTAGTAATATAAAGTTAACTACGCCAGTAAAATTATAAGAGGTTATAGGTAACATCATCAGGAAAAGGAAGCAAAACATTTTCTTAGCCAGATCAAAGGGAATGCAATCCCATTCCATGAGCTAAATGGAGTAAGCCGCCCTAAGAGCAATATTCTTTAGAGATTCTATACACCATTACATTGCTTAGCTAAACAAGAGAATATGTAACACACTAAATACGTGACAAGATTCTTATTTTGATCACTTAAGTAAATTTAAAAAGTTAACACCTCTATACATAGAAATATAACTTGATATTATTTTTTATATTTATAAAATACATGTCAAGAATTTTTCTTTGCAAAAAAAAGAAGAAAAAATGAATTAAAATCTAAACATGGATAACACCCTTAGGATCATAAGTTTTTTTTTTTATTTTTTTTCTTTTAAGTGATAAAAACCACTAAACAATTTGTTAAAGTGTCACTTAATATTATAAACGTGCATTAAACTATATAGCAGCAAGCATCTCCTTGGCTTCATGTTCTATCTGCAATCGCGGAAAGTTTAGTTAAACACTATATTCTATACCTAATGTGTAGGTACATCAACACCACCCACTTTGTATAACTATAAATATGTATCCAGAAGATGTAAACTTTTCCAAGAGCCTTTAAAGGAAGTTGTCGTCTGGAGGGTGTTCTCAGTTTATGCCACAACAACCGGCATACTTGAACGATGCATAAGGTATAGTATAATATCAGTGGTAGGTGATGTTGGATGATGATTTGATGATGACAGCATTGCTGTCATACGCATTAGACGGGGAGTGTGGAACAGTTTGCTTCATAATTTTTTGTTTTTGTTAAAAGAATATATCAAGTTTATCCTTCAATCAAAATTATCGTGTTTTGTGTATAAAAGCATTGGTTTTCAACGCAATCTTAAATTAAATAATATACATATCTTTATGAGTATAATGATGGTGCAGTTCTCAAAGGCCTGTTTAATAGTCGTTGTGAGTTCATATCTTGAGAATCGTTACTGCAAAGGGATATAATGAGTGAATTCTATTTATAAAAAAAAGAAAACTGTGTTTTTTTATTTATTAAGAACGCTTAAACAAAATGTTGAAACCCCCGGCAGCAATAGGTAAAAACATCACATGATTATTTTCAAAGACACACAACTTATTCAAGGACATCATTTATCTTTATTTTTTCTTAGTCGCGTTCAATGCACCAACCAACCTTTTGATTCTTCAACATAATCCCTTGCTTTTTCTTCAGGTTCACTGGCACTATAAGAAGGTTTAAGAGGGGCGCAAAGGGTGACTGTGTCAATCAAAGTTCTATGCGTGTACACTCGAGAGCCTTAGAAAAAACAACTCTCTTATTACTAAAGAATTATAGTAATAGCATTACTTCCTCAAGAGTATTGCTGTGAGTAAAGACTTGGAAGCTTGGTACAGTCAAAGCCTGGGATATTTGTTGCCATTGTTTCTTTTTGTATATGTAGGTATATATGGAGGTACTTATTAAATATGTAGAATGTAGTGTTGTTTATAGTACGATATACAAGATCTTAAATCCTTTTTTTATATCCGTTTATAAGGTAAGGACATAATATTTTTTCTTGAGTCAGCACCGTTGACTCTTATCACTAGTTCATGGCATTGATGATAATGATCTATAGAACAGGGTTAGGGCTGATTTATTTGTTTATCTTCATTCAGTGTTGATACTGCGACCAAAGTCTTTGTTTGGAGAACTAATTATGTCTTATAGGTCTTGTAGTGCCTGGTGAACTTACGACGTATGTTGGATTCTTTTGATCCAAATGTTAACAAACCTGAAATGTAATTTCATAGGAGCAAAAGAACGGGTATTGCACTAAAGGAATAGCTTTCAAGGACATCTCTGTCATGGAGAAGTCTCACAAGCTGACGATGGAAGAGCAAACATTTTTTTTTCATGAATCTCAATAGCCTCAGTTAAACGAACTGATAGTGATAACAAACCCGTCTTTCTAGTTTCGAAAAAAAGAAATATGACACCAAACTTGCCTGCCAAGCAACCTGACTTGCCTATACTCTAAGCTGCATTAACACAACAGACAAATTGGCAGTTTTTCTCAAAGAATAAGCAAATTCATTCTTTTGTTAGTTTAATAACTGAAATAAGTACTGCACAGCAGCCTTAAAGCTATTTAAAAAGCATTCTAAGTGAAGCAATTGTAAAGATCACGCAAAAAGAAAACGCAAAATGCAAAGAAAAGTATTTGTTTGACTTCTGATAAGTGACCAACGGAGAGATAAGTCGGGAAGTCTCGACGTTTTTTTGATGTGAGTTAGAGAGTCAGTTTACAGTATAACAGCGAAATAAAATTCTACAACCTGAGTCTGGTAAGCGCGCATATTTCTTTAGACCGCTTTCACCCAAGGAAACTAAGTTGCCGGCAACTGTGAGTCTGTAGGCGAGAAGGGCAAGTAGTAAGGGAAATGAAAAAAAATCTTCCCGGTCATCTTTTGAGGAGATTTTTATCACATTCCTTCTCACACTATCCGTAATGTGCGTTCAGCCAATAGACTTTATATGGAAACAAACAAAAATCTCCGGCAATTTTGTTTCTTTATGTGAAAGCTACACGGCAATTAAAGGAAAACGTCAAAAAATCTCCAGCAACTGGTTTCGCTTTGTGAAAGGGGACATATAGTCTGGGAGCCCGCCATAGGAAACCCTACCCTCATCTCTTTATCAGATGAAAGGTATAAAGTTTTTTATGTAGTGCCCAAACAAATAGTTTGCGCATGGAGTTTCCTAAAATATAGTTGACCCTTCATATGGTAGCCACGCTTTAAAGATGAATAATTGCGTTAATTCAATTATATGATTGAGGAAATGTGCGGTAAGCCATTTAAAATTTCAAAAAATGACGTAAAGCAAATTTTTAAATAAAATAAGCTTTCAAATAATATTTTTAGTATGTCTAAGATAAATGAATCAACGCAAAAATTCACCTTTAAAGCGCGGCAACCCTATGAAGGGCCCACTATGTTTTAGGCAACCCATGTGCAACCCATGCGCAACTCACGCGAATAAGCATAGAAGGCCTTTAAACTTTGAAAGACTCGCGTCACGAGAGCTTTTGCAAAGACCATAGCCTAGGGATACCGCTAGCTTGAATATTTATGCAAATTTTCGTCAATGTACAATTCCTTCAAGGTATTTTTTTTTTAAATAGTTTTACTTGTTTTACTGAAAAAAAAACAGTAATCTCTGGCTAAAATGTTCAAAAACTTTACCCTAATGTCATCAATGATAATTTTCAAATTGTATCAATATAAATTTTTTATTTCGATAAGTCCATACCTCCCCCCTCTCCCCACCCCAAAAAAAAAACCTTGGAACACAGATATTTTTATGGACTCTTTTGATTCTTCATTCATATGGTAAATCCAACGTTCCCACCAAGTTTCCGTATGTATGTAATTACATATTTTCTATTTTACCTGTACCAAGCTGGTTCATTTACTTTTTAATATCTTGAAAAGTAAAATTCCTAGAACCATCCGGTTTTCAGTATTTGACTACAAATTGATAAGGGCATTGAATTTTGGAAACTAAAAATAGTATTTAATTACGTGAAATTTTCCTCAACAAAATATTTTAAACCTTTTTTTTCAAAGTTTTGAGTTTAAGTGGGGTACACATTGTCAGGTCTGTTTGACAAACCTGTTTGACGTCAAACATGAGACAGTATCAAACAGAGAGTACACATTATCAAACGTGAACAGATTTGTCATACAGCTTTGATTATGTGTACCCCGCTTTAAACATTAACACCCGTATACATAAAGAAAAAAAGGTAATTTAGCTCCCGTGTTTAGGAAAACTACACCATGGAATAAGAATTTTCTAGGCTCAAACTAAAGGCTATTGCATACTGCTCCATTTGAGTCCGGAACATTCTCATTCCATTGTGTAGTTTTCCTGAGGGTGTAATATTTCAAAAACTGTTGATTGAAAGAACTTTATTTGAGAAGGTAATTTTAATAATTTGTTTTCTGTTTAAAGTCAATTTTTTTCGAAAATTGCCCCTGCCACCTAAAAGCCGACACCAGGGACTGCAAGACTTGAATTTCTTTTACTAGCCTTAACACGCCTTTCGACTCATACTTGACTCATACTATCGCACACCAAAATTTGCTGTGGGCTCTTGGTCTATAAGTTACGGTATGAGTGCCTTTGCATGCATACAGTCAGAAGTGAATAAAATGGAATTGTTATAAAAGATAAAATTTAGTCAATTCCCATTTTAGAATTGGCCAGGATGTAATAAGTTCGGAAAATGTCATAAGTGCTGAGAATAAGCGTGGAATAACTGTCGCTGATAGCTTTTCACTTGGGATAAGTAAACAAACCCCGGAGGTTTCATCACAACATGCAAGTAGTTCCTGTGCATCAAGCTTAATTTACACCTTTGAAGTTTGATCATTCAAATGCCAAAAAACAACCTACATGACAAACATCGTTGTATGGTTTTCAAAATAATGTTCAAATACTAGCTGACCCGACAAACGTTGACCTGTCCAAATTTTAATTTATCTTTTATGATGGAAATAGAATAAAGTTATTAAAGTTAACAATTACAGCTGTAACTGATGAGATCCACTGTAGTTGTTATCAGGACCGAAACGCATTGGAATAAAGGTCACTTAAAAACTTTTAATTGAGTCTCATTCAATACAGTCCACTAAAATAAAAACAAAAACAATATAACTTCTATTGTTTAGGTTTTGTCTTTCTTTAAAGTTAGTAAAGTTATTATTTCCTTAATCAATAAATTGACAACAGCGCCTCATTAAACTAAGAAAACTGAGTATACGCCCTAGTGACCAACTGTTTCACTACCGGTATCAAAGGGAATACAAAAATTAATGTTTGCATAGTTTTTATAAAATGCAAAACATTTCACAGCAGAATCAACTGTTGTTGTCCGTATCTACAAGCACTCTATTTTGTGAGATTGATTGGTCGAGTTTTGAACAATTGGCAATACTATAGTTTAAATTAATTTCATAATGATCTAAACTCTAAATTCTTCTAACCACCACCTTTATATAATTTACCTTTTTGAACATTTTTCGACACTTAAACCTATAAAGTTTTTTTGGAATCGATCTGAAAAACTAAAATTACTCAATGCTAAATCTCAAAGCGTAAATAGACTAAAGTAAAAATATCTATTTAGTTTGCACACTGGCACAGTGTTAAATAAATAATGCTTCTTTAACGCCACGTTAAATACAATATTGCATTGCATTTTATCTTTCTTCCCTTTCCCACTGTCAACAATGTCAACTTGAATTTCACAAAGGCATGCTAATTAATTAAGCATCATTCGCTTATATGCAAAAACATTCCACTTAGCATTTATTATAAAGTCCATCCAGCAAGAAGAGTTTAATATTTAGAATTCCTTGTCAAATGTTTGCATTTGTGTTTATTTTAAACAGACCCACATTAAAGCTGCAAAAATATGCCGCATTCGCATTATATACAAAATCGTATTGCATTCTTAAAATTTCGGCGTACCTATCAATCAATTGATTACCCAAATAGATAGATAAATGATTACTCAATAAAAATACCCCTTAGACTCGACAATAGGCTATAGGCATCGCGAAATGATTTCATTCAAATTATACACCAATTAGCAAGGCATCTGTGCCATCCGACGAAGGTCTATTTTTAAAAGAAACTGAGAAAGAGCTGGTGAGTGTTCTGCTTCATTTTGACTCGATTCGACTCGCGAGCACTTTAGAAGTTACAAAATTAAAACAATCTTAAGCAAAACGAAATCGGGATCAGCGTTTCAAGGAGTTCCCTGTTGATTTTGGCCTATCTCGGCTGCCAAAGTGCCAAGTGCCAATAGTTTATTATCGCGTGCGAGTGCTAGATCTAAATTTCAATATCATAGGTTTTTCATTTCAGATTCGGATTTTCATTGCGACAGCGTAGATACCACGAGAGGAAATTGCCATGTGTTTTGTTTATGTTTGGATTTTGTTCGGCTTGGTTTTTGGGAATAAGTAAGGGACAGACTACGCTATGTAGATGTCTTAAGGCAATGTATGCTTTTGAATTAATTTTTTTCTAGGGAATGATGTCGTTATATGAACCGAACCGTTTCCATTTGAATCTTTTTAGAATCTAAAATACATGTTTCAGATTAAATTATAAATCCAGATTGTTTTTAGTATTTGTATCTAGAAATCTACGTACCTACTGAATTTTAACCCTTCCATAAAATAAAGTGTTACAGTTTGGACAATAATTTAAATTTTCACACGAACCAAAAAAACCATACAAAAATGGAAAATCTAAAATAATCGAGTATGTAATTCTCGAAGCATGGAGCCCTAAGGAGCAACGTGGAGCCCATATTCAGTTGACTTATTATTTCTATGAGTAATCCAGCATTGGACAATGATGGCGAATGGAGTGGTGTTTCAAAAATAGATATACCGATTCAGACTGCGAATGCTCTTTTCCGTTCAACTCTTCTTGTTTTTTTGTTTCTACAGTGAGTCATTGCTTTTTTGGTTTAAATTTTCAATGTGTACTTAGACGAAGTGCACGCACAAAGTATACAGAACCCTAGACTTTTATAAATAGAAACATATCACCTGCCCTATTAAAAGAACATTTTATTATTATTGTTATCAAAATCGTTTAGTAATTAAATTGACTAAGAAATTAAAAAACTCATGTTAAGAACTGAAGAGTTTATTATTTGGTTTGCGTTTAAATTGTATTATGTTCATCAAAATGTTTTGAACAAAATAAATGTGATTTAGTATTAATTAAAATATCTATATAAATGAAAATTTTAATGAAGTTTAACATTCGTTAAAAGAAACACTAGATTTAAATCAAATTTATGCATTTAGCTGAGATGCAATTCTTCAAAGATGAAAACAATCAAACGATATCGTTTTTAGTATTTCAATCTCAAATTTTTTTTATCTTTCAATAGTCATAGTTAAGTAAATTAGTATTCTTCAGGTATAGACAACATTCTTGTTCCTGTAATAGGGAACCAAGACAATATCTTCCCTAATTCCATCTTAACTACAACTTCTATGTCAATTTAATTGAAATCGGTGAATCGAACAACCGTTCATTAGAAACACCCTTATTTTAAATTATTTTTTTCTAACATAGTTCCCTTTAAAGCCTAGTAGGTACGCTGCTGATGCGAAACGAAATTTTCCTGTGGTCGTGGTCTCCAAAAAGACAACGAAATGCTGACGAAAACCCAGCGGAAAAATATTCATGGAGAGTTAAACAAACTGCAAATAAATAAAACAAAATTTAACGACAAAATCATACAACAGCCATACTGTAATAAAAATGAAAGTTATAACAAATAAAAATACGAACAAACCCAAATGTCATTTTTCCGCACACAATTAATGCTGCATTTACACAAATGGAAAAATGCCAATGTATCTGTCAAATTAAAGCCATTTTTCTTTTCATCGAGTAAACGCTCTAAATACTGGCAATATTTTTGCCAAAATAAAATGGCAGAGAGAATTTGGTATAAAATGCTGCCATTAATATGACTATGTGTAGACACTTTACTAACGCCATTTTCCAAATTATTCCATTCTAGAATAAGAATGAACTTGCTTATTCTTTTATGGCATGTTGCCAGTATTTTGAAATCTGTCATTATTTGAACTCGTGTAAATGCATGTCATAAAGAAACTATTTCTGCCATTATTTTACCATTTTTTTGGCAGAAATATTGGCATTCGTGTAAATCCGGCATAATGGTCCGGACAATTAATTCTGTGCGAAAATAGAGTTTAGACTTGTCAAAGCGATCTGGTATAATCATCAATTTCGTTGGTCGGAGAGCGTACCACAGAACGAAAAGCACAACGAAATTTTTCGTTTATGATTTCGTCATGTCATTTTTGTATGGGATTTTTCGTTTCACATCAGCAGCGTACTAGGCTTAACAACGAAGGAAACCAGTTGCTGGATATTTTGTTGACGTTTTCCTTCGATTGCCTTGCACCTTTCACACAAAGAAACAAAATTGCCAGGGATTTTTGTTTGTTTCTATTTGAAGTCTACTGGCTGAACGCACATTAGATGCCGCCTCCACAAGCCATGAACGATGGGGACTATGGAACATGTCTAAAAACAATCCAATGGAGTCGCAAAAACCCAAGTCCAACTAGTGAGTGACATATCCAATCCATACAAATCAGATTGTGGATTGGATTGTAGATTGGATTATGGATATCGTTCATGGCTAGTGGATGTGGCATGTTACGGATAGTGTGAGAAGGAATATGATAAAGATCTCTTCAAACGTTGACCGGAAAGATTATTTTTCATTCCCCTTGCTGCTTGTCCTTCTCACCTAAAAACCTCCAGGTGCTGGCAACTCAGTTTCCTTGTGTAAAGGGGACATAATTCTTTTTCAGCTACAACCTGTGTCAACTGCACTTTTCCTTTCATCGCATTCAAATATCAACTTCCCAGTGCTATCCCACATCAATTTTCTTCAATTCTGACAGCTCAAACGCGGGCCGCCAAGCCAAAAAAATACCATGACTTGCGTGCTAATTGCACTGAATATTTTATTTGTGAGAATGTGTCACTGCGGTGATGTTTGCTATTTGCTTCGCGAGGATGTGCCGCTACGGAGATGTTGCTTTGCGAGGATATTGCTTACGAGGATGTGTCGCTGCAGACGCGGAGATATTGCTTGCGAGGATGTGCGGAGTTCTGTTTGCGAGAATAAGTTACGACCCATCACTACTATGTTGCCCCTATGAAAAACATAGGGGCAATATAATCATGTTCAATAATATATCGAATTAGTTATTCCTTAATAATTCGAATACATACATTACAAAAATTTATTGCGCAAAATTATAAACAACTTAATATTTCAGTTTAACTATGATACTACTTAATATTTTTTTTTAATTTAAAACAGCTTACTAAATTTTTCTAAATTTTAAATAATTGTTAACTATTACTAAGCCAATTTCCTTCATAAACTAAAGCTGAACACGTCCAAAAAAGTGACAGCTCGTGCAAAAAATTTACAAACAAACCTCGTTTTGACATTTATAAACGTCAAAGTTTCATCTGATATGGATTTAGTATGATACTAAAAAGATAATATAGCCATTTGGTGGTTTTAGCTTTTGTAAAATGTAAGGACTTAGGAGATTGTATGATGCTAAACTCGTTTAAAATTAACAAAATACACTTTGAACTAGTATCATACCAAAAACCATTAAAATTGTGCACCAATATTATTAAAAAAAAGTTAATTAGGTAAAGGAAATCTTTCACACAACCTCTGATTAAAAATTTAAGTTATTTTTCTTATATAAAATGAGTTACAGAAGCTATTTTCACACATCAGACAAAAATCATAATGAAAATAAAAATAACACTTACTTACCCCTCCCTCCTTCAGTGCGATAAGAAGCACTAGGATCACCTTGGCTTGGGTCTGGCGCCGTATTTTGCGTGTCCATCATGCTGACTACCTTTGGGATTTCTAAAGGTTAATTTGAATTTACTGTCTGTGTTAAGCGCACAATTTTGAATTTATAAAAGAGCTATACTCACTTATACAAGGTGCTATACGAGAATTGCTTTGTTGGTAGCCACGTGCGCAACGATTGCATGTTAAGCCTGTTACATTATCCTTGCATGGACACTGGCCAGAGGTGTTATTGCATGTTCTGCCTAAGGACCCAACTGAATGGCAATCACATGCTGAAAGAATAAAAAGAAGAAGAAAATCAAATAAAATCAATTAAAAGTAATTATGCATAATATAAACATAGGTGTTAAGAGATGAGACAAATATTTAAAAATTATAATTGACTTAATCAAGTGGTCTTTAATGTTTATTGATACAAATAATAGGCGTGTTTTGCTTTGTTGGTGTTAAGAAGGTGCCCATTCTATTTAATTATGTATGTTTAAAGTGAATTTAGATTTCTGCATCAGTTATTACTAACATAGCTATGAATAAGGACAACAATTAGATTATATTGGAAAAGATGATAACATGCTAAAACGTATCATCTCACTTCAGATCTGAATGTTTCCGTTGCAATTTCTGCCGTGTTGTATTCAAAATAAAAACATACCTCATTCCATACGTTAGCTAGGTCTTTTCGTTTACTTACTTCCCAAAACTGTCGCTCTACCAATTCGAGTAAAAACCGATCTGTCAAAGTATAACACAATAAAATTGACAGAACTTCGGAGATTTGGTGTCTTCCTTCTACGCCCGTCTCGCCAACAAACTAAAAATCGCCAGAAACTCAGTTTCCTTGTGTGAATGCGGTCTCACTTCTCAAAACTGAAAAATTTAGTGGATAGTTTCGACAATTTTATTTTTTTTTTTAAACTTTGACAGAATTTTAAACCAACATTTATAGAAGTGGGCAGTTTTGAGAAGTAAACGAACAGATCAATTATGGGTGACTCCTCCGTTTGACATATCGCAATAAAATTTTTTGCAGGGTAATAATAGTAAAGAAATAAACTTTTCCTTAAAGAGGTCAAGTCGATTGCAAAACAATATTCTTTTGTTCTAAATCACTGCCTTCGCATTACCATCATGATTTCAATTAGTCTTATTTAAAGGAACAACGATGACATTTCTACAAGAACAAATTTGTAAGCCCATGTTAATGTGTCATCAACAACAAACAAATGCCCATCGTTGTTCTATACTTGGGTGGCGAAGCGTTCAACAAAAGCTGTAAACGCCAACACCTTGGCCCAGATTAATACCGATTCGTATATCATGTGGTGGTCTACCAAACAACTTCTCGTTACATAAGTCAACATTGGTGCTCATTGAATCATTTATGGCACTTAAATGCCAATTATATTGCTTGTAGTTCTGTTACAGCTGTCCCTTTAACTGTGATACATCTTTGAGTTGAAACGTGCACTTAACGGACTTGAATCCATAGGAGTTGGAGTTGGAGCTCTGGAATTGTATGTACGTGGCCGTGGTTGGTTGGTTTATTAGCGCCGATGGCTTCAATAAATAAAAGGGAAACATTGGACCGCCCGAATTCAACACGCCATTATCGCCATCCGCATGGTCCACCTATTTGACCAATTTAATGCTTGGAACTCACTTTATAAACGAATTATTAATGCACTGTTGTAGCAAATGGACGAAGGCAAGCGCAATTCCAACCGACACACATTGTTAGAAGAAGAAAAAACAAATATTGGCTGGTGAGCAGAACATTATATCGGCGACAGGATGTGTCGTATCTTTTGGTTTCCTGTCATGTTGAAGTCACACGGCTTTAACCTTATCTGATTTACAATAAATAATCTGGATTTATGTGGAAATAAAACCTTTGGCCAAATAAAATAAATAAAATATTAAAGTCCGCTTTATACCATGACATTGAACTATGCGGGTAGACAGGATGAGTACGAGCTTTTACGTGACAAACATTGTCGTTCTTGCACTCCACGCTCTACGAGTATATAGCGTTGTTGTTTGCATCTGATTTACGGTATTCTAAATAAATGTATAACAAAACAATTATTTTTCTATTTGCACGATTATGCAATAAATATGAGATAAATTTCAACAGATTTGGCGGTGTAAATATTTTTTTCAACTATTGCTTTTTTTTTTTTACTGAAAAGTCAATTACAAAATTTGAATACTTGAATTTGAAAATGGTCAAATTAATGGCACCAAAAATATCATCAACATATTGTCAACGTACTACATATATGTATGTATGTACATTATGTCATTGATGATCACACGATTGACAATAGTCTGTCAATGCTGTCCCTAAATGGTGTGACGTGTTATCTATGTCAATGGGCGATTTGAAACTTTTGGTGTCAACGCGCTGACAAATAAAACTTTGCAGATGAAACGACTTAATCACAGCCCTCTTCCCTTCCCTGAAAAAAATTTAAAATTGTTGGTGACATTTTTGAAATGTACCTATCTAATGTATTTATAAGTCAAAATATAAACTGTTTTTTATCTGTCAAGCCATTAACTGTCAAATTTCATCCAAGGATGGCCATTAAGCCATTAACTGTCAAATTGCATCCAAAGATGGATGGATACGATGATGATAGATTTATAAACCTCTTTGAGAAAAATATTTTTTTTTTAGATGGAATTTATTTCTCCAGAAAAAGACATTTCATAAACTTGTTTCTTTTCCTGTTTCTTTTCCTTTGGGTTCTAGCGGTAATTTATGAATATTAAACAAACAGGCCTTAGATTATTGTCTGTCTATCAACGCCATAAACTGTCAAATTGAATTGAAGGTTGATGATGCCTTTCAACATGCATCTACAAAATCTGAATAAGACTAGTCCCCTTTCCTATAGGGAAACCAGTTTCTGGAGATTTTTTTGACGTTTTCCTTTAATTGCCTTGTACCTTTCACACAAGGAAACAAAATTGCCGGAGATTTTTGTTTGTTTCCATATAAAGCCTATTGGCAGAACGCACATTATGGACAGTTTGGCTGACAGGGTGGCTTTTACCAACACAAAAAGCAAAGAAAGTAGTAGTAGCGAGCAAGTATAACTCACCCTGTCTTGGAAAGTTTGTCAATTTGCGTCTTTTCAATGACAAGTGGAAACCTAGCATAATGTTTATGAATGTGATGAAGGTTTGCCAGGTCTCATCCGTTAAAATGGCAGAATATGCTACTGTGTCAAATTTTCAGATTTTTGAGAACTCTGAAATTTCAGATATCTAATACTACGTTTCCACCGACCGCTAAACCGAGATGTGGGTAATGAGATTTATTTGGTGTTCCCACTGTACAGAATAATCAAAAAGAGGATTATGGCAAAACATTCAAATGGTGTTTCATTTTGTTGATGTGAAGTGGAAGTAAGATAGATAGTTTTTTTTGTCATCATTTCCATTTGTCAACAAAAGAAAATGGCACTAATATTCTCCGAAAACAAAGTTTGTTTGATTTGACAAACTAATATTTTCAAGTTTTGAATGAGGTTTATTTCAAATCTTCTTCATTTGAGGAAATTAATATTTGTATGGTAAATCTTCGAGATTTCAACGAGATTTGTGATAATCTCTGTTTAGTGGCTGGTGGAAACATAAAAGCGTAATAAAATTCTTCACTTTGGATGTGCTTTTGAGTTCTTGAAGAGAAATTTTGTTCTATTTTTATTATTATTTCTGAAATCTCAATCTAAAAAACATAAACTGGCTAGTACTACGTTTTCACTGGGCAAATTTCCAAATGAGATCCAAAATTACCTCATTTCCCATACAAATTCCGAAATTACCTCATTTCCCATACAAATTCTTGTTACCGAATGAGCTAATTTCAAACAAATTTGCATGAAAATATCAATACACTATACTCAACAACAAAAAACGGAGAGAGAAGACAACAAAAATAAACGTTTAACTGCCATTCCAAATTCAAAATAAATCGAGATTTCAAACGAAATTAGCAAATTTGATAATGAAAACACTTTTTTGGTAATTTTCAAAATTACCTCATTTCGGCTCTAATGAAAAAGTAGTATAAGTCACGTGCTAACAAATACCCTGTAAACCTGTTCTAAGTGGGTTTGGGTTGACAAGGTGCTTATACACGGTCATTGAAAATAATCTTCACATTAACCTTAAACTTCATGTTCCTATAGAAGTGTTGATGCATTGACAGTGTGCGTTAGGCAATAACGCTCAAGGAAAAAACGTCCAAATCGATTTGGAAATATCGCCCAAAAATACTCCAAACAAATTTTTGTTGTAATTTAGTTTTCAGTTTTGGGCGTTCTTTCCATTTTTTGCAATTTTTATCAAGATGAAACAACGCCCAAATTTGTAAGTTGAATTCGAAAACTGGAAATAAGTCCCAAAAAAAGGAAATATTGTCAAAAACAATTTCAAAATAATGAAGTTACGCCCAAGGAAATATCGCACAAAGCCAAAATCTTGTGTATTTTGTTGAAACTATTTTGATGAAGCTACACGATTATTCGTCTATTTCTGAAAGAATACTGTTGTTCAAGAAAATTGTTGACACAGGCGTCTGCCTGGCAACTGAGCATACCCTAAGCGGAGCGACGAAGTTGAGCGGGACAGAGGACCCAAAAAGTGAGTTAAAATCTTTGAACCCGCGAAGCTGGCCACCCAAGATGCTCTTGTTAAAATAAACTATTGACAATTAATTCCTTTGAAATTTTGTTTGAAAAATCGCCCAAAATTGAGGAAAGAACCCCCAAACTTTCAAAAATAATTTACATTCAAAATATTCGGTCGACTTTTCCATTTTATTATTTTGAGCAAACGTAATTTTGGGCCATATTTCCAATTTCTTCTTTGTTTTTTGATCGATAAAAATATTTGGGCGTGTGCAGGAAAAGGAGATTTCGGAGGGCCTCAGCAATCTCATAGTGGCATGAACCGGATTCCTCAGCAAGAAATCTCAGTTTAGCTGTCAAAATACTGAGGACAAAATTGTTTGGATTCGCTTGCTCAGCTTTTGACGGAGCAAAATCTCCGAAATCTCTTTCTTGAAAACACCTAATATAACTTAGGAGTAGTCCAGGATTCCCCCTATCTCTCAAAGTGACGTCAGTTTAAAATAGGAATCCCTCATGAGAATCAGTGTTTCATTCAAGTAGTAATTGTACCTTTTAGAACCATAACTAATCATAATCAGTACAGTCCTGCTATATGAGCAGAAGTAATGCTGTCGACTTTATCAGGAACAGACGAAAATAATCTTTATTTTTCCATATCAAACTAGTCATTATAAAAATATTGCTTCGGAAAGCTACATATAGCATTCGTTTTCGAAGTAAAAAGTCAATAGACAAAACCAAATGATTATTTGCTACACAAAACATGAGATGAATAAATGGAAGTTGTTTAGTTCTTTGGGTTAATAACTTTGGGTGGCGTGAAGAAACAGGCCTTAGTGACTAACAACTCGCAACCATTCCTGTGTGCGCGTATCGACAGGAATGGAAGGGACCTACGATTTTATGCCGAATCCGAACGGCTATACGGGAAGCACTCATTCATGACAAGTGATACTCTTGGAGGATTTGTCAATTCCTCGCAAGAGGCAGTTGCCTGAAAAAAAAAACTTTTTAGTTTTAGGTGGAGAAGGCTGGGAAGTGAACCCAGACCTCCAGCGTGACAATCCAACGCACTAACCATTACGCTACGGGCTTTGGGTATCCAAGAGTAAAACACCATTGTAGGGAAAAATAACTTCCGAAATTTTTGCGAGAATATTCTATTTTGGCACTTAAATTGCTTAAAAGTCTTAACTGAGATTTTTATACCAAAAAGTAATTCAATTTAATTTATTTCACGTGATTGAGTCTAATCCACCGATAAATCCATATCCTTTTTTGGGCTTTGCATTTTTCTATACAACAGCATACTGTTTTTTTTTTATTGCCGCGTAAAAATTACAGCGAGATGGTATTTATACACTGTAAATAAATTTTGTTTTAGATATATTGTCTGCCTTTTCGTGTATATATAGAGAGCTATGTGTATTGTGTATCTCTTGAATTGCCTAAAGGAATCACAGACAAAAAGTAGCCCCGAGCCAAAGACCATGTAAGTAAAAGACGTATAAATTTTAATTTGGAAAAAAATACCAACGACTATACGACAAGCGTAACCTTATACCTATATATATTTATAGAAGGTATACAAGTATTATGTTTGTACAGATGGGAAAAGTTGGACGGAAAACAGAAGGAAAATCCTAAGGCAAGCTTTGGCTCTATGTTAATAAAGATAAAAATATTTGTATAGTCTATTTACATTCGTTCCATTTGTTATTAAATTTTTGCCTTTTCCCTAGCCAAACAACAAAATGTTAAAGGGGATGGTCCAGCGTTTTGTAGCCAAGAGCTTCACAATTGAGAAGTTTCAAAATGTCTGCTTGCTTCTTCAAGTTTCTTTTAATATAAGAGTGGTCGTTGAAGTATTCGTTCCTCCTCACAATCATACCTTGCACATTGAATAGGATAATAGGATAAAGAAAGGACTCTGTCTGCCTTAGTTGATCCTCTTTGATTTGTTAATGTCGTGACTTGGCTAGGGTTTTTGGTGTCAATATACCTATTTACATACATACATATATAACAACTAAAAGAATGTTTCGTGTGGTGTTAAAAATATTAGCAGGCAAAAGGCGAAGTTTAGTTAAGAGTAAATTGGATAAAGAAAATTATTTTAAGCTTATTTTTAATCCTACTAAATTTTTATAACGATTTTTTTTCGTTTAAGAGGGATAGATATTAACTTACTTAGGGAAATTGAATATTGAGAGCGAATATTATATTATGGGAGAAAAAATGTACGTGGAATAATTTTTTAAAGCTAAATGATTACAAGTCAAGTTTTTTCTTTTGACATTTGTTTTTCAGGACAATTTTCCTGGTCGGATAATGTGGGCCTTTTACACAAGACAATATTGGGTTAGGGCTGATTGCGCAATAATTATGGTTAGCGCAATATATTTTAGGATAGAAAAAAATGCAAGACTGGATCGCACGAACGGTGAATATTAATGATTCGAAACCATTTTGTGTATCATTAATGATTACAAACAATAAATTAAAACAACAATTTGGATTTTTTTTTAATTTAATAAAACAAGAAATTGTGGAATAAAAAGTCAAAAACAATAAATTTTTTCTTTGATTTTAATTGTTCGTACACAATTTTTAAATGTTTTATTTTTTTACTAATAGAAGTACCGGTACAAAAAATTATGAATTACGAGATATTCGGTAATATGCCTAAAAAGACTAAAAAGCTCAAAAGTTATGAAAACTTTATTTCCGTTAGTTGCATTTTTGGCAAAGACCTGGTATATAGTTTTGTTGAAACTCTTCTAGAGATTTCATATTTCATTTTAATAAAAATCGTTAGAGCCGTAAAACTTATCTAAAGATTACTCTAGTGGGCTATTGGCTATAGGTCAGTTATTGATTTCTTTATAGTTTTGTTATAAAGGTGACGTTTCGATTGTGCGTAATGGTTAGTGCGTTCGACTGTCACGCTGGAGGTCTTGGATCGCTTCCCAGCCTCGTCCACCTTAAAACTAAAAAGTTTTTTTTTTCAGGGCTACTGCCTCTTGCGAGGAATTGACAAATCCTCCAAGAGTATCACTTGTCACGAATAAGTGCTTCACGTCTAGCCGTTCGGATTCGGCATAAAATTGTAGGTCCCTTCCATTCCTGTCAAAGGCGCACACAGGAATGGTTGCGAGTTGTTAGTCACTAGGCCCTGGTTCTTCATGAGCCGTTGTGCCACCCGATTTTTTTTTTTTTTTCGAACCTATGGTTTAAAAAAAATGATTAAAAAATGGTTATTTAAATATTTTAAATCAAGAACTTGATTTTTTTGCTCTAGAGAATCGCATAAAAATGCTTCGCAGCAAGTTTGAAGCAACATTTTCTATTTACTTATGTGCTAAACAGATGTGCAGCGTTTATCATGCAGCGAAATTAATTTACACAAGTTCTTATGGGAGCAGATTCACTTAAAGTCTGCATGCAGCGCAACGCTGCACGATATCTCTATTTATAAATTTGCTGTGCAGCATCAACAGCAAAGGAAAAAATCTTAAATAATTGGTATTTGTCATTACTCATATTGACATAACCTGTCATTCTTAAAAATAAATGGTTTGTCGTTTTTTAAGAATCCATGAAGCCAGCGTTGCCGCTTGAAGAATATTTTGGTGCCACAATTTAATTTTCATGCAACGGGAAAAAACACAAGTTCTTCTACTTTTTCAAAAAAAAAAAAAATCAATTTAAAAATAAATTTCAAAAAATACCACTTGAACCATTCATTTCTACTAGTTTGTAAGTCATTTAGACAAATTTTCATATAGTTTCATGAAAGTTCGCACTTATTTTGTTAAAAGGTAAACTATCCTCAAAGTCAAATAATGATAAATGATAATAAATAAGATTATAAAACTGCTATATTGAATTTTTTGCCACCTTCCAACGAAGAAAATCTCGTGCCAAAAAAAGGACTATCGTGACAAATCGGCAACGCTGTGTTTTCATGTTTTGATTTGACATACATATAACTATGCATCATGAAAGTCAGAAACTATGCACATGTGTTTCGTGTGCAGCGCTGCATGCATTGATGCGTGCAGACTTGATGCACATCTGTTTTAGACATTAAGCTCTAGGTCGATATACATCAGGATGCACAGAGACACACAGACCAACAGACGTCTTGTCGAAAATCACTTTTTTTGGCTTTTCTATCATCGTAATGTTATTTTTTATTAAAACCTCGTAATTTTTTTTGAGACGAAATGCTTTTTAATACAGAGCTTGGGCGAGTTCGTAATCGCAGAAATCTGCAGCAGATCTGCCGGATGCCTGATGTTGTAGCTTCTGCATATCAAATTTATTTATCTTCTGCTCTCAGAAAGCAAGCAGGTGGCAGTTTTTTGATAAATTTGTGTTCGTAAACATGGCAGCGCAGAAAAATTATTTCTAATTTAATTTTTAGAGATCTATGCCGAACAACAACTATAGGACTATAGCTTCATTAAAAAGAAAAATAATACCTTTAAGGTGCCGTCACACACTGAAAGGAAAGTACTTTCAGAAAGCAAAAAAGCTTTCTGAAGGCAAGACTTTCATAGTGTGACAGCCCAAAAAGTGTTTTTTTGAAAGCGTTTTCTGAAAGTGATTTGCTATCTGGGGAACACATTCAATGTTAGTCTAAGAAAGATAGGATCGGACCAGGGACAAATTAATTCACGAAATTTGATTGCTGTTATCGCATAGAATTTTATCCTCTGCACCATATCCAAAATCTCCGAATTGGCTTTTTGTATATACATTTTAAGAGGTGGAGACGGGAGGTGGAGGTGGGAGGGAGGCGGGAGTCTGTCAAGCTAAAAAATTTGTTGTAATACAATTTAATGATATGACACATGTTTTTAGGGTGCTTTTCAATGCTGATTCTAAAGAGACCAAAACTGAGAAGATACATGTATCCTGTGGAAAGTTAATGTCATTTTTATGGAATGATCACTTTTTTTTAAAATACAACAAATAAAACATTACCCAAAACCATTTTAAAATAATGGGATTTTCATGAAATTTGGTATTAATGTTTCAGTTGGCATGTTTACTAAGAATCAAAAAAGTCCCCGAAAATATCTGAGGAAGAAGGGTGTTTTTTTAAGGCGAGATGTTAGTGCGTCATTATTACCATAACATCTATGAATAAGCATTGACAATGATGACATTTGCTAAAAATATTAAATATGTCATGATTTCCAAGTATCAAAAAAATCCATTAAAATAACTTGATCCAAAGAGTTATTTTAGAAAGTTTATGTTTGAACCGCCCTATACGGAGCAAAATTAAAGGTCTTACGAAAAATTGTATTTTCGTGTAATCGAGATGGTACATTATGACATATGATATATGATTTAAAGGTATTTCTTAACGCCGAATCTAATAAAAGAAAAACCAATATGATACAAGCACCCTAAACAAAGTTAGATTAATTTTCAAGCAAAAATTACTGTTTTTTCCATTAAACAGGTCAAACATTACACCCTCAAAAAGACCCTTGGACCTTAGATATTTGCATAGACTCTTTTGATCCGTGGATGCCAATATAAATTTAATATTTTTAGCAAATTTCATAAGTGTACGAATTTGTTGATGGATGTTATGGTAATAATCACTCAGTTGCATCTCTCCGTCAAAAAAGCACCCTTTAATCACAGATATTTGGGACTCTTCTGATTCTTGGAAAACATGCCAAATGAAACATTTATACTAAATTTCATTAAAATCCCATTATTTTAAAATGGTTTTGGGTAATGTATTACTTGTACTTTAAAAAAAAGTGATCATTCCAAAGAAATGACATTAACTTTGCACAGGATACATGTATCTTTTCAGTTTTGGCCTCTTTAGAATCAGCATTGAAAAGCACCCTAAAAACATGTGTCAGATTCTACTACAACAAATTTGTCAGCTTGACAAACTCCCGCCTCCCTCCCCTCCCCACCTCTTAAAATGCGTCTATACAAAAAGTCAATTCGGGGATTTTGGGGGACTTTGGATATGTTGTTCAGCATAAAATTCTGCTTCGAAACCAGCAATAAAACTTCATGAATAAATTTGTCCCCGGTTGCCCATATTAAATTTCCTATCTTTCCTAGACTATGTGCACTGTGTGACTAGTATCTGAAATCGTTTTCAAGAAAGCGAATTACTTTCACAAAACGCTTTCTGCTTTTAGAAACTGTTCGTGATTGCTTTGCTGTCACCTTGAGGCTTTGAAAAATTTAAACATTTGCAAAAGATTAGGTAAATATAAAAAAACGCTTTCGAGTGGCATTTGGAACAAAATATTCTTGTACCTTTCTCAAGCCTTTTATTGTGAATTAAAAGATTGCTGCTAAGATAATGTATTGAAAAACCTACATATAGAAAATCTGAATTTTTTGAGATTAAATTATTTGCTGGGGGAAAAGGTTATTTCAGGGCTTTTGGGTGACATTTGGAATCAAATATTCTGTGCTCGCCAAAATGTGGTTTCTTACATATCTGTCAAGGTATAAACTGTCAAATTCCATTGAAGGATGATGGATTAAAAAAAAAAAACAATTAAAAAATCATATTTTTTTAGAATCATTACATATTAAAAGAGAAATTTTTGAGATTAAATGTTCATTCAGGAAAAGTTGATTTTAGGGCTTTTGGTTAAAATTTGGAACGAAATATTTTGTGATACAAATATCCTGATGATATAATGTACTTCGAAGCCATTCATTTGCTTATGCATACATGTTTTTCTGTTTTAATTAAATTTTTCAGCAGAATTTACATTTTTTTTCTGCACAAACTGCCCGACACCGACTTGATTTCTACACACTTTTGATGTTTACTAACATAGTTCGATTTGCGGGCCTGCTTAAGTCAGATTTCAATTTCTGCTTACGAACACAAACTTTGCAAATCTAAAGTTAGGCAGACGATTACGAATTCGCCCTTTTTCTCGATTTTGAATGTTTTGTGTAAACTTTGACTCCATTTTTTTGTACTCTCTCTTTTGGTCCTCCTCCTCTTCACGGGTCAAAAACCCACGAAATTTCGAACGTTTACTCGAGTTCAACTCCAAAACAAGTGAGTTGTCGCATTGAAAAACTAGGGGTAAGGGTATGTTCAGCACAACAGTGCCTTGGATGGCCCACTTACCAATTTTACTGTGGTAAAAGTCCAGAATTAATTATGAAACGAAAACATTTCTGAGTCTAATCAGTAAATTAAAGATTTTCTAATTGTTGCGGTTTAACATTGATTTGATTAGGATATGCGACAAAAAGCTAGAACGTTGGGTCGAGACATGGCAAAAATCGTTCGCGAGGGAAAGGGAGTTTACAAATATTACATAATAAAAAAAAAATTAAATTTATTTGTAAATAAAAGTGTTTTACTTTGAATAGTGTTTGAATGATTAGGCCCAGTTTCACAATGAACACTTATAGCAAAAAGTTGCACTTAAGTTTTGCATAATGGTATACTTTTTGGTGCCCAGCATGGGATACTTAAGTGAAACCTTTTCAGTTAACTGTGTACTGCGAAAATTGGCACTTTGTATATCATATATTTCGGACTTAAGTGCCACTACTGTTACTGTGAGACTGGCCCTTAGTTTTTAAACTCAAAATTTTGAAAATGTTTTTTTTTAAACAATTTTTTTGTAATGTCACATGATTGAGTTCTATTTAAAATTTATGTATTTAATGCACAAATTATATTTTAGTCAAACAATGAAAACAAGATCGTCCTAGAACTTTTACATTTCAAAAAAAAAAAAATAAAGAAACCACTTTATTAATAAAAACAAGAAACAACCAACCTGAATTGATAATTTTACTTTGAATTATAGAATCCACTCTGTACAATGCAATAGGGGCTTTAATCACTTTGAATATAAACATAGGGACCTTAATTATGGATAGTTTTCAATTTACTTCCGAAACTTCCTTCAATTCAAAAAACATAAAATGATCAAGAAAGATCAATAGACACTTCTTAACAATGCACATACATGTCATTCACCATCCAAAAACTCAAAGAGTTTCACTTAAGTAGACACTTCATCACTTCTTTATCATAATTCAATGATGAGTACCAAGTACCTTCCTATATTATATGAGTTTATTTATAACTACATGTTTGCCTATCTAAGAGTGGTATTTTATGATCAATATAGAGGAAGAGAAACTAGTAGCTGAACAGAAAGGTGTCATCTGCCGTGTGCTTATGATTTTGTTTGGCTTTAAGCTTAACAGCACATTTCAATACTTAAAATTAAGTGACAACTTCCATAAACATAGTTAGTATACACTTATTACTGCTTTTTAGTGAAGATTAATAGCCTTATTCTGGCAACCTCACTGATGCCTCACAAGTCACAATAACCTCATAACTCGTGGTGAACTCACCTCATAACCTCATAAAAACTTAAAAATTATGATCTGCTCCTTGGCAGATCACAACTCACCTTGTACTTGTGAGGTTTATTATGAGGGCTTCAAAAACACCCGAAATTGTGACCGCCTTAAACAAAAACAAACTCACAAAAAATTGTGACCTGTGAGCCTCATAACGGCAGAATAGGGTTGTAAGAATGCATAGCTTTGGAATAGTTGCAATTATCTTAAGGAGCTACAAAAAAGATCAATTAAGCATCAGTTCTCGGTTATCTTTTACAATATTTTTTTTTTCAGAATATTGAATTTCAATTATTCAGCTTCATCAAAACCAAAGTAAAAGCTAGAATATGTATAGTATAGTAATAATAAAAGTATCAGAATTTTCGGTGGAAATAATTTCACATTCGTTTCGTTGTTATTCTTATTATTCGATATAATTTCAATTTAATGAGAATTATATATACCGACTGCTTTTGTCAGTTTGACGAAAAAAAAAAAACAACATATCTCGTTTGGCTTTTGTAACCGTGATAAAAAATGAAAATGATCGCTAAGTACTTTTTTACGGTTGGCATAACCATTGAATTCCTCACACTTTTAATTAAGGCTACAACATTTCGGGGAATCTTTTTTGTTGTTTTGTTTTGTTTGCTGTCTGAAATTCGAAAGAAGCACGATTAGCTGCTTATAATACGCAATGAAAGAAACAACAAACAAAAAAAAATATAGATTCTCGTTTTGAACAAAAGCGAATGTAGTAATCTAAGAGTTATATTCCTCCAGTGGCCAATTGCACTAGTCATGCGAGGCATACATACCTACCTTCAGGAACAAGGGAAGCGTGAAGCGCGCATTCGTTGTTTTGCATGCATGTAAGGGATTAACTTGCGGAAATAATCCCCAGATGCTGGAGAGTTGGACATCGTTTCCAGTTTGTGTATCAGTGTATACATGTGACCAGCTAGCCATCCAGCCACTCAGCTAGGGACTCAACTGATGGAGAATCAACAGGAAAGGTAAAAAGCTAAACTGGTTGCCAACGCTACCACCAACCAGCTACCATCACCATTTATTCGGGATGTGCATATAGTTGAATGTGACATTTAAAAAAAAAGAGTTAAAAAAAGGCAAAAAGAAGAGGAAGCAGCTTTCAAAGAGTGATGTGTGCTTTCCAGACATCATATGATATTAATTTGATACGTGATACGGATTGAAAAATAATTAAAAATGAATGTTTTACCTGTGGCTTGAGGAAGAGTGGAAAAAAAGGAAGGAACACCACTTAATTGCAAGGTTACGGATCAAGATGGAAATATTAATAAAAATGTTCTCTCTGATGTAATAGAATACTAGAAGCTTTTGAATCCGTTTTGTATTACCTAATTACAAAACCGCTCAAGAAGCATTAAAAAAAATAAACAAATATCAAATTCAGATGAAGTAGGGTTACGATAGTCGTCCGTAATATAACTAGGATTAGGAAAATAAAACAACAACAAAATTATCAAACGGAGTGTTTCAAGAGAAAGTTGATACCACTTGTCAACCTGAATTCTTTAAGTTTAAAATGCTCGAATGAAGAGCACTATATGAATATTTGATGGAAGCTTGGGTTTTACGGTTGAATCAGGGTCAGTTGCAGTTTTTTATTGCTAAGTCGAATAGTTTATTTTCAAGAAGTTCGTAATGAAGCTTACTTCATACTCTTCTTCTGATAACCAAGCTCTGATATGATTTATTAAATTATACATACATACATACATACATTATGTACTTTGTAATATATCAGTTTTTCACATTTTTTTAAACTGTCTCTGTTGTAAAACCAACAGTTTCCTCTGCTTGTGCGGGGATATGATTTCGCTTGTTTGAGCATTTTACCTTGGATTTATTAGGGTAAATTGTGTTAGTTCCCATTTATTAAATTAAGTATTTTTTAAGGCTATTTACTATTAACAGTGGATTTTTCGGTAGATCAGAGATTATGACAAGATCATCAGAATATCACAGGATATTGGCAATCACAGACTGCTGCTTTTGTTCCAGTGTACAGATAGTGTTACTGTAAAACTCCGAAATTAGTAAATTCTAGAATAAGAAATTATTTATGAAAGCGCTTAGACATCACCATCCGTCTGAAAAAAATCTAAGTTTCTGTTTAGTTAAGGCAAGGCCCTAGTAAGTTCTTAGTAGGGAAAATCTAGACGAGAAAAACTTGTCAGATACTTGGCAAGACCTTGCTGGATTTCAGTACCAACAATTTAGACGAGGGAAACTTTTCAAAAACTCTTTTGAGTCCCCTCCCTAGTAAAAACTTGTTGGATATGTTTCATGTATGTTACACCAAAAACTAAAATTTTATTAGCACCATGCAATTTCAGTATCATACAACACTTTTTTCTCTTTCCTTTGTCTTCTTTTTCATAGCACAATTTTTCCTATGGGTGTTAGAAATCTGTATAATTATTTGATTTTTCAATGATGAAAGAGTAAGACAGAACAGCACGGATTTGTGAGAAACGTGAGACAAGTTATAGCCCAGGCAAAATGTACCAAAAAATGGTCAATCTGCCAAAAAAATCCAAGTGAATGGTTTTAAACGCAATTGGTTTTATTTTGACATAAGAAGTAGCTACTGTCGTGAAAGTCTATTGCGCGAAGGAACAAAATAATTCTTTCGTCTTTATATAATAGTTTAGATTAAATAAACAGGTAGGTACGCGTATTAAAATTGAAATTTACGAGAGATACACTTAAAATAAATCGTTTATGTCATAATTTGGAAACAAATATTATGTAATTTGGAAAAAAAATGACATATATTCTTTATTCAAGTACAACTTAATATGAGAAAGTGCACCCTGTTTATTTCACAAAATATTTATTTGCAATTTCACATCATGTTTTCTGTGAGTGTGCTGAAACAAAAATAATTCACAAACCACTCTGAAGCCTAGCACGCTGCTGATGCGTGCCTGTGGTCCTGTGGTCTCCAAAAAGACAAAAAAAAATCGGGTGGCACAACGGCTCATGAAGAACCAGGGCCTAGTGACTAACAACTCGCAACCATTCCTGTGTGCGCCTTTCGACAGGAATGAAGGGACCTACAATTTTATGCCGAATCCGAACGGCTAGACGAGAAGCACTTATTCGTGACAAGTGATACTCTTGGAGGATTTGTCATTTCCTCGCAAGAGGCAGTAGCCCTGAAAAAAAAACTTTTTAGTTTTTAGGTGGACGAGGCTGGGAAGCGATCCCAGACCTCCAGCAGAACAGTCGAACGCAATAACCATTACGCTACGGGCTACTAAAAGCTACTTAAAGACAAGGAAATGCTTACGAAAACACAGCGGAAAAATATTCATGGAGAATATCAAACAAAAACAGTGCTGTAATGAAAGAAACGACAATTAAAAACACGAACAAACTAAAATGTCAATTTTCCGCACACAATTAACTGTCCGGGCAATTGATTCTGTGCGAAAATAGAGTGGAGACTTGTCGAAACAATTTGGTATAATCATCAATTTCGTTGGTCGAACAGCGTACCACAGAAAGAAAAGCACAACAAAATTTGTCGTTTACGATTTCGTCATGTCATTTTTGTATGGAATTTTTCGTTTCACATGAGCAGCGTACTAGGCTTAAGCTACAAAACAAACTGCCTTTAAATATATATCAATAAATGCTCACCAATTGTGTATAAAAAGAATTAAATTTTAAAAATGTTGCCACGAACCACCAATTTTATCTATAAATACTCGTGTACAATTTGATTTAATTCGCCAGCCCATTAAACCTTAATGAACGTTTACAGCAAAATATTTTCCCAACCAAAAAAAAGTCTAAAAAAAAAATTAATTTTCCAAATCAATAAACATCTATACATCACAACATAATTTTTGTGTCAGTCAAACTCCTTTAGGATTACGATATTATGAAATTCCACCGACACATACCTAGCTGAATTAGCATAAGTTCCACGAACAATTCCTTCTTTAAATTAACTTGCCCGCCCTCTAAATATAAAATTGAAATGAAACAAATTTACGGGAAATCCACTCATTTGCAATGACTCTCATAAAGCATTTTCCTTCCGGTGGCGGGCACGGGTGGTCGGTGGAGAAAAAGGTAACCAAACGATGTTTACCCATAAATAAAACAAAAACTTAGTCATGCCCTCCGTTCCACGTCGCCGTCGTCGTCGTCGTCGTCGGTAGTCGTTGTCGTTGTCGAAGTTAGCTCAAAAACGTGTGGTAAGTGTAACGTTACACCATCTAAGTTTCAAAACTAATGTATTAGACCTAGCCACCCTGGTGCTCGGTAATTGAATCTAGAAGACGTTAACACAGATCCTTGGTTTCGAATACAACAAGGGGATTGTTTTGCCCTTCGGGTGGTTTTTGATGGATGCACTTCTAAATTAAATTTTACCCTTATATTCGTCGTCGCTCGTTGTAGTCAGTCGACGCGCATAGGTACATTGAGCGACTTTATAACATGACGAGGCAAGTATGCTGCAGCAAATTTGTTAATCCCTCACAGAATGCACGTGACTTTTGGGCCTTATTGGATACCAAATGGTACAAAACTTGGGTGTTCTATGTTCTTGGCCCTGTGCTTGAGCTGATGTGCGTCTCTTCTTGATGTCTGCCTGCCTATATGGTTGTTGGGTTTGTTTTTCGTTGGACCATAATGTGCTAGATAGCATTTGTGGAATTATAATCTTATTTCGTTTTAATTACATTGCAATTCGGTTACGGTTGTATAAGGAACGCAGTGTCAGGCTTATCCATAAAAGGTAAGTTCAACATTTCAGAGCATACAAACAAAAAAAATGAATTTTGAAAAGCTTAGATAAAATTGAAAAACAAGAGGGGAGAATTTGACTTTTTTGATTTAATTATATTTAGGTATAAAATGTTGAGCCCAGGACAACATCATATCCACAAAGAAGTTGTAAATATTTCTACTTGCGGTATACATACATAGATAATTTTGGGCTAAAAATCAAAACTGAAAGAAACGATGTTAAAGAAAATAAATTTCAGGATTGGTTCGCACGTTCTTTCTTTCGACTTTAATGGTTTAAAATAAAGATGATTTAATTAATGAAAGCATTCCTATAATTTCATAACATAAAGATAAAGATAAAAATAAATACAAAATTAAATTCGTTCCTTAAATTCCTGAAATATTTTATAAAAATAGTTCTCAAATTATAATTAATTAAACTAAGGAACTAATCAGTCTATATGAGAAAGATAGGATCTGAGCAGACAAAAATTAAATCATCAAATTTTTTGTTGGAATCGGCGAAAAATTTCATCTTCTGGGTACAACATATCCAAAGTCCCCTGAAATTCCCTCATTGACTTTTTGTATTAACGTATTTAAAGAGAGAGTGGAGAGTTTATCAAGCTGAAATATTTGTTATAATACAATCTAATCATATGACACATGATTTTATGGTGCTTTTCAACGCTGATTCTAAAGAAACCAAAACTGAAAAGAAACATGTATCCTGTCATTTTTATGAAACGATGACTTTTTTTGACGTACAACAAGTAAAAGATTACCCAAAACCAATTTAAACTAATGGGATATTGATGAAATTTGGAATAAATGTTTCATTTGTTATGTTTACCAGGAACCAAAAGAGTACCCAAACATTTCTCTTGTGAAGGGATGTATTTGTGAGGGCCAGATGCAAGAGCATTATTATTACTTACATCTATCTTTCCTAAACTAAATAGTCTTTGCGCCTTGCCCTTAAAAACTCACAGCCCTGCTCTGCTTAGTATTTGCATGAAGGTTTGCACCTATTCAGCTATCCGTCTGAGGGAAGAAATTGTTCAAAATACGTTAACAATAATGCGATAACAAAATGAAATTTCTCTCAAGAGCTTTCAAAGTAAATAATGCTTATGTAGAGCTTTGTGCTGGAATGATAAAAAAAATTTAACCCATTTCCGGCGGCTACTAGTTCCAGATGACTTAGAAACTTGAAATTTTACACACTATCTGTTTTTGGTCTAATTAGAGGAAATCTGAAAAAAACAAATTTGGAAAAGCTTCTGGTTTTCCGGAAAATTTACGTTGCGTTTTCGCAACGCTCGCCGAAAGGGGTAGCAAAATTATTAAAATAAAAAAATTTTTGCATGGAGTAAGAATTAATTTTGTTTGAATATTCTTATGAAGAAATTAATGAAATATAGATATACACTGGGTAATGAAAGGTGGTTGAAAATAAAATGACAAAATTCGTAATAATTTATACATTATATTTAGATATATTCAGCCGTATTCATTAGAATCCGCTGAACAGATGAATAGTTATGCACTGCATAAGGATTTATGTAGCCATTATACAACGTTGCATAAATTGTTATGCATAAAATATTTTTCAACCCATTATAGTTATAATGAGCTTGTTTCAAAATAAGTACCATAAAGGAAGAATCTAGTACGTTTTACTTTCAAAACTGACAAAGGAGACACAGCTGTGTGTGCTGTGTGAAAAATCAATAGAAGTAATTCTGCCGGCGATTGGATTCTTTTTGGTTTCTTATTAATTTTTTTAAATATTATTATAATTATTCAGTTGCTTTGTTGTTTTGTTGTTTTGTTGTGTTCGCAAATAAAATTAAAAATATTTGAAATAAAAAATACGGCGTTTTTGATTTATTTCATGAATTGTTCCATTCACTCACATCGTGATGTTTTTGTTGAGGAGAAAAATAAAAGGGTGGTGCTTATTTTGTAATGCTAAAAATTCATTTGCTTTTTTTCCCATGAAAGTGATGAAGGTGAATCTTTGTATAATTTTATTTAAATCACGCATGCCGTCGAGCATTTGCAAAAGTTGTAAGATTTGATAGAAAATCTTTAAATTTTGCAAATTTATTAAGCAGCTTCTATAAAATAAAGTGTACAAAAAAATATTCTTTATTTTTTCAAACAATATCCCAACAAAAATGTACAGTAAATTAACAAAACCAACATTATTAATTGCTGTATTAAATTTTATAAAATATTTTGAATGTGAGATTTCAGCACCTCAAAGATTGCAAAAAATAAGCGCCCCCCTAACATCTATCTACATTATTGCTATGTGTGAGTCAAAGTGACATGCCGATACTAAACAACCCTTATGTTGGCTCTATACAACCTCCAAACGCGTTTAGCTTATGTTGCTTCTATTCAACGTTGCATAAGTTTATGAATAAGGTTTTTGCGTTCAGAGGCATTATAAAGAGTGCATAGCGCTATGCACTCGCTATAATTTGTTTATGCATACGGCTGATTATGTTTACAAAGAAATGCATCGAAGCATTTTGGATGAAGCGGGGTATCACATTTCTTGCAGGAAAAAACGGTTTGGCGACATCGAAGACGCTTTTCTGTTTTGATGACAATGTTTGATGTTGTCGAAACGGGCACTTCATTCGGGTTCTTTCCGTTTGAATCACAGGTTCAGTGTTTGTTTCCGATCGCAACAGGGAATCTACAACAAAAGTTCTTAATTCTAGTTGCGGCATTGGTGGTGTTTTCCTTGGCAATTTGTTTGCAAATGCTATGTATTTTCCATGCATTTACCAACGCTGCATCCAGTGCATTTGATAAAAGTGGCCAGTGCCACTTTTTTCCTCGAATTCGAATCCGATAATTGCTTCTAGCTTTATTAAATAAGTCAACTCCACCCATCGTTATGTTGTATGCACGAATTGCATTTGGCATTGTAATGTTGACATGTTTTCTCTTTTTCTATCAAACCATTTTGGCTGATTGATTTGTTGGTCCATCAAATGATTTGTTTTTTTTTTGAAAATTCAACACGATGGACATGACGGTTCTGTTTTAGAAGTTGAAGCGACGTTTTGGGATATTGATGCACTATTTGGATCATTTGGTATTGGTACAACATTGACTTCCGGTTCATCGTATATGTCTTCAGGATTTTGAGAATTTAAATTATCAAACCTGCATTCTAGCTCAATTTCACCAGCCAATTCATTTGGGAACATGTTTCCATCCTCCAAAAGCTGCACCTTATCATCGATTTCCGCATTATCACTAACAGCATCATTTTTGAGGTAAAATTATAATGTTTGTATGAACTGCAGCATCCAAATTCATATTTATTTCCTCGTCTTCATCAGAACTCGGGTTCATCAATAACTCTTCCAGTTATTAGGCAGATAAAAACTTTTTTCGATACATAATACTTTCCGATACTACTACTTCCATTCGTGATCTGTTTTTCCAATACAGCGTGCGTTTATGAATTAGTTTTTTTTTTCTTGGAATTAGAATATGCACTCGATTTATAGTACCTGAGTATAGTACAGTTGTCTTATAGGGACCACGCTCATAAGAAAAGTGACCTGAGCCTTGATGTTTCCTACGCAAAATACACTGCCTAATTATTTCTAAGAATAAAGTCAAGGAGGTAAAGGTTGTTGTTTTTTTTTCTTAGAACTAAAATATGCAAAATATCCTTTTGTTGGACAGGATGCAATCAAAAATTATGATTCTTTTTCAAAAATGTTAGCATTGTAAACATAAACACACAATATTCCGAGAAAAAAACCGTTCAATCGCATATAAAGCAGCGAATTTTTTTTTTTTTGAAATGCTACTGCTTTCGGCGAGCGTTGCGAAATCGTAACGTAATGCTTTCATCTAACCTGACAAGCAGGCAACTCATGTAAATTACGTCAGAATTATTTTAGAATATAATTTGAACCTTTATTTAACTGTAGCTGACATTGTTTTGAAAAATTATAATTTTGACGATATTTTTCAAAAGTTCAAAAATCCTACCTCAAAATTTGCAAAAACCCGTATTTTGAAAGTCCTAACAATGCACAAAAAAATTTTTTTACAACAAAATCCAAAAACAAGTCGATTAGATAATTCAATTATCTCTCCAAATCATTTTTTGGTTTATTTCAATTTATAATCAGTCATGTTCCAGAAGTCTTCAAATATGACGTTGCGAAAACGCAACGCTAGCCGGAAATGGGTTAAAACATAATTTGAGGCTATTTGAATGAATCATTCACATATGAAACGAAAGTTTCGGTTCAGTCGTAGAAATAGAAATTATGTCCTTAACTTAGAATTATGTACATATGTACATGTTAGCTTATTAAAGAATTATAGTGTTAACTTATAAAGGATATTCAACTTGTGTTCGGAGTAATGAATTTTCAAACGAAAAAGAGATGTCATACACAGAAAAAACAACTTCGACAAAAAATATTGTTGTTTGCAAAGGCTTAGCAAGCAGGAACTTCAAAAATATGTTCATATTAAATCTATAAGCCAGTTTGGATATCAACATAAAAGCAGAAATATACAATTTCTAACCAAAGCAATTTGAAAAAAATTCTCCAAATAGTCATTTTGTTTTTGTTTGAATAAAACTACTGAATTCTGGGTTTTTATCCATAGATTTTTAGTCACATATACTTTTCATTTGAAATCAAAAGAGTTGAGCGTCCTGGACAAAGCTATGTTTTCCATAGAGCCAAATGGATGGCTGCGAGACGTACTTAAAAATTCAAGACATGACTAAGTTTTTGTTTTCAAAGGACCCTTGGAAAAGATCTTCAGCAACATATTCATGTCAAGCGGGCACTCAGCTCTTAAATAAGATATATAATCTTGAAGTTACTAGACTTGGCACCTGGGACTTTAAGAAAAAAATGCATTTCAATGTAGCACTTTCATGTTTGCATATACAAAGTTCCTATCTTAGCAGTGACATTTTGCTATCAATCTCACCCAAAAATAGCTGTGGGCTCTTGGTCGATTAATAAAGGTAACATTTTTTAAAAAAAAATCAGTATGAACAAAATCTTACATTTTACTTTTTCAAAATATTGAATTTGAAAACTTATTGTTCGAACAAAAAATAACTACATACAACAACTTGATTTAAAAATCAAATTAATTAATGAATTTTTGGATTTAAAAAAGCTGTAGCAATATAATATAAGTATTGTCGTTGTTTTTAAGCATAATTTTAGTTTTGAGTAAGCTTGCTCTAGGTGTTTTTAGCACCGTATGCGAGCTCTGTATAAAATAATTGATTAATCAATCTGTCTTTGCTTAATGTAGGTACAGGTACAAAGCCAAGCCGAAATTTCCATTCACAACTGTTTTAGAGTTACTTTAATTTCCCCAGAACTTCTTTAGGCTGAAGCAAGGACGTAGTAAGACAAATATTTCGGAGGCGGATATGATTTACAAAAAAAAAAAAAAAACTATTATATGAAGATTTTGTATTCTTTAGTTACTATTCCCAAGTGACTCAAAAATACTTTTTATTTGAGTATTTATCATGAATTACACAATGTCTACAAAATTAACAATTAACATTTTTTTTTGCCGAGACGAAACTTTACTTTTCTGAAGGTGTTTGTTGGGCTTAATTCGAATATCACTCCTAAGTAGAGTTAATTGTTACATTTCGTGATTTATTTTTCTCAAAAATAATTTTCGTAAGCCGAGTTATTAAAAAAGGTCCGCCAAATAACTTTTTTTTTTTTGAAAATGCATCATCAAGATCGAGTGTAGCTTCGGCTGTGTGGCACGTAGCGCCGTCCTGTTGAAACCAAATGTTGTCAATATTCTCTTCTTCAATTTTTGTGAACAAAAATTCGTTCAACATGGCCCGATAACGATCGCCATTGACTGTAACGGCCACTCCTTGCTTAGTTGAAGAAAAATGGCCCAATTATGCCTCTGGACCAAAATCCGCACCAAACAGTGACTCGTTTTGGGTGTATCGGCTTTTTAATGTACGCGTGCGCATTTTCTGTGCCCCAAATGTGACAATTTTGCTTGTTTACATAGCCGCCAAGATCAAAATGAGCTCCATTTAAAAAGATGATTTTTTTGTCAAAATTGGAAAAGTAATGTCGCAATATTTTCCAGCGTTGTTCAAGCATATGCACAACCATATTCGTTCAGCGGAAAGATAAAACTAATTATCTGTCAAATCAGACATGAGCTAAGTGTTACCATTCACGAAATAAGCACTAGTTGAAAAAAAAAAAAACGTTAGATGGCGGACCCTTTATAATAATCTGTGACCATAACTAATTGTTTTTTTTTTTTATAATGATAAAATATAAAATAATGCGATTTGTGATTTGCGAAAATCACACGTAAGATTTAAAACAAAAAGTAGTTACTTTGTAAGAACGAATAAAACGGGAATAAAATCGGTACAGTCCTGTGTTTTCACAAACATTTATTACAAAATTTGCTAATTGAAACAAATCTTTTTAAAAAAAATTCTGTAGTAAACTATTTATTGTCATCTATTTTGTGTGTACACTTTTTCACACAAAATTAGAGGGAGGCATTGTATCAGATCACTGTGAATCCCATGGAAAATTTGCGGAAGCAAAAACACAAACTATTTTATTAAAAAAAAAGAGTACACGATTGACGTGCACGAACTTGCTTTTATGTTTAAGTGGTTTATAATTTCTAATAATATAATAATACAGTTATTACGAACTTAACTATCATTTTATCGTAGAAAAGCAAACAAATTTTGTTAAGAAAGTTTAAAATTTTTGTTTTAAAAACTGGATTTAGCAATAACATATTTTAATACTTGGTAGTTATTCAGCAATATTTAGAAAATAAAAAAAAAAAATTATTCCAAAAACCAAAAATATCGGTTTACCTAGCAAGCTGAATAAAAGAACAAAATTTACAAATTCAATAAAAATAAAAAAATTACGTATACGCCCGAGTGCACCATATTGCATTAATTTTTCAATAAATTGTGACCCCTGAAGAAGTTGAATGATTTCAACGAAACGTAGGTTGAAAATATGGAGTTATTTTAATTTAATTCGCATATATGTGTATGTATACATAACATAACGATAAAAAGAGCACACTTATAAACATCATTGCATTAGCTTTAATTTTGTACAGTGAGGCCCCCTTTCACCAGGAGTCCTCATGAAATCAGGTCAGTATCTTTATTCAAATATACACAGATAAGATGCAACGACGAAATGATGCACAAAATTCTGGTTTCACTTGATTTGCAAGGGGTTGTAACTTGTAACAACTGTATTAACAAAAAAAAAAACCAAAGTTCTTTGCAGTTCCTAAATTTACTTAAACGTCAATCAAAAGTTAATTCACAAATTAAAATTTCTTACTAATACAAAATAAACTGCATAGGACCAGTTTTACAGTGAACACTTACTGGAATAAGTTGCACTTAAAGTTTGCATAATGGTACTTTTTGGTAAATTTTTCAGTCTTAGTTAGTGACCCTTAAGTGCCCAACAAGGGATACTTAAGTGCAACTTATTCAGGTAAGTTCGCACTACAAAAATTAGCTTTTTGTATCCTATATTTCGCATTTAAAAGCTTCTACCGTAACTGTGCACTTACACTTTCTTACCAAATGTGAATTTTTGGATACACACTTCATTATGAAATCATGATTTTCTGTCATCTGAGCTTGTATATTGCATTTTTGTCACGCGAGTGTTTGATTTCCTTCATCTCTAGTTTTTATAGAACAAAATAACAAAGGTAAAGCAACCTACTTTAAACTTAATTACTCGTCTAATTCACCTTATTTAGCAAATTAAGTATCTTGGTACATTTGTAAAATGTACATGTACTGAACATAGCTCATAAAAAATTAAGGGGCTTATTGCGAGAGTCTATTCGACTTTAAGTCTATTCGACTTTTTCGATTCTATCAAATTTGAAATTAGTATCGCCTTGCTCAGTAGACTTATTGAAATAGAATCGATTTTCGAAAATAGAATATTAAGAGCTTTCGACTAGAGCTTTAGATTGAAATGTCAAATCTCCCCTAGAGTTTTGGAAAAGAAATATAGTTTGACGAAAATTTGACGTTTTTTGATGAAATAAATAGTTTTTCTTTTAAAGGTGTTTTCGCGTGATAACACTTGCAGTTAGGCTGCATAGCTTTCGCTCCGTCATATTTAACATTGAAGGTTTTGAATGAACAACAACCACTTGTGTTGGCTACCACCGAGTATTACATTTTGGCTGGAATTATTGCAATTTCATGGCTGCCACACCAATCATCAGATTCCTTTTAGTGGTGCTAAGTCTATAGTTCCAATTTTAAATTATAAATTGTTTTGCCGTCAACTGGATTCGAACCTAGACCAAGCTACCTCAGAGGCCGTTGCACTACGCATTGCACCACCGAGGTCACCTGATCGTGCCCATCCAAATGAAGGTTTTTCTAATTTACAATTGCATTTGGACAACTAGCATTTTTACAAGCCACACACAAGTTAGATGTTATTTATTCGGGTTCTTTCTTTTTTCTCATCTCCGTTATCACCGCAACAATTCGTTGCATAGTTTTTCTTCAAAAAAATAATTTTCCATAGCGCGACTGACTGCAAAAATGAACACCCGTCCTTTGGATTTTAGACATTAGATGAAAATATGCAGACATACATTTGTATAATATTATTATGGTACATACATATTTATGATAATGTGGTAGCTTAGCAGACTCCTTTGGGGTGCAGTGGTGATTTGTGCATCTTCAAAATGCACTTTCTCTAAAAGTCTTAATAACAGTTATAACAACTCGAAAAATCATTTCGCAATTGAATGTAAAGCTCCTTTGTACCAAATATGACATTGCAGCTTCTTGCAAACGGAAGGACATTGAGAAAATTTTTGGATTCATATAAACATCAGCATCAACTATAAAGACTTTTTGAAAAAAGTGCATTTTTATGATGCATTTTAAAAATGCACAATTTCTGAAGAACGTATAATAAGTATATATAAAAATCTTTAAAAAAAATGTATTATGGTAGCAAATTTTATATTGCAGCACATTTTAAGATGATTGAGTATCTTAAAGGAAGGACACCAAACATGGATGACGATATGAAAGTTCATATTGTACCAGAAGTTATTCTTTTCCACTTAAATACATTCTTATTAAAGGTTAAAACAAAAATGTACACAAAAGTCGATCAGAAATTCCTGGCCGAAAAAAATTGATTCTAATAGAAATTCGCAATACCGATGATAGACTAAAAGTCTATTCGACTTAAAGTCTATTCTCAATAGACTCTCGCAATAAGCCCCTAAAAACCAATTTTGATGTATTTATTAAGCTCAATGAATGATTATAAATGATTTCTGTTTGATTTGTGTTTATTAATAGGGGTGCAACCTTATAGTCTTCTAAACAACCAACGGAATAGTGTATATTTATATACTAGAAATTCGGCTGTACTATCATAGTTTAAAGCAATAGTTGTTGTTGTAAAGATATTTAAAAATATACAAATTATTTCTGAAAGCACTTGTCCATCAACAATCAAATTTAAAAAAATCATTCATAAGAACACAAATAAAAAGGAAAAAGCAAAATATATTCAAAATATAAAAGATTATGGAACACGTGGTTAATGTGTTTATGTTTATTATTTTTTCAATACGTTTTACCTGTAAATAAGTGCCCATTATCATAATTGAAAATTTTCGTTTTACTTTTACTTTAACTTAACATAATATTAATAAAACCAATCCGAACTGTTCAAAAATTCAATTTTGAATTAGTAATGTGAGTACCTTACCTATATATATGTATATGTTCATATATACATATAAAATATTCAACTTCCGAGAAATGTGTAGCTTAGAGCGATATTAAATTTCGAACTTTGTACGACCCAACAACCAAAATAAACCTTCTACATATCCATACTCGTACGTAAAACATTTCAAAATAAACAAATTTTCAATACCTATTGCTTTTGTTTACTAAGAACTTTCACGTTGTTATGGTTTTAAATGGTTATGGGCCAGCGATAGAGAAAACACATATTGTATAAATTGATTTCATGATACCTATAGTTTGTATGTCAAATATTGTATGAACTTATTATAGAAGGCTTGTTACGAAATGCTTTCTTTTAATGCTTATAATCCATTAATTAATTAAAATCGTATAAAGAATATAAATACATACATATTTTGTCGAATTGTAAAGAAAAAGTGGTAAATTTATAGTAAAAATTCTTTTTTAA
This sequence comes from Melangyna quadrimaculata, assembly GCA_949320155.1. NCBI lineage: Eukaryota > Metazoa > Arthropoda > Insecta > Diptera > Syrphidae > Melangyna > Melangyna quadrimaculata. The sequence continues at coordinate 87,157,019 of OX439484.1, forward strand.
CTCCTTGATGAGCTAAAAATTGTTTGGAAGATCTTCCAACCTCTCCCTCTTTGATACGTACTGCGAATTGTAGTCTATCGAAATTAGGTATGGAGAAGAATGGTGGCGGAACAAGACAGTATACTTAAAGGCGCTTATAAAAATGCTGATGCTCCAAATGCATTTGATAAACAAATAACACATCTCGACCTGTGATGTCAGTGGTCTAAAGCGGTGGAGTGCGTAGTGCACACGACTGCTAAGACTGGGCAAATCTGATATGCGTAGGTTCGAATCCTATGGTGTGCATAAAAAGTTTTTCAAATAAAATTGGATTAAAGCTCAGCACCACAAAAAGGAGACTGATGAGTGCAAAAGTGGCAAAGCACGAAATAGCTATATCTCCAGCCAAACAATTGGTGGTAGCGCCTTTAAGTTGTTGTTGTTGTTCAAAAATTCAATAAAAATTGTTTGTTTCATTTACTTTATAAATTAAAACTTATTTGAGAAGTATGTAATGTACCTTAATAGAACATCTGTTTTTAATCTACATTTAAATAAATCCACGGCAACCTGTTTTTATATGTAATATATGAAAATATATTCCATACAACTTTTAAAACGTATAAAATTTTACTCCGAAACTCTAACGACTATAAATAGGAATAGACATTAATGATACGAGTAGGTATCATCAAACAAGTTAGGATCATAAATTTGTGAATGGATTCTAGTTTGTATTATTTTGTTTTTAAATTGAAGCGATCGAAGATTTCCAAATCAAGTATTTACACAATTTTCGTTAGTATAGGCATACATTCATACATTATTTGGCAGAATTTTTTAATTCAGACAAATTTGCAATAATTCTTGTTTTGTTTATACAAGAAACTCATACATATCTATATGTAAATTAAACACTTTTCTGTCTGTGTTACATTTATTTTTCTTTCACCGGACTGTTTCTAAGAAAAATAAATTTGTACCTAAATTTAAATTTTTGTTTCCAATTAAAAGAATGTTTGATCAAGCTTGACTGAGTAAGCTTACTGGAAATTGTAGGGCAAATTGTAATAAAGATTCTTTGTTTAGTAAAATATTTTCTAGGGAATGCAATCCAAGTGTGTAGGTAGATTAATAATGGGTCATGAGTAAGTTCTGTTGATATGTAAGAGTTTTTATCTTTATTTTGTATATTGGAATTGGTTTACAAATTCAAATACTCATATTTTACAGTATTTATCAGTAGTAGCCCGTAGCGTTATGGTTAGTGCGTCCGACTGTCACGCTGGAGGTCTGGGATCGCTTCCCAGCCTCGTCCACCTAAAAACTAAAAAGTTTTTTTTCAGGGCTACTGCCTCTTGCGAGGAATTGACAAATCCTCCAAGAGTATCACTTGTCACGAATAAGTGCTTCTCGTCTAGCCGTTCGGATTCGGCACACAATTGTAGGTCCCTTCCATTCCTGTCGAAAGGCGCACACAGGAATGGTTGTGAGTTGTTAGTCACTAGGCCCTGGTTCTTCATGAGAGGTTGTGTCAACCGATTTATTTATTTTTTTTTTTTATTTTTTTCATGAGAAATTAAACTGTGTGGGTTGTTTTGCAGCAAGTTCAAGTAAATACCAGAATTCGTCCAAATCGTAAATTGAAAAATAGAATCCGAAGTAATTTCAACCGATGAATTTCCTATCGATAATTCTACTTCCAAGTAAATTATTCTAAAAGGTCATCACTAGTTATAACGTTTTGTTAAGGTGTTGGTGGATAACAAGAATTTTATATCAGGCCTAAGAAATATATTTATATTTTAAAAATATTTCATTTTATAAATAATAAAAGCTGTAGGCGCTTTTTATTTTTACTTACGATACATAATACCTTTCTACTAATGTACTGTACATATACCTGTGTGTATATGAAGGTTTTAAAAAGAAGGCTAAAGTTATGGTTTTGTAACAAAAAAAAAAAAAAATCAAATTGGGATGAAACTTGAAATTGTAATAAAAAGAAAGACGATAAAAGTGAGCGGTCTCGCAACACTGTCTGTCCGTTCGGCTATAACCTAAAAGTTTGCGGGTTTGTTTTCTGATCAGGACTTGTTGCCGGTGCCTTTAAGGTCATTACCTCCACTGGCTTTCTGATTTTGTTCGTAGGGCCAAAATAACGATACCTATATACCACAACCACTATCATACCATTTTATTTTGCGATAAACTTGTGTATGAAGGAATGTGTAAACAAAATTCTTACTCTAGAAAATAGTAAGAATCGTCCTAGAGGTAATTGTGTGTGTTGAATTCAAATCCTTCATCCATTTTCCGCTATTGGCTCTAATTTTTGAGATATTCCAGTCTGAAAATGGAATAAAACCATTTTTCCCCTATTTTTGAGATTTTGTAAAAGTCTGTAATGCTTTTTTTCAAAAAAAAAATTCACCGATTCATCAAAGTACTGCACTATGACATGGTCTTGGATAAATCAGAATCAGTGCATTTTTTGAAAAGAAGCATTTCGAATCTGTACAAAATCTCAAAAATGGTGGACATTTTCAGACTGGAATATCTCAAAAGCACACAAAGTAACCACTTAGACGAGTCTTACTTGCTCGAACCAGTGTAGGTCTTGAAAAGGGTGAAAGCTTAAAAGTCAACCGCTTTTTGGGGATTTTCAGCCATTTTGATACGCGAATTTAACATAAAAGTGGCCGCGGGGTTTGAAAGTACCATTTTTAAAAATTTCCGAGACGTAGAAATACTTTTGATATGGGTATCCTCTACCATTGTATATAAATATCTATAGTACTATCAAGAAACCAAAACGACGGTGGCGGTGCCACTGGCCTGGGAGGGCATTTGCTCTGTAGATAATGTAGAGTTAAAAACACATTGAAAATCTCATTAAATCTCTCTAGCGATAATTACTCCACCTATAGGCCTAGACTATCGTCCCGAAATTCGACTCAATCATAGTACTATAGGTTTTATATACAATGCCTCTACCTAGAAGATCCACGATACCCATTTTGAATCTGTGACAAATAAAAATTTATCGGACACCCCTTACCTTCCTGCCATACAACCAATATACAAAACAAAATTTGTCTAATAAACGGCTATTACGATTTTAATAAAAAAAAATAAAGAATAACTGCAAAAAAACATACGAAGGCCCAAAATTCTAAAATAAATGCAAAAAAGAGTGCTCTCTGGATTATTTTTCTATATAGTAGGCGATACTCCCAGGGGATAACATACCCAAAGTCCCCAGCCAATGGCCACGAGCTAAGCTTAGGAGGGGGGGTTAAGGGTACCCCTTTTTAGATTTTCGTTAATATTTGCACAACCTATCAAATTAGCGGAAAAGTCTATACAACGAAATTAGAGAAAAATGAATTTTCTATAAAATAAGTTATGTTCATATTTTTGCTTGGGGAGATGCGGGGGGTAGAAAAGTCAACAAATCTGAAAAAAACTGTTATTGTCTTAGATACTAAATGTTTGCTGACAAATTTACCTAAAAGAAACAAAAAAGGTAAATACCCATTCATTCATTGGTATTTCATCATGTCGTGCGTCTGAAAGTGTAGTTATAATTTCCTTTTTTTTTCTAAATATCCGAAACTATACGAAAAAGTTGATGTATACTAAATTAGCTAAATTTATTTAGCAAGAGTTGTTTTTGTACGACGTTAAGAAATGATAACGTTTTTTTAAAGGAACACAAATACAACATTTTTTGGCCGTAGCGTCCCAACTTACAATTTAACTTCTATAAGGGTCTATCGAAGTTATTTCCTAATCAGCAAATTTGACTCTATAAGACCTTAGAGAAACACATTTGGCCCACATTGAGAAGCTCGAAAGGTTTTTAAGCAATCATTTACAGGTTTATTGGAAGTACTCAATTTATTTCGCTAAGGCCTTATAGAACAATACTACACTCAAAAATTGCAAATGTAGTAGTGTAGTTTTGTTCAAGTGTTTCGATAGGCACATCTAAAAACCCTTATAAAAGGCTTGTCGAGGCCTAGGAGAAGCCTTTTCGAAGCACAATGCCAAACAAAATAAAAATAAATTCTTTATTTTTATTTCTACATTTTCTCCTTTATTTTCATGCAAGTAATTATTTTGTTCTGGAACTTAATGCACAATAAATATTTATATCTGAAAAAAAACACATTACTTACTTGATGGATTTTGCGAGATTTGAACCGAGGATGGTTGGGTTGCGAGTCGGGCACCTTAGGTATTGAGCTAGCCTGGCATATGAAAAATGAGTGCCAAATTGGAACCACTTGAAACCGAAATTAGCTTCCTAAAAACTTCCTTGGGACTTCCTGATGAATTAAACTAACTTAAAAAATACAGCAGACCATTCGTCTGTTGCTTGCAACGGAGTTTTTTTTTACTTAATGTTATTTTTTTTTTTTAATTTTTAATGTTTCCATGATTACGCATTAGAGAAAACATGGAAGTTGTCAAACAAACATACATTTTGTGAGACAACAATTAAAATATATGTAAGTTCCATTTTCATTGAAATCGATTGTTTTTAAGAACGAAAGGCTTTGATTTGACAAAAAATATGTACTTTTCATTTAGTACACAACCCATTTACTGACAATTTTAATTTGTATTTTTTTTAAAAACACTAATTTGCCACAATAAAAAAACATAAACAACGACCATCATTATGTTTTTTCAACTGAAAGTAACTTTTTAGTATAGATATTAAAAAACATTTAAAATGTAATTAAAAAACTACTGAGAAATGAAAGCTTCATACTAAGATAATTTTTGAACACATTCGAATTTCTTAACGTGACAATATTTTTTAACGATGAAACAGAAACTATACTATGGTCACCTCGTTTGTGAATAATTCAGCCAGCAGTAGCTTATTTTCACATCAATAGTACTTTCCATGCGAAGTACCAGCTTTTAATGCTTTCATGTTGATCGTACAACACTTCGCTAGGACTAAATAATCGCAATTATTACTTCCCGCGCATGCGCCTGAGAGGATGATTAAAATTATGTTTGCATAACCACCTCTTCACAGGTCTTATAGTAACAAATTAGGCTGACATCACTGCGCTGAGGCAAATTCATCGGAATAAATGCTTCTCGCGCAAGCGTCTGACAGAGTTCACACAATTATTATGCTTGTGTCGGGGTTATAGAACTAAAATTGGATGTCATGCTTAATCAGAGTTACCACTGCGATCAAATTTAATTCTGAGTAAATCATTTTTATTGGTGGGATCAGGGGGTATTATTTTGGTTTATAGAAATTAAAAAAAGACAAACAACGAATATGAATAAAGTTTATCTGTTTTTGTTAAATCATTTCTAATAAAAAATGATTAAATAATTTGTATTTGTACTGCAATTCTGAATATAAATTACATAATTATAGTTCGATGTAAAAAAATAAATATATTTTTTTCTTTGTTTTTCAAGTGAATTTAAATTGTTTTCTTTTTCCATATTTATCTCAATGCAGAAAATAAATGTATGTACCATTTTTGCTTTGGAAAATTTAAAAGCTTTACCTATACTCAATGAATCAGTTTAATTTAGATTTTTAAAATGATACAAATTTACCTATTTTTATTTTCATAAATAATTTGACCTGTGGTAACCCTCTCTCGGCAGTAGAAACATACATGCGCCGAACAGTATACAAGATAATGCTTGCATCAGGCTTTTCCTCAAGGGACTTACAGAAACAAAATAAATTGACATAATTCCACTAACAATTATACTTCCATTAGACTTTTGTACACATAATAGCTTGTTTCAGGCCTTTGTAAGCAGGCCCGTCCAGAGCTCTTGGCTGTGCTTCCTAATGAAAGCTTTTTCTTTGCTTTTATTTCGCATGCCTCTCAAAACTAATTGCTGGGAAGCTTTACGAAAACTATAATCAAATTGTAAATATTCAGGCTTGCAGAAAATTAAAGATTCTGCTTGTAATAGGTTTGTAGGAAGCTGTTTTCAAAAATATAGCTTAGAAAATTTGCAACTTCGATGTCCAAACTAAATACAAGCCTTGTAGAAATAATAACTTATAGAAATTCAAAAAATGAACCTTATAGAGGAAAAATTGTTAGTTGGGATAGAGGGGGTTCTTTATTACCCCCTTTAGGGAGAAAGAGTATTTCTTAAAAATAATATTAAAAACAACGGCGACACTTACAACAAGAAAATTTATATTCTAAATATAAAATATAAAATTCTGTTCTTTTATTTTATTTTAATTCCCCTCCTGAGCTTAGCTCGCCTGGGGGTATCCCCTACCATATACATGGAAAAAATAATCCGGCTTCAATGATTTCGACAATAATTGGATGGAGGAGGTCCTGAATAATATAAGCAATTTTATTGAAATATATTTTCAAAAAAATAGTTTTTGGATTTTAAAAAAAATATTAAACTTTGTTTTTTGAAAATTCAATATCTTGAAAAGGACTCAGTGAATTTGTTAGGTATTGTATTTTATTAAATTAAAGCATGCCTTATATTTCTCAAATGTTCAATAAATTTTATATATGAAAAATTTATTTTTAAGAAAACCGCTCTAACGATTTCTGAATTATTTTTTGATTTTCGAACTATTTTTTTAAACGATTTTATCGATTTCGGTTAAATTATTTTGTAAACGCTTCTACAACGTTCAAAAATATTGTATAGAAACACATACTAAAATAGTTTTTGAATGAAAAAAATATTGAAGTTATTTACTACCTTTTGGTAAAAGATACTTTTGATGTGTAAGCATCTAGCTCTAGGTATGGGTAAATTAAAAGTAAGATAAGCACGAACACAGCATCATTACATATCCGTTTCGCACCATTTTTTTTACCGAACATTTTTGACTCATGGAAGCCAATGGTTTGTGCATTGAATAGAGTAAACTGAGGTAATGTGGTATATGTCGGTAATGTGGTATAAGCATTTTTTTTTCGAAAACCAAACAACCAACTGGAAGTTTGGTATGCCTTGCTTACACCGTTGTATATACGATTTTATATACAATGGTTAACACATCCTCCCCTTGTGTCCCGGCACACACATTTTTTTTTAAAAACGTGACTTTGACAATGTTTCCTATTTTTTTAGCTTGTTGTTGTTTAATTTAAATACAAAGCTTTAAATACAAAAACTTTTGGGTCGCCAATAAAACATGACATTAATTGTTTGATTACTAATCTATTAGTTCGAATTTGGCCACTAAATTTGTTTTCAACTGTCATTGAATCATGCAAAAGCGTTTTTCCCCGTACTAGTGTTTTCAATCGATCATAAAATAATGTTCTTATAGTGAAAAAAAACACAAACTTATAGCTATAATATGTAAAAAGCGTTGACATTAAAAATCAATTTACCATAAAAAAACAGGAATTAAATTATACCAATTATCCTGTTTAGATATTTCTAACTATAAATATTCAATGCAATCAATAAGTTTGACGATTTTTTTCAACCCTGCAATTCACAGTATACAATTTATTAAATTCTCAAATGAACAATGAAACAAACAGAAACTAAAATAATAAAAAAAAAACATGTGAAAAACCACACACGCCACAAGAATGAATATCTATAAAATATCAAGTATTACAACGACCAATAAATGCATTTAAGTGGGTGAAGTTGAAGTATCTAAAGAATGCAATGAATATGTTTTCTAATTAACACCATTCGTGTTCAACGAGCTCAAAAAGAAAAAAAAAAAAAAAAAAAGATGAAAAAATTGCAAACATGTATCGAGTGCAAATACCAATGTCAGGCAATTATTTGCATTACATATAGCATATCCAATCCATCCATCTATGCGATCCGAATGAAGTGAAAATTAAATTCGCATGTTAATAAAAAGTCTGGTCTCAAACTCAATATATGCACCTATGTATATTAGGGTGGACCTTATAAAGGTTATTGTCTTATTTTGAATGACGTACCCCCTAAAAATAAAATAAATAAATTAAAAAAATCAGTTAAAATTTAAGCTCATTTTATTAATTGAATTAAAAAGTAAAAGTGACCTCAAATCCAGAAATAATTGTGTTTCGCCCAGGTATAACAGTGGGCTCGTCAGTCAGTCTGTTATACCCTACTAAGACACACATTTTTGTCGTATAACAGACTGACTGAAGAGCCCACTGTTATACCTGGGCGAAACACAATTATTACTGGAGTTGAGGTCACTTCTCCTTTTTAGTTGAATTATATTCGTTCACTCCACTTAAAACAGAAGTAATTTCAATATTTTAATATTTAAATTTCTTCATCTTCTTATAATTTTATAAACGTTAACCCGGGTCCCAAGATGTCTGAAGTTTTATATGGGAGATTCTATGTATTTTTGTACAACCAACTTTAAGAATTCATAACTTTAGCAATGATTGATAAAGAAAATTGAATTTTTGCACACATGTAGTAACTTTTGTCATGTTTTAAAAAATGTACCTATTAAACAAATTTGTACAATATTTATTAAAATTAAATATAAAAAAAAAATATTTTTGTTTAAATGGCTATAAGTAGGGAAATAACTGTTGTTCATTTTTTTTCTGACACACTTTTATAAATGTGACAAAAGTGACTTAATTTTTTTTATCAATTATTACCAAAGTTAAGATTTTTCAAATTTGTATTAACAAAATTACATGGGATTTCCCACATAAAACTTCAGAACGTCTTGGGGGCCGGGTTAACGTTAATATAATGACCTAAAATTTTACAGGATTTTTTTTTATTTATTTAAAACAAATTGGGAGGTGCGTCATTCAAAATAAAACAATGACCTTTATAAGGACCACCCTAATGTATATACTTCACATAAAGGAGTCAATTTATGTTTGTTTTTTTCCTTTTTTAACTGCTCTAAATTAAAAAAAAAGGTTAACGGATTACCTCAACACGTAACACTAGTTATATTTTTATTTTTTACTTACAAAATGTTAAGAAATTACGACAGAAATATGTATGTAAGGACTTTTATTTAACAAGAATTCAAAAATAAGGAAATGTTTTTTTTTTTTAAATAATTTACTTACGTTTGCAAACTTTTCGGTGGTTAAGAGGTTTAGTTGGATCACGGTAGTAACCTTCTTTGCAATAATTACAATACCGGCCTATGGTTGAGTGTTGACAGTCCAGGCACACTCCTCCAGATACTCGACGAGATTGTTTGAATAGGTCCATATTGAATCGGCATTTTCGCGAGTGTCCATTACAATCGCACGCTTAAAAGAAAAATATTGACAAATTGATTAATTTAATTTATAAAATTAAAAATAAGTAAGTACTGTGTACATTATATTAATCTAGCAATTAATATTTTTTAAATTACAAAATACAAATATAAAAGTCTAGGATCACACTATACCTACACTACTGTCTTTTAGGAGTGTAAAAAACACTATACAAATGCATTATGGCTTGCTTAGAAAATTTGGTCAAATTGTAGGGCTACACTACACGTTTAAGGGCAACATTTTTTTTTCAAATTTTCTACTTAAGTATAACTCATTGATTTATACAAAAACTACCGAGTGTTAAAGAAAATTTTATTTAAAAATTAAGAATGTATATTATTTCTTGTATTCTAAATTCCTGAAGGGTGAACAAAGGAATAAGTACATACATATATTAACTTTGTGTTCAACCTTATTCATATTCAGCTCAAGAAATATCTCGAGGAACGAAAGCTTCTTAATGACCGGCAGTACGGCTTTCGTAGCAATAGGTCCACTGGTGATTTGATGGTATATCTCACCGAACAGTCGAACAAATCTTTACATCGTTTTGGAGAAAGTAAGATTATTGCACTTGATATTTCAAAAGCGTTTGATAGAGTCTGGCATCAAGCTCTTTTATCGAAAATGCACGCATTTGGTTTCGATGAATCTCTTCTTCATTGGATTAGAAATTACCTTTCGGACCGTTCAATACAAGTTGTATTGGACGGTTTCAAGTCTGAAATCCACAAAATAAATGCTGGTGTGCCCCAGGGCTCCGTTTTGTCTCCGACTCTCTTCCTTATTTTTATAAATGATCTTTTGTCTGAAACTTCTAATCCATTAAACTGTTTTGCTGACGATAGTACCCTCAGTTTCTCATATTCGTTTACAGATTTTCATCCATGTCCTTCGGATGTGGAACTTGAACGGCAGCGTATGATAAGCTCACTAAATTCTGATCTCGACAGCATTGTCCAATGGGGAATCAAAAACCGCGTAGAATTTAATACTTCTAAAACTCAATGTTGTCTCCTGTCGTTAAAGCGAAACCCACCCCCAATGGCGCTATCCATGGACGGCACTTGCATCGAGGAAACCGAACAGCTCTCAGTTCTCGGTATGTGTGTCACAGACCACCTTTTGTGGAATGACCACATATTTGATGTCGCCAAAAACGCTGCTAAGTGTTTAGGTTTTCTCCGTAGATGCAAGAAGTTTTTTTCCCCTTCTGATCTGGCTGTGATCTACAAAGCCTTTATTCGTCCAAAACTTGAGTACAATTCTCATGTCTGGGCAGGAGCTCCAAAAACTCACTTAAGTTTGTTGGACAGAATACAAAAGAGAGCTTTAAAAATGATAGGACAATTACATCTCTCGAACACCGCCGTAATGTTTCATGTCTTTCCCTTTTTTACCGTTACTTTTATAAACAGTGTGTAGTAGCCCGTAGCGTAATGGTTAGTGCGTTCGACTGTCACGCTGGAGGTCTGGGATCGCTTCCCAGCCTCGTCCACCTAAAAACAAAAAAGTTTTTTTTCAGGGCTACTGCCTCTTGCGAGGAATTGACAAATCCTCCAAGAGTATCACTTGTCACGAATAAGTGCTTCTTGTCTAGCCGTTCGGATTCGGCATAAAATTGTAGGTCCCTTCCATTCCTGTCGAAAAGCGCACACAGGAATGGTTGCGAGTCGTTAGTCACTAGGCCCTGGTTCTTCATGAGCCGTTGTGCCACCCGATTTATTATTTTTTTTTTTTTATAAACAGTGTTGTAGTGAAATAGCCAGTTGCATTCCTCCCCTTAAACAATTCAATCGTAATACTCGCGCTTCTAGGAATGCCCATCAGTTTACCCTCGAGCCCAACTTCGGACGTACTGTTAAGTATAAAGATTCTTTCTTTAGTCGAACCACAAGAATGTGGAATTCTTTACCTGGCTCAGTGTTTCCCTCTTATTACATTATTCAGACATTCAAAACAAATGTTCATCGGTATCTCCTTTTTAACCCTTTCCTATTTCCTGAACGCTCGCATTGGGTGTAAATATTTTAAGGGTAATAATAATCCCTTTTGTGCGCGCAAAGTTTAAAAAAAACAAAAACCTTAAGTGACAGAGATAGGCTTCTTTACACTTAAAAAAGAAAATACTTAACAATTCCAAAAATATCAATTAAAAAATCAAATAAGACTGAAAATTCATTTCGAAAAACTTGATTTTACAAAGGGTTTTCCAATAAGAGGTTTAATTTCAATAGCCCGCTATTTGGGCAGCTGCCACTTTTGAAGTTATCATCTTTTGACTTTTGGGTCGTCGTGAAGCACCTTCTCGGCCGGCAATAGTGAAACTGGTGGGCAAATTTGAGTTGTTAGGACAAGTTAGTGATATGAAGAATCAAAATCGAGTGCGTCGCTAAGGAACAACTGAGAATATTGCTGCTGTAGCCCGTTGTGTTGACGAAAACCCACGTTTGTCGATTCCTTGTCAATATTTGCAATTAGGCATTCCACATACGACAATACATAGTATTTTGCATAAAGACTTACCCCCGTATTTATAAAGAAAAAATAGTTATTTCAGCTCCCGTGTTTAGGAAATCTACTCCATTGAATAAGAATTTTCCGGACTCAAACTAAAGGCAATTGGTAACTGCTCCATTCGAGTCCAGAATATTCTTATTCCGTGGTGTACTTTTCCTAAACAGGGGAGCTGAAGTAACAATTTTTTTTTAAATAAATACGGGGGTTAGATCTTAAGGCTTTTAAAGTTCAGTTAACACAATAACTCGAGCCGGTCGATTACCAGCAACGTCGTATATTCGCTGATTGGGTCCTTAAAATGCATCAAAGTGATCCGGATTTTCGAAAAATCGAAAAATCATCTTCAGTGATGAGCCCCATTTGCACCTCGGAGGCTGAATAAATAAACAGAATTGTCGCATTTGGGGCTCGGAAAATCCAAGAATGATTGTTGGAAAGCCTGTCCATCCTCAAAGTGTCACTGGTTGGTGCGGCTTTTGGGCTAGCGATGTGATTGCACCTTAATTATTCAAAAATGAGGCTGGTGCAACTGTATGAGTTAAGGATTGCGGTACCGAGCTATATGATTAATGATTTGTTATGGCCGGAATTGGTAGATATTCATGTGGACGACATTTATTTTCAACAAGACGGCACACGTGGCGGCGCGTGGCGCTGCATTAATCACTAGCAACGAAGCAATCGCAATTTAGCAAGAAAAGTTTCCTCATCGTGTTCTTTCTCGAAGAAGTGATCACAATTGGCCACCGAGATCTTGTGATTTAACACCTTTAGAATTTTTGTTGGAGCCACGTAAAAGATCAGGTCCATACCAATACTCCACAATCGATTCAAGGCCTTGAAGATGGAACTCGTAAAGTTATCGAGGACATATAGCTGCAAATGTGCGAATTGGTCATTGAAAATTTCATGAAGAGGATATGGTGCTGCAACCTTAGCCATGGCGGCCATTTAGTACCGTTTTTGAAATGTTAGATAATCAACAATTTTTACTTAATTCAGTTTTGTATGTAACTATAATGAAAACATATTTTTCAAATTAATATTTACATGTACCATAATTTCGAAAAGTCTCAGTCTCGTTTTTGAGTATGTGGCAGAAGGCAAGGGTGAACTGGGCAACCGAAATTTTGTCCGGTGGACCTCTGGTTCAGCAAAACTTACATAAAAGCCCTTGCCATACCTTTTGTTCCTTAGGTTAAAAAGTTTCTCGTGAAATTAGTCTTTTAAGTCTAAATATAGACATTTCGTGCCCCAAAAGGATCTTGTAAGGCCCTAATTCTCTCTTGGAGGGCCCTAGAACTCTGATGGGTGCCTCTGGGGCTCTGTTAGAGGCCCTAAAGCTCAGTTGGCGACCTCTACAGCTTTCTAATGACCCTTTTGGAAGCCCCACAGCTCTGTTGGAGGACCCCTCAACTCGGTTGGACGATGAATATTGAGTTATTAGTACCCAAAGGCGGCCGGCGATACCTTTTTAGCCGCAAAAATTAGTAAAATAATTATTTTTAATAATGCATTGCAGATATCTTCAGAAAGATGTCAAGAAAAAGATTTCTGTATCCCAATCAATGAAAATAAAAAAACTGAGCCCCGAACCTAAACAATCTGCAGCTCGCTGAGTATCCAGAACTTCCCAGAAAAATCTCAACTTTAACAATGAGATCAATTCTTATTCAAATCTAAGTATCCCAGACATCAACTCTGAATCAACCCATACACAATCTACAAATTAATTTTTTTGTTGGCGCCCAATTTAGATTTACGATTTTTTTTTTTTTAATTTGATACAGATCAACAATTTGAAGACGACAAATTGTCATTTCCCAAATAGGTCTCTATATAAAAATCAAAATAACAGCATCAGAAAATGGAACCCTTTATAATTAATTTATTCATTTTGTTTGGCGTTTGGGACAATAATCCAGGCCAGATAGATTATGGATTAGTGTTTTTTGCGAAAATATTGCAATGTGGAAACTTATTAAAGATTTTAAGATTTAAAAAAAAAAACATGGTAACATTATTGCAGAAATATTGGTTGAAGGAAAGAGTGAACAAAATTTGCAGTGCAGTTTTCGGAATAAATTCAGCGAGGTTGTAATAATAAATAATTAATTTTTCAAATAAATTAATTTTTTTTCAAAATTTAGGTTTTAAAATGTTGAATTGTCAAAATTCTATTTTAACAAGACTTCAAATAATAAAAGCTTTTGGAAATATAAATATTTATAAGTTAAGTTTTCTATAAATATTGCAGTATTTGTGTCCGTTACCCGTCAGTCCAAAAGTGCCGTTACCCTTTTTTTGTAAAGTTCGGTTATCTTTTTAAATATTTAACCTTTTAAAAAATATATAACATTACTTTTTAAAAAATTAACAATTGTGTTTAAAAAAACACGATTGTGTTTTGAGTCGATTTAACATTTATTGACAAAATATGGATTAAGCCGCTTTTGCCCTCACCGTCACCGCCATTTTTGTACATCAGAACACATTCTCAAGATATTGGTTGAAATGCGTTTTTTTTTTTTCAAAATAGTGGCCAGCATTTACAGCCGCACCATTTTTTCTGTAAATTGAGAGACTTACCGATCCTAGTCATACAATTTGATAAGATTTTCTTTTTTATACAGTACGCGCACCCTTAAAATGTTAAATTAAACACAGTGCAAAATGTTTGGGATTGAACTTTAGAATCAAGTGCAGTTAACGCGGTTCTTTTAAGAGAAAGAAGTTCTGTTAGTTAAACAACGGAAAGAAATAAGAACAGTTCAGAGTGACGGTATAAAATTGAATGACATCGTGTTTTTTTAGATACTGAACATTTATTATTTGGTATACAATTTGACGTTTTAATTGGTATAATAAATTCACTTGGTGGGTTATATTTTTGTGTGGGTGCGTTCAGCAGCTGATTAGACGTGTTTGGCAGCTTACATTCGTAGAATCGTAAACATTCTCCCAACACCGATGAGTGAAAGTCATCTAATTTTCTGCATCAATATGCTTTTGCGTCACTGTATTGTCATCCATTCTAGTTGCTTGATTGGAACCAAATTTTTGTTGTACTTGTCCATGCTTTGCCTTACGTGAAATGATAAGACGGATTACTAATATGATAACATTTAAGTACAATGATAAACACACAGTAATTTGACTTGACAACAAAATACATAGGTACATTCAATGATATATTTTTCAAATAATTTAGAAGGACTATTGTGGTGTTTTCAATTCGTGAGACCCTCGTTGGTGTACTTATAGGGATTGGCGATGATAAATCCTGGTGTTGAGCTAGGTCAGGTTTCAGGATTCAGGTATCGCCAAAAGATTTCAAAGAGTGTGTGTATAGGTTTGCAAATATGTGTATGAGTGTGTATGTAATAAGCAGAGTGCGAGCAAGGAAGGATTAAAGAGGAGATGCCGATGCACATTGGTTTTGAACCTTTCAATATCGAAATGGTAGGGAAAACTAGAGCCGGATAAGGCATTCCACATTCGGGTAGTTCGACTAAAAAAAGAATCTCTATACTTGAGAGTACGTCCGAATTTGGGCTCAAGGGTAAACTGATGTTCATTTCCTAGACCTAGAAGTTCGAGTATTACGGTTAAATACTTTTAAGAGCACTGCTTATGAAAATAACGTTAAAGCAACGAAAGACATGAAACATTGCGGCGGTGCTCGAGAGTTGTAAATGCTTCCGTTATATTTCTGTCACATATCATTTTCATATACCTCTTCTTTGTATCCTATCCACGAGATTAAAGTGGGTTAATGGAGCACCTGCCCAAACATGGGAATTGTACTCCGATAAAGGCTTTATTTGTAACAGCCAGATCAGAAGGGGTGAAACATTTCTTGCATCGCCGAAGAAAATCTAAACACTAAGCTGCATTTTTGGCGACATCAAATATGTGATCGTTCCAAAGAAAGTGGTCATTTTTATGTTTCTGCTGACTGGCGTTAAAAATTTCTATTTTTAATCATTTTATCAATATGTTATTTGTGGCCCTCTTTCTAAAAGTTCCGGAAGGCCGTTCAACTTTGACCCACAATCCACCCCTGATTATAAGTCTATAAATAAACAAAGGGCAGTCTTGGCACCTCTATGGATATATTCCTTACATGGATTTAATTTTTATTTCCCGTTTGTTTATATAAAAATACGAAACACTAGGAATACAAGAAAATATCCATTCCGTGTATCAACAAACACTTAAATCGTATGATGTTCAGTCTTAAATCTTTCGTTAACCTTCTAACGACAACAAGTATTTAATTAGGCACGCACTAGCTTGCAACTTGTGAGTTTCAAGTAGTAGCTGATTTTTGCATTATTATAAGATATACATACCATGTGCAATGTGCATAACTCAAACACTCGACTTTGTTGCGTGTATACTAGGTACCTACTTTACAGAAGTCACCAGACGACAGTTTTCTTCACGTTGTCATGTCACCTGCACTCGTTCTTCATCACACCACCAACAGCGAGTGTCGCGCGGATCTAATCACCATTAGAGCCACTTTATTAGCCTCAAAGTTTATTTGCAAACATCGCTCGCTCGATTTACTCGAACGAGCATGAATATAAGCAATCTCTTTATGAGCTGAGCATTGCGCTGTGGCTGCCCCACCTGCTGATGCTGTTATGCTAATTCCATGTCAAATGCATCATGCTGCGACACTCTTGTGCGTGTGGCGTTTGCAGGTGACATACACGTTAAATTGAATGACTATACCTCTGCCGTAAAGTCAACTAATAAACTGATTTACAACATGATTGTGGTAACATCATTCATATAAAATTTGTGTGAAGTTTCTAACAACAACAAAAACCAAAACCATATAGGAATGGGTAGGTACTTAAAAATGTTCTTAATCTTCCATCATTTTAATGCATCCATGTGGTTCAGTTTCGCAACGTTCAAAAATGCACCAAAAGTCATAAAAACTGTCATAAAAAAAAACTCACATAAAAGTTTGTGGTGAGTCTGGGGCTCTTATGGATAATATTTTCCTATCTCACAGATGAACCGCTAACTGCCGTCAGCGATTTTGCACGTGCTAAACTCATTTGCATTATTTAGAACTTCAGCATAAGTTTTGAATAAAAATGAATTTAATAACTTGTAGTACCTAATGTACAACATAAAAGGAGTTTTGAGTGAGTGCCTTAGCTAGCAACGCACTCAACACCCAAAAGTTTTAACTCTCCTTTAACAAGGCATTATTTTTTATGGATATGAATAATTTGAGGTTGTTTTAATGTTTTCAAAAAAAAAAAAAAACGTTTGCTGACTAATTTGTTTTGGTTTTAATACCTTGCTGATTTTATTAATCGCTTATTTACAAAGAAAAAAAACATACATTTTGGTGTAACAGTTAACAGTTAATTCTGAGAATTGTTGGTCGCCAAAAATATTGGACGGTTTGATACGCTTTTTAATTGCGATATTATGGCACAATATAGTGTCAAGTATTATTAAGCCGGAACTTATAATGTGTTTCGCCCAGATATGACAGTGGGCTTTTCAGTAAACATCGGCCAACATTTGTGCCTTAGTAGGATATGACAGACTAAATGAAGAGCCCACTGTCATATCTGGGCAAAACACATTAATTTCTGGAATTGATGTCACTTGTACTTTTTTAATTATTTTCATTCACTCCAATTAAAGCAGAAGTTATTTGAAATATTTTAATATTTTAATTTCCTCATCTTCATTATTATTAAGCAGGAACCACACCTTTCTCATGTGTTGTGTTGTGGAGTCGTGTTTCGCTGTCAGCTCATATATTTCATACGCCACACAGCAACACAACGCACGAGACAAATGTAGTTCTTCGCATATGAAATATATTGTAACAACAGTGTGTATCCGGCTTTACATCTGTGGAGAAAATGGAACTCAATCGTGATTTTGATAAAATATGACTTACCGAAAAATTCGAATAATGTGGTGTGTTCAGGAAAACAGATGCTCAAAAGGGTAGTTATGTGCATTCAAGAGGACACAAGCGTCCACAGGTTTTTTCTCAAAACCCACCTCTGTCTACCAACTCCTACTCTCACCTGCTAGTGGTGAACATCGGGTGTCTAGTACCTCAGCTAGAGAAGGGGTTTTAATCCCCGTGGAAAGCTGTTGGGGTCAGCCAACGAGAGAGGGGGGGAGTGTTCTCATTAAGGCACTTCTTCTTTCATCGAGGCGGCAGCGGACGAATTCTCCAGATGGAATCAACGGTGGCGTCTACAGTTTCAGTTAGGTTGAACTACTTAGTGAACGCCTTATATGGGCTACTACGTCATATTCGCAGCTAGGGAGCTCCATACCCTTGGAGTTATACTAAGGGTCTGGTCGTCCAGGCCGAGAGTTGTGCGTCGGGGTAACTGTCCTACCAGGTAAAATAGCTCTGTTCCGATGATTTTAAAGTTGACGACCCCAGCAAACGAAACAAGGAGAATGAATTTCGGATCTGCACGTGGAACGTCCTGTCTTTATACAGAACACGTGCAGCCAAACAATAAGTGGAGATCCTGGGCAGGCTAAATGCTGACGTAATAGCCATCCAGGAAGTCGTATGGGATGGACAGGGCATACGGAAACTGAAATCGTGTGACATCTACTACGGCGGGTGCTTTAAGGAGCAGGGTCAGCGGCTTTTTGGTTTTGGTTTTGTAATAAGGGGAAAACTTAGGCAAGAAGTCTTGGGCTTCTGATCTGTGTTCACGCCCCCCATGAAAGGAGAGAGGACTCAACCAAAGAAGCATTCTACGATCTCCTGGAGACAACGTATGATATGTGCCCTAAGTACGACGTGAAGATCATTTTTGGTGACTTCAACGCAAGATTCGGAAAGGAGGGCATCTTTGGTTCGAAAGTCGGAGGACACAGCCTACACGACGAAACTTCTGGTAACGGACACAGGCTGGCAGACTTTGCGGCGGGGCGAAATGTCATCATCTCAAGCACCTACTTCCCACACCTCAATATACACAAGGGGACTTGGCGGTCGCGTGATCAACTAACCGTCAATCAAATCGACCACGTTGCGATAGACGCGAGACATGCTTCCAGTATCTTGGACGTCCGAACGTTCCGAGGGGCCAACATTGACTCGGATCACTACCTGGTGGTAGCTAGACTACGTATGCGGATATCCATGACGCGACAACGCAGAGCAGATGCTGTGAAAAGATTCCATGTCGAGAAGCTTAAATCGCAAGAGACCGCCAGAACTTTTGCAGACCACGTAACTCTTAATCTCTCAGGAGGTCCCCCACCAGCATCAAGTGCAGAGGACCAGTGGGAACACTGTCAACAAGCCATCAGAAGTGCCGCCTTTGATGTGCTGGGTTTCACTAGGCGAATACAACGAAACCCCTGGTTCGATGAAGAGTGCCGGCTAGCGCATGCATCTAAGGACGAGGCTTACCAGGCAATGCTGCAGACTCGAACAAGAGCTGCTGAGAGAGTGGCCCGGGAGCTCTACGGGCTGAAACGAAAAGAGGAACGCCGACTTCTCAAGAGGAAAAAGAGAGAGCACGAGAAGCGGGCGGTAGAGTCTATTGAGGGTTGTAGCGGTAGGGGAGATGTTCGAAAATTTTATCAGAGGGTGAAGCGATCCACCCAAGGATTCAAGGCTAGAACGGAAGCCTGCCGAGATGAGAGTGGGAATATGGTAGTAGACACACAGTCAGTGCTGAGGATCTGGAAAGAACACTTCTCTAGACTGCTTAATGGCGAAGACAGCCAAGATGCCGCTAATAGGCAGAACGCTCCATTCAACTTGGACGATGATGGCCAAGAGTTCCGTCCACCAGACCTAACCGAAGTGCGGCTGGCGATATCCAAACTTAAGTCGTACAAGGCTGCTGGCGCGGATGGCTTGCAAGCTGAACTATTTAAATCAGTGGGAGATGAATTAGCTAGGAGCATACACCAGCTCATCTGCAAAATTTGGTCGGAGAAAAGTATGCCCGATGAATGGAACCTCGGTATAGTGTGCCCCATCCATAAAAAGGGAGATGTTCTGAAATGTACCGACTACAAAGGAATTAGTCTCCTAAACGTCGCTTATAAAATCTTGTCGGCCATCCTGTGTGACCGCTTAAAACCTTTTGTCAACGATCTGATCGGCCCTATCAGTGCGGTTTAAGGCCTGGCAAGTCAACCGTCGATCGAATGTTCACACTCCGACAGATTTTAGAAAAATCCCGCGAATTCCAGATCGATACACACCACCTTTTTATCGATTTTAAAGTCGCGTATGATAGCGTGAAAAGGGACGAATTATACAGAGCCATGTCGAGTCTCGGCATCCCTGCCAAACTCGTCCGCATGTGGAGGATGACGATGGAGAAATCTCGCTGCTCCGTCAAAATTGGTAAGAACACCACCGATTCCTTTGATGTTGAGAAAGGATTGAGGCAAGGCGACGCGTTATCATGCAACCTATTCAACATCGTTCTTGAAGTAATTGGACGCAACGCGCATGTCAACACCAGCGGTACAATTTATCAAAAGTCTGTTCAATTGCTTGCGTATGCAGATGACATAGATATTGTCGGCAGAACGAAAAGAGCTGTGGCAAGCGCATTTGCGAGCATTGAATCGGAGGCGGCTAAAATAGGATTGGTGGTTAACGAGGACAAGACGAAGTATATGCTGTCATCGAGAGAGGAATCTCAACATCTTCGACTCGGGCAAAATATCATGATGGACGGATATAACTACGAAGTTGTCAAGGACTTTGTCTACTTGCGCTCCATTATTATCTGGCAAAATGACATCAGTGCAGAGATCAAACGAAGAATGAGTCTTGCCACCCGCCGTTTCTTCGGTCTAAGAAGACAAGACCTCTATGTGGCAGAAGCATGGACACTGAAAAATCGGATTAAAATCTGCTAGAATGCTTT
Source organism: Melangyna quadrimaculata (assembly GCA_949320155.1). Classification (NCBI taxonomy): domain Eukaryota; kingdom Metazoa; phylum Arthropoda; class Insecta; order Diptera; family Syrphidae; genus Melangyna; species Melangyna quadrimaculata. The sequence goes on from OX439484.1 coordinate 87,177,702, forward strand.
GAGAGGAAGATTCTTCGTGTGATTTTCGGTCCGGTGTGCATCGAAGGAGTGCAGTGTGGAGGAGAAGTTTCAACGACGAGCTATAGGGGCTATACATCGACGTTGACCTGGTCAAAAAGCTGAAAATACAGCGGCTGAGATGGCTGGGGCACGTGGAGCGTATGGACAGCAAAGCACCTGCCCAACGAGTCTTCGAATCCAACCCCAATGATGTACGCAGCAGAGGAAGAACCCATAACAGGTGGCGCGCACAAGTAGAAGAGTTGATGAAACTCGGTGTGCGCAACTGCAAGCTAGATAGGGACAGAGCTGGCTGGAAGGGCTTGTTAGTTGAAGTCGAAGTCCATCATGGGCTGTGAACGCCATCTTTCAATAAATTGTGATCATTTGAATTTTTGTGTGCGATCTTCTTCTTCTTCATTTAACCGGCGATTGTCATGATCTCGAGGGGGGCACAACTCTCCCACTCAACTGCTTCCCCTAAGGTTCCACTTGTGGGGTTCGCCGGGTTGACCTTAGAAAACATCGATAGGCCTCCTGTTTTGGATTGTTCCATGTCTGAGGCTGACTAAACCCAAGTGTCGTTGCATTTTTTTCATCCAGGAGTGTTTGCGCCTGCCTTTCTTCCGCGATAGTGTTGCAACGTCTTGTGCTATTGCCTTTTAAACTGGGTTCTCATGGCATCTTCTTTGTACATGACAGTACCAGCTAAGTTGGTCATGCTATATTTTGTCCAAGATGGTATTTTTTGACGTGTAGGCTTCCTCGGATTCTCTTGCTTCTTATTCGATTGCGCTTTGTCACTCCTGCTGTCATACGAAGCATCTTCATTTCAGCTGCCGTCAATTTAATCCAATACTTCTTGTACATTGTCCAACACTGTAAACCGATTATAAGCGCTGGACGAACAACTGTCGTGTAGAGCTTTTATCTTATGTCGAATTCCTTACAGTCAAAAAAATTCGAATTTTTCTGAACAAATCGAATTTTTTCTAAACAAAATCGACTTTTATGCTATCAAACAAATCTTGCGTTTTTAGCTAGATTTCACATCAAATCGGACACACACTATCAAGATTTGACATTTCTCATGCATCAAGATGGAATTAAATGTTCTCATTACAATTTTGTGACGAAGTTAAAAAAGAAAACAAATGTTTAAGTGTTCTTAATTGTTTAATATTTCAGTGATTGATGAAAAAAAGTAAAGATAATTGTGCGTATCTTCAAGAAACAAAAAATCCCATTAAAATAACATACAATTCGCGAGGAAATCACGTTGCAAAATTATTTTTCTTCGTCCTCTAGTGAAATATTCAGAATAGGTCCTCGCTGCTGTGTGTGGATTAATTTTGGATTGTAATTTTTTTACTTGATTACGCGCACAATTGTTTTTGATGTTTTGCAATTATCAGACGAAATATATTTGTTTTTAAATTATCAAAACAACGCGAAAATAAAATACACTTTAATATTTGCTTTGTGCGCACTACTTCTTAGTTTTTGTGCGACAACAAAATTCCTGTCAAATTGCACTCACACAATCACAAAAAAAAAATCGACTTTTTTTATGAATTCCTTACAAAAAGAAAAAAATTTTAATGAAATCGACTTCAAATGGTTGTAAGGAATTCGACATTAGTTTAGGGGGCATTTTTCTATCACAGAAGATGGCAGAGTTTTCCCGCCACTTCATCCACCCTACGATTACGCCATTTTTTGAATTTTGGTGTGCTATGTTTTCTATATTTTTTTTTCATTATTGTGTTGTACAAATTATTGTTTTTATTAAATCTGTTTTTTCGTACATTTCTCGAAGGCAATTTAATATTATTTGTTTTAAGGCTTTGAAGTCTTCGAACCTAAGTTAAAAATAAATAATCAGTAAATGGCGCCCGGTCCTAATTAATCAGCCCGATTCTAAATAGAAATTTCCAGGGTAATGCTTCCCTTTTCCCTACTCTCCTATTCTAAACTATAAATTCCGGGATTTTGTTTTCCCTTTTCCTTGATTTAAGCAAACTTCGAATATGATAAATAATACTACGAGAAATAAGCTGGCATTCTCACTGTCCAAAAAATGGAAAACGTTAATAACTTTGATGTGAGGAGCATTTTAAATTTGGGAGAACAACTCTCCCGGGGAGTTTTTTCTCGGACTTTTTATGAACTTACGTATGGCGATAAGCGAACTAATTTAAAGTAACTCTTTAGGCTTCCCTTTTAAAACAATTCCCACACAATATTTGATTTTATTGTTAAACCCGAAACTGTATTTTCTAAATGAATGCATTTAAACAAAATCCTTTCTTTTCAATAAAAAAAAAAAATAATCAACCTACTGTGCTACCTATAAAAGCACTCTTTTGATGGGTTTGACACTCATTAAATATTATCAAATACCAAACATTGATATAAAACAACATTATAACAATCTATAGTCATAGACAAAGGCCTGCAAATTACAACAAAGCGTCCGTCGTCGACAAAAGTTCGAAATGATTTATAAATGTCATTTTGGTCGTTGATTTTACGACTTGTTGTTTTATGTTATGATGGTGAAAAGCGTTTTTTTTATTGTTGTTTTTTTTTTTCTATTGCAGCTCACTCGGCCTTAAGATTGTGATGCTGATTAAATATTCATGAATTTCTAAACAGTAATTAAGTTATTTGAAAATCTCAGCCCCGCGTCTGTCACTAGAAAATTGGACTTGCTAAAGTATTCATCGGGATAATTAAAAAAGACCCATAATAAAATGAGATTTTAATTTATTAAGACGCGAGTGCCTGCATTCTGAAGAAGTGCGAAGAGGGAATTGAATTAATTATTTCATTTCACTGCCTAGTGATTGTGTAATCGACAAATTAAAACCCAGTTTTATGTAGCTCTATTATATAGAAGCTATAATATGCTGCTATATCCCATTTGTGTATCTATTTACTTCTGTATGCAAATACATTGGGTAATATTTACATACTTCTCCTTAGATTGTTTTTGCGTTTTTGTTTTGATAAGAAAAAATCTGCAAACAATTTGTTGGTTTAATTATAAATTTTTTAATTGAATAAAATCTTTTCATCTTTTAGGTAAACATTGAACGTTTGTTTAAATTGCTACACACACGGTCGGTGGTATTTGGATATGGATATATTTTCAAACGCGATGGACTCGTTTGCGATTCAAGGTCTGTTTAGAATGGAAAGTATTGAACTCAGTAGCACTGTCAACAAACTTATACTTATGACAATAAATAAAGATGAATGATAAAATAAAAAACGGTACAGATTTCATGAATAAACCAAATGCTCCACCCAAAAATTAAACAGTTTAATTCAAAGGCTAAGGTACTCGATATGAAATTCGAATAGGCAACAGTTTAGTCTAGAGTCTAAAGCTTAACCCTATTAGAGTATAAACAATCATGTCTTTGTTTATTCAAGAATGATCTTATAAAAAAGATTAATTTGAACGTAGGTAGGTACCTATAATAATAATAAAGTTTAAGTTTAGTACTTTTAACTCAAATTAGATGGAGATCGTCATTCGTAACTGATTTTAATGATGGTTATACAAACAAATGTGTGGGTATGTTGAAAAATGAAAATGTTGTTATACTATATTTAACTACTATTTGAATTTTAAACAGTAGGTGCAGTTATTAACTAAAGTGTTTTGACAGTTGGCAGCACATCTTATGATGGCTTTATTTAATAAACGTTATTTGATGGTGAAATGGAATGGACATGGCCACATGGTCAGAATTCTTCACATTTCGAGTTTTGCTTGCGCTCAGCGTTTTTATCAAATTGGAAAATGACCTGAATAAAGCGTTTAGATCAAGTCTTTGAATTTTATCTTTTGATAGAGCGGTCTTAGAAGTCTGACATTTGTATGTATGATATTTTGTAAAAAAAAAGGGATGCCTACTGAACCGAAAAGTTTGAAAATGTATGTATATTTAGAAGTTCACATGTATTGGCCAATTTGGGGTTTTCTTAAACTTAAATCTGTGAAACGGCAATAATTGTATGTATGTATGTATGTGTTATTTAGGCGTAATAATCTTAAATTTAATATAATCGAAAAATCGAACAAACTCAATCAAGGGTTGATGACAAATTTTTGAATTAAAAAAAAAACTGCCCAAAAATTTTGAATCCTACTTTCTTCTAAAATATTGCTAGTAAATGAGTTATCACGATTCAACAGGAGAAAACCTAAAATTGGTTTTATGGATTTTAACAAAAAAAAAAATTGTTAAAAAAAACAATTTGTAACTTTCAAAATTCTCAACGAATCTTAAAGATTAATGTCCTTAAATAAAGTTAAAATACGGTCCTTCATTTTTGTATTCAAATTTTCTGGAAGGAAAGACAGACTAAAGAGTTGAGGGGTAGGTGAGGGTTGCCAAAAAATAAAAAAATTACACCAAAACTCTCGCCTCAACTCTACATAAACATTTTAGAAAGATAAATTTAAAAGGAGAGTTACCAGAGGCATTAGATCAACAATTGTTTTAATAAGGACCGAAAATTAGAACTGATGACTGACACTCTTTTCTTGATGTGCACGAAAAAATGCATATTGATGGACAATAAAATATTGAAAGCAAATGGAAACAACAAAATGAAAATTCCTGTCGTAGAGGAATTGATCTAGATGAAAATTGATACGCTAACTTCACAGACTAATGTTACTAATTTTGTTATTATTTTATTTAATCTTATTCAGCTTTCCTTATTTAATTTAATTTAAGGTATTAGGGATATACCTATTTACTACAATGACTAAGCAAAAAATCCTAAATAGCTGAATTTTGGTATAAAAATTCGTTTTTAATCTTCTGAAACTGTAAAGTCATCGTGATATGATATGAGTGGGACAAGTGTCTATAATTGTCAAGGGGCATATATTTTTTTTTTTGAATACCTCGGTCACAAAAACCAAATATTTATAACCAAAATTAAAAAGATATGCACAGAGAGTTTTGTATATGATACTGCAAAAATATATAACTTGTAGGTTGGATCAACAAAAGAAACCAAAATAAACAGGAGGGGGTCTATTTCTAACCGTTTAGGTGTGAGGTGTGTTTTTGTTCAAATTGACTTAAACAACAATAAAACCGTTGTATGAAGACAATATTTTTTGGGACTAACTGTATATTTTAATCTATGACAAACAAATATTTAGAATATTAAGCTGATCAACCTCTGTCACTTTGGAATTGTTTCCTTAAATCTACCTTTTTTGTTTCAAATTTGGGACTAAATTATTCCAATCAATTTTGTAAGTTATTTTCTAAACCAAAAAATGTATTAAATATTTTTTTGATAAATGGTAGGATCTTTGACAACCCAATAATTTATTAGCGGCACTTATACCGATGTGGTTTCTTTACATCAAAAAGTAGTTAGTTGCCGGTCATTCAAATTTATTTAAGTTGAAGTTGAAAGGTAGGCAAGTTTGAATTCCAATTTCAGTAGTAGACCCATATGCTAAACATGGTTTAAATGACCAAAAATCCAAAAGCGACGGTGAGGGACAAATTTTGGTTTAATGGTATATAAACGGTGACTTAGAATATTGAGAAAAAGTCACAAAACCATTATTTGTTCTTATCATTATAATCTTCTGCAAAATTCTTGATTTTGTTGAAATTTGCAGTAGAAAATGTCTTAAAAAAGCTTAATTTTTAACGGGAAACATAATTTTTTTTATATTTTTGGCGAATTTAATTTAAAAAAAGGTCTTTTTTTCAATGAACAATGTTTTTATTTTTTAAAAATTTTATTTTGTATCGTTAAAATTTGAAATGCTGTATTTTGGAAACCAGTGAGATGGGTTTTGTCAAGTTCAAGCAAATAATGTTACTTTGAAATCGGAGAACAATGTTTTCATTTAAAATTAGTTATAATCACCAATAACTGAAAAAAGCGAGAAAAAATCGCGGTTTTTCTAATTTTTTACGACGAATCGGTCCCCGATCGAGGTCGAAAACATCGGTTATTCACTAGGCCAACATCCTGAACAACTCAGCAAAATATAAAAACTATCAGATTCAGATTTGATGCAAACGGTTCCTTAAATACAAACGCCAAGTTTACTGAACTATTTGTCAAGATCTCTGTTTCCGTAAATGTCACTCATATCATTCATGTCATCAAATGATAGTGTTGAAAGTTAGCAGATATGTTTGTTTCTATAACTTATGCCATCTTATTTCAAATTATATTAATAGAAAAATAGCAGAATTGCAACCCTGGCGTAGATTTCTCAAATAAGGGTGGTCCAACAAAAACGCACGATGTTAATTGTTTTCCTAGAATTATCTTAATATTTTTTTATGATAGAAGGATCTATGAAAATTATGTGTGAAACAAAATATCGACCAAATGCTCGCCACGGCTTCAATGACATACCTCTATCCGATTGTCCATATTTTCAATGACTCTGAGACATAATTGAGGTTCAGTGTCGTTAATGTGCTGAATTATCTCATCATTTAGCTCTTGAATTTTTCTTGACGTACACTTTTTCTTTTATATATATCCCCAAAGAAAGAAGTCTAACGGAGTCAAATCACATCGCCACGACCACGTGAGATAACACGGCCATTAAATTTCTCGCCCAAAAGAGCCATTGTTTTAGCTGTGTGAAGTGGGAACCCCGAAGTCAAAATTTTTGGGTGGGGTTTATCAGAATCGTTTGTCCATCGTTTGTCCACGTTTGTCCAACCAAAGAAACCCTCAGGAAAAAAGTTATTAAGCTTTTCTTTTTTATAGCAACTCCCCAAAATCAAAAAACTCATCTACTGCCCCCAATAGATGACTTAGGAAAATGAGACTAAGTGCGTTCGTTTATCCGCCGGCTGTTTAAGATAATTCACAATAATAATTGTTTTTCTACCCTTAGTTCGAAAGTTATTCAACATTTCTTTTTTAAAGCAACCCCAAATTTTTTTTTTAAAAAAATCGTTTAATCTCAATCGTGTGTCCACCGTTTGTCCAGGTTAGTCCAGCAAAAAAAAAATCAACATTTCGTTTTTATAGCAAAACCTCAAGTCAAAAAAAAAAAATGTTGAATAACTTTCGAACGAAGGTCTGAAAAAATTTTGTTTTGCTGGACTAACCTGGACAAACGGTGGACAAACGATTCTGATAAACCCCACCCAAAAATTTTGACTTCGGGGTTCCCACTTCACACAGCCCATTGTTTCTTTGAATGTGTCGCAAGTGGCACCATCCTGTTAAGCCTGATCCTTATCTGTGCCGTATGTTGTGTTGTGGAGTCGTGTGTCGTGTGTCGCTATCGCTACAATGTATTTCATATGCGTAGAACCAGTAGCGGATCTAGGATTTGGCTGTGGGGGGGGGGGGGGCTTTGAGTTTGGAAATCCAGTTTGTAAATTTGAAGTTATATAACAGAAAAAGAATTTTGACATCACTTTTTCTTTAATACTAGTCGTGTTTTTTTAGCCTTTATATCCGCTCCTATCGCGCTTTAAAATTTTTTCAAAATAAAGCACAATAACAAGAATTTGGGATTGAGCTACAAGCCAATATTAAGACTCAGCAAAACATGGTAGTATAACTAATTTTATAACTTCAAGTTCTAGCCACGTTACAGCCTCAACCATACGACCAAATTCGTTTATTTATATTGCTATATAATTGATTAGGTATTAAGTGCCCACATATGTAAATTATGTAAGTGTTTGTTTAAATTAGCTGAAGGTACGCTTTGAACTTCACCTTTTTAACAAAATTTAAAAACTGTTTGTAATGCTAGTTCAGAAAAATGATACTTAAGTGGTCTTACTGGCAAATCAACGAACCTACCTGTTTTCTTAAAATTGTCACTGGAAAGCACGAAAATAATATTTTGTGGATCGAAAAATAAAATATCAAAATTTCAAGACTTTTAGTCGGGCATAAGAAACAGCTGCTCTACACTACAAGTGTTTATGAATTCTCGTTTACGCTGCACCTACATACACTTTCTATTCCTGCTCAAAAAATGTGTCGATAAATTTGTAAGTCACTCAAGAGTCTATAGAGATTGTAAATATTCATGTTCATCTGCAAGATTTTTCTGAGTTCACAGAGTTTCTCACGCTTTTGGAATTTGGCTCCTCGACTAGAGAATTTGTATTGAATTTGACCTTTGAAATTTTGAAAACTAAGCCCCAAAATTCTCAAAGCCCAACCAAGAACGTAAGAAACAATTCCTATTGTACTAAACATTTACACTAAGCTTTACACCCCGGTGATCTCTTATTGTTTTAGCCTTAATTGCGTTTCTTTCGTTAAATAAGCTAAGTTTTTAGTGTAAACAGTTGTTGCTTTTGACAAGTAAATGTTAAGCCCCCACCACGTTTTTTTTAAAATTATATCTTCAAGCTTTAGCCCCAACCTCGGACTTTGACAATCCTTAGACTTATGCCGAAAAAGCTCTCTGGAATAATGTTAGTTTTTAGGGAGTTAGTTGTTTAACCCTGACTACGTTTTTTGTCCAATATTCTCAGACCTTATTAGTCCAAAGTTGTTTTTTTTTTCAATTTTCTGGGTTTTGTTTTAAGGGAAAATTGTCGTTGCATGAAACATGCCCATTATTCATAGCCCAGAATTGTTTTTTTTGTCCAACTCACTTCAAGATTTAGCCCTAACCTTAGGGATTAGAAAACAAGTTGCAGAACATGTTTATTGTTCAGCCCCAACTACGTTATTTTGTCCATCAAAATTCTCATCTTAACAATATTTTAGAAGAATATTAAACTCTACACGTTGTAATGTATTGCTTTCTTCATTTCAAATTATATTAGCAATCGGCTGTGGGGGGGGGGGCTTTAGCCCCTATAGCCACCCCCTGGATCCGCCACTGCGTAGAACCATATTTGTCTCATGTGTTGTGTTGCATTGGGGCGCATAAAATATATGGAATGACAGCGACACACGACTCCACAACACAACACACGACATAGATGTGAATCAGGCTTTAGAAGCACATACCGTTCCATATCCTGAATGCATGGCCACAAGAAGTCCGTATTATCATCTCGCGATAGCGAACACCATTCAAAGTAACTTCTTGGCCGACCTCATTTTCGAAGAAATACGGCCCGATGACGCCGCTAGCCCATAAACCGCACCAAACTGTTATGGATGCATCGGCTTTTCACATTTCCTATAAACCCGGTTTGCTGAAATTTGCGCATAATTCTACCGATTGTGGACACATTTGGCGGATTATGATGAGCAACAAAATCCGGAAGTGCACGAAATGTATTTTGATTTGAACGCCCATTTTCCTAGAAAGGCTTCAACAATCGTAACGCGCTACTCAATTGTGTACCGCTCCCATGGTTGAATCTGTCAAATACTGAAACAAAGAAATGTCAAATTAAATTTGGCAAAAAACTTGACGTTAAGGTGTGACTCACAATTAACATCTGGCGTTATGCTTGGACCACTCTATATGCGATTTTTTTAATTTTCGGAAGAAGAGTACACTGTCAAAATTAGAAGTCCAAAAGAAAATCGAAATAAAAAATGCTTCGTTCACGTAATTTGGAAATTTTTTATTTAATCTATGGCACAAAAAGTGGAAAATATTGGGTAATACTTAGCGCTTAGCTGAACATCTTTTTGGCTGTAAGTTGCAAATTCAAGTTCGACACATGGCATCACAATTCAGTATTTTGTTTTTTTTTTTTGTTTAAGGAAAATCGGAAAGCTTTGCGAATCCATAGCCCTGACCGTTATTTTCACATTTGCCAATTAATGGTTTTAGGCGCCCTTTTCTATAGATGGCTCCTCAAAAAAAACAGAATAGTCTACTTGTTGGTATATAAATACGCCACTCCATGTCGTCATCAGCAAACATCTTCAACCACCTTTTAATCCACTTTTACGGTTTCATTTGCTCATAGGTATATGATTGCTCAGTGAGTGGGAATGCGAACAACTTAAAAGCACATTAATATCAAAAATATTTTGTGTTGGAAATAGATTTCTTCATCACCTTCTCATACTACCTTGTAGAAATGTATGTAGGTATGTACAAATGTATGTTTCTCTCTCAAGTACCTACTTATGGCCAGGAAATAAGTCATTCGTTCGAGATCCAAAATCATTAATTCTCACTTTCATGCATTTCGATGATTAATTGCAACCGTATTGAATTTAGATTCCAACCATTAATCTGAAGCGGTTCGGTGAATGTTTCAAAGCTCATAATAAACGCCAACACTCTATATTTGTGTGCTTTGCTGTGCTCTTGTGCATTCGATAACCCTTAAGCTTGTGTGTGTGTTTATGGATTGCATTTTCCAAATAGCTTCCCGACGCGACCGACGACCGACACCGGTCGGTATCTCGATTTCGATTAATCCCCACACTCTGGCCTGCGACTGCAACTAAACCAGATTTGTCCGATTGTCACTATGTCTCAAATCGTCAATTTATTACGGGCCATGTTGTTTTTCCTTAAATGTCTTGTTACCAAACGTAGAGAAACAGAGAGAGTACCTATATGTATATTTTGACCATCAGGTAGGAGCTATTAATTGGTAACCAAAACTGAACTGTTCACTGTTGTTGATGTCGATATAGTTACCCTTATCACGTTACACGTATATTCCCATGTCGCCTATCGAAAAACATTGCCAGCTAATGAGCGTGCGAGGGCTCCATGATGGGATTAAGGCTTTCGTTTGGTATTTGGTGGTATGATGGGAACGTTTAGTTTTTTGTTTATTAAGTTACTATTTAGTGACATGTTAACCTTTATTGTTTTAACTTCCAAATGATGTCTCGTTACAATATTAAGAAACACGTTCATAGGTTAAAGAGAGTTTCCAAAACCAAAACAAATAAAATATCCAATGTCATAACTTTGGACTAATGAGTTTATTTTTCTGTCCCGATAAACACACTCTTACTTGGTAATCTGGGTAGATGAGGTTAATTCTTTGGGTCTTGTAATATCTACTATAGCTTCGACCATAAAAATGTTAATGCTTTCTTCATAGTACAACAGTTAGGTATGATGTAAAATAAGTTTTAAAACATTTTTCGGGCAAAAAAGTGCTATAACCTCGCCACCGCGGTCCAGAGGATATGATAATATTATGTTTTTGTACGAATTACTCAAGTCCAACGCAAAAAAGTTATTAAACATAACTTTTGTTGTACAATAGGTAGGTACTCATAACGTGCATAGATAATTGCTCAAAAGGGTTTTATGACCTCGTAATATTCTATTTCTACAAGATATAATACTTTATGAGTTCATCGTTTTATGGTCATGTTTTATTTTATTTTTTCTGCGGAGTCTTTAAGAGCCTTTTATAATTTTGAAATCCACGCGACCAACGAGTGAACTCATAAAAAAATGAACTCACACTATATACATTTATTGGAGTAGGTATATATTATTCAAAAATATGTAGATTAGTGTAGGCTTTGAGAAGCATGAAATTGCACTTTAATTTATAAAATTAATGTTTTATGCATTCAAATTTTAACTATATGGACAGTTTTATTTATTTATTTTTTCATTCACCTCTGGTATTGGTAAGGTTCCCAGATCTCAGCTCAGGTGTTGCTTAATGAATGCTTAATGTATGCATTTTTTTTTGTTAACGAGCTTCAAATAAGAAATTCGGTCAGAAAGTGTGGTAGCAAAGTGACATTTTGCCCATTTGACAGTAGTTTAGTTGTTGTAGTCATTTGAAATTTTATTAAAGTTTATTGTATTTCTGTTGATGATAATCTTAATCTATGATATTTAATTTTACAAAAGATAAAAAAAAACAATGCAACTTGTTATAAATTGAATATAAATGATTATGATAGAGAATTAATTTAATTATTTGTTAAGCTATTTTAAGTGTGACAAATATTTATTTTTACCATTTGTGTTTTGTTTTATTGTTTTATATTTGAATTGTTTGTTTGAAGTTTTGTTGATTTAAACTCACTTGATTGAGGTACATACAGGTAATTCCATGTATCGATATCCGAGGAGGTACCTACAGGAGCGTATCAAAATAAGATTTTTTGTATTGCTTAGAAGATTGAAAATGACTGTGCTAACTTCGCGGCTCACAAAATACAATTTTTTGCGGTTATCTTGCAAATATGTCACTTCGACACTTGGCGGTACATGTTGAACTCAATACAATTTTTTTTTTGATTGAGTAAAATTGATACGATACGAAAAGAAAGTCGGATGGTTATCCTTCGACACTAAAATACAACAATTCCTCATCTTCTGATCCTAAATATATTTCGAACCTTTTTGCCGAGTTCTTCGGTCAAGCATTTTCTCCTAATGACTCTGAGGTTAATATTAATTACTTCAAACACATGAACAGATGTACTCAAACTAGACTGACTTCCATCAACATAAGCCTGTCTTCAGTAATTAATAAAATCCGCTCGATGAAGAATGATTTTTCATCAGGTCCTAATGGGGTTCCTGCTGGTGTTCTTAAACACTGCGTCTCCAATCTATCTCAACCCCTCACTGATCTCTTCCAACTCTCTATTTCTCAAGGTTTGTTCCCAAAAGTATGGAAAGATTCTTACATTATCCCAATACATAAAAAAGGATGCAAAAAAGATATCTCTAATTACAGACCCATTGCCAAACTTTCCTGCATACCCAAAATGTTTGAGAGTATAGTTAACGATATTTTGCTCCTTCACTGTAAGCCACTTGTCTCTCCTAAGCAACATGGCTTCCATAGCGGTAGATCAACGACCACGAATCTAACTGAGTTTGTATCAAATGTCATTTGCTCCTTGGAAGCTGGTTATGAAGTCGATGCGATTGCAACTGACTTTAGCAAAGCATTTGACAAAGTCTCCCATAACGTCATCATCTTCAAATTTAAATCATACGGCTTCCTACCTTTACTTTTATCTTGGATTCAATCATACTTAAATGATCGTCAATACACAGTTCTTTTTAGATCCTGTAGCTCCGACCCTATCTGTCCAACATCAGGGGTCCATCAAGGCAGTCATTTAGGTCCTCTGATTTTCTTATTGACCATTAATAATGTGGATCTTATCCTTGAAGGATCTGACCTCCAGATCTACGCTGATGATATGCGTATATCCAAACATATGAAATGCATGGCCGATGCTTAATTAATTCAAGCTGACCTAAACAGTTTCTTTATTTGGTGTCAATACAACTTTCTGGAATTGAATGTGAATAAATGCCAAGCTATTACCTACTCCCGAAAACGCCCCCCTTTACCTCAACGTCAATATTTCATTGACAATGAACCAGTTGAGATCGTCATTTCCATTCGCGACCTTGGTGTTATATGCGACAACCAACTTAATTTTCGGGCTCACTATGATAATATTATCAATAGAGCTAACTCTACTCTAGGTTTCGTTAAAAGCTGGTCAAAAGAGTTCTCAAATCCCTATGTTACTAAGTCTCTGTATGTCACGTTTGTCAGACCTCTTCTTGAATACGCTTGCATAGTTTGGTCTCCGTACCACCATGTTCATAATCAGAGGATAGAAGCCGTTCAACGTAGATTTATTCGCTTTGCCTTGCGTGGCCTTTGTTGGGACGACCCATATAATCTACCACCTTACGAAAACCTTCTAAAATTAATAAATTTACAAACTCTTAGTAGACGTCGCGATAATGCCCATATAGTTTTTGTACACCTGCTTTTGACTGGTATCATTGATAATGAAGGAATACTTGTTAAATTTAAACCGAATACTCGTAATCGTCAATTGAGGACCACTCCCCTCTTCTGTGTACCCTTCCATCGCACAGAGTATGGCCAAAATGAACCTATCACTAGAATGATTCGAAAAGTAAATAACTCCAGCATCTTCTATTTAAACCTCTCAAAAACCTCTCTCAAGCTTGCTCTCCTATCATAATCTTTCTCTTGCCTTTTTATTCGCATCTTTTTTCTTCAACTTAGCTTTAAGATCCCAATCGTTATTTATTTTTAAGTTACTATTATTGTTACTATGTGCTTGTACTAAGCGAAATTAAAAAAATAAAAATTAAACATGATCACGATTACTAACTTCATAAGATATATTTTCCGCCGCAATAAGGTGGAATTTTATGTTATCTCTTCGGCACTTGATAGCACAAGTTGACGAAAATACCATCTACATAACAAATTTTGTTTTTAGGAATATCAAAGAAAGTAAAAGTTTTTCGTTTTCAAAAACATGCAAATTTGTAGTTTGTAGAAAATCGAAAATGACGATGCTAACTTTATTCTTCGCAGAATTTAATGTTTGCCGTACGAATTGCAAATATGTCTGAAAAATTGATTTTTACATTTGGTCATATTCATATCTAGGGCGCTCAGCTAAAAAGTTTTGTTTCAGGGCTACTGCCTCTTGCGAGGAATTGACAAATCCTACAAGAGTATCACTTGTCACGAATAAGTGCTTCTCGTCTAGCCGTTCGTGTTCGGCATAAAATTGTAGGTCCCTTTCATTCCTGTCGACACTCGCACACAGGAATGGTTGCGAGTTGTTAGTCACTAGGCCCTGGTTCTCCATGAGCCGTTGTGTCACCCGATTTATTTATTTTTATACACTTGGTACCTAGGATTTAAAAAAAAATGCACTTTCAATGCACTTTCTTCTTGAAAAAGTGTAAACCCATCTTATATTATTTATTGTCATCAAAATCGATGACATTAAATTGTGTAATCTTAAAAATCTTTAATCTTATCTTAAAAAAGGTATAGATACTGCCTAAGTTGCTGGAAAATCGCGAGCAATTTAGTTCGGAAAACTAATTTATTGGTGACAGGTTTACAGTGGTGTGCGTTGCTTGTTTCTGCGGTGTTCATTTCGTGGTTTTCGAGACATCCAATTTGGACAAATAATTTTGTCCTAACTTGAATAAAATATGAGTTTGAATTATTGGAGTATTTAGTAGCAAGGAATCCAAAATTCAATACGAATGCTTAAAGTGAACCTAACATTTGTTGAAACTATATCACCAACGTTCTGCTTTGTCATTAAATGAAACTCAACATTCAGGGATCGACGAGATGTAGGATGAAATAAAAAGTGTTTTTATGGGGACTGGAGCCGCAACTGTGCCAAGGCGGACGAGAGCTAGTGACTTTTGGGTATCTCGAGACACCTGGGATGAAATTGAGCGTCGTAAAGCGTTAAAGTTTCAAATAAATGCCGAGACAGATGTTCAACGTAAGGCAGAATTACGAAGCTATTATCGGATTGTACATAAGTTGGTCTATCGTTGTTTGAGACGTGATAGAAGGGTGAGGTTGGATGGTCACGCTAGTAATGCGGAAAACGCTGCAAGAAGAGGAGATATCAGACAGTTGTACCAAAATATCCAAGGAAGTTGTCGGAAAAAAAAAGCAACACCAGTCATCCTGTAATAGATGTGTATGAGACACTTTTGGTGTCAATTGAGGATCAGCTACGCAGATGGAAGGATGATTTCTGTGCCCTGCTGAATGCAAATTCTGTCGGGCAGGCACAGAGTGCTGAAGTGCCCTAGCTAAACAAGATGCACAGGTCCTGTAGAGGTATTGACATCGAACCTCCTTCAGTGGCGGAAATCCAATCTTCGATAAATCTCCTCAAAAACAACAAAGCAGCTGCACTTGATGGAGTACCAGCTGAATTCCTGAAGGTCGATCCCGTCACAACGGCTAGTATTCTACAGCCGTCAATACAAGCTGTTTGGGAAAATAAAACCTATCCCCTGACTCTGGAAGGATGGAGTGATTGTTAAGCTGCCAAAGAAAGTTGACCTTAAAAAATTGCAACAATTGGCGTGGTATTACCGTTTTGTCCATTTTCCCAAAACTAATGGCAACCATTGTTCTTTAGCGGATAAAGGCTAGAATCTAGTCAACACTCAAAGAGGCATCCGGCTGGCTTCTAGAGCCATATCAACACCCTACGTATTGAGCAGTCTGCAGAATTTCAATCACCGCTTCATCTCATGTTCTTTGATTTTGAGAAGGCATTTGACCGAGTTGACCGCGATTGTATATGGAGATCACTTCTTGGTAGAGAAATTCCTCCAAAACTTGTTGCCATTATAAGAGAGTCCTACAACAATGCTAGGTGTTTTGATTTGGACAATGGTCAGCTATCCATATCTTTCGAAGTGCGACAGGGTGTGAGACAAGGGGATGTTCTATCGCCAATTCTTTTATAGATGACGTATTGACGGCCAGCGTTGGTACAGCAGAGAGACAGGGCATACAATGGAGACCGTTTGAAAGGCTTAGTCATTTAGACTATGCAGATGATATATGTCCCATGGCAAACAACATCAGTGGGCTGAACGGAATGTGTCAAACACTGCAGGTGAAAGGAGAGTCTATTTGTCAAAGAATAAATAGCAAAACTACAAAAATAATGCTCACAGACCGATCCAAACATTAGCGTATAATTCTGCAGGGGACGCCAGTTGAAGAGGTCGAACAGTTTAATTACCTTGGAATTATTATATCAGCAAACGGTGGTACATGTCTGGACGTTAAATGTAGAATTAGTAAAGCTCATGCTGCCTTCAGTGTCATATCTCCTTACGCACTAAATTCTTCGAATCCATCGTGAAATCCGTGCTCCTTTTTGCTTGCGAAACCTGGAAAGTCTCGGCTACCATCTCGAGGAAGCTGCAGGCTTTTGTAAATCGCTGTCTACGTCACATCCTGAAGATTCGTTGGCCACATATTATTTCGACCCATGAGTTGTGACGCAGGACAAGTCAAGATCGGCTGGACGTCAACATAAGAAAGCAGAAATAGCAACGGATTGGTGACACACTGAGGAAACCAAACGGGGATATTGCGAAGCAGTCCTTTGAATGGAGTCCTCAAGGTGCACGGCGGGTTGGAAGACCAAGAACAACATGGAAATCAACAGTCTTAGCAGAAGCAAATACCCAGAGAAAGACGTGGCCCAGTTAAAATATCTAGCTGCAGACCGTGAAGGATGGCGACGATTTGTTGGCGCCCTGTGTCCCGATCGGCGTTAAAGGAATTGATAATGATGATGACACCTCACACGAAGAGTTACACAATACACACATGTCGTTACGAGTATTTTGGTTAACCTCAAATATAACAACACTTATTACCCCGAGTTATATCTTTTTGCAAAGCCAGAAATACCTGATTTTGTATTATTTTTAATTAAAATTTTCTAAAATAAAAAAAATGTTAAATCTATTTTGTTTTGAAAATTTTACTTAATTAAGTATTATTTTTGTTTTCAAAATTCTATGCTGTTATCAATTCTTAGTCAAACACTGAAATCCGGAGGTTTCTAGAACTTTTACTTTTCAAGCCGCATTATAAAATAAATAAACCAATACTTTGCATTTTCCCTATCACTTCAATATGCACCCTCTAATTTAATAGCACTCCTCGGTTTTTAATCTTTAATAACTCTTTGAATGATTTATGCAATAAAACCCCAAGACCGTTTTCTATATCACATAATCAATAGCCTAAAGTTTAATTAGCCTTATTTTACTTTCTTAAAGCAAAGTTAGGCTTAAATTTATAGCAGTTTGTACAGCTTACTACTTCAAATAAATAAATTCGTTGTCCTTGTTTTATTTTCACTTATTATTATTTTACTTTCTTAAAGCAAAGTTAGGCCTAAATTTATAACAGTTTGTACAGCTTACTACTTCGAATAAATAAATTTGTTGTCCTTGTTTCATTTTCACTTAGGATAAAACTAGCCCGATTACACACATTTGAATACAGTGCATTTTTGCAGAGCAAAAAATAAAGTAAATAGAAATACATGCGTTTGGGCTCATTTTAGTTGGCCTTATTTCATGGGACCATTCTCATCCTAATACAATTGCAACATTTAAATGTATGTACATGTTAGGTATTATTTATAAGCCACCAGTTTATTCTTGAGTCCAACACTAAACCTACTGTACAGGAATTCGTTCCTCACTTAAACTACATGAATATTAATGATCTAATTTCACTCTCCTTTAAATATTCAGAATTCTAACCATGCTAAAACCTTCTGAATACATACTTTCCTAGCTGTTGGTACACTTCTAATTGTTTTATGGGCTGTCAAACATTTTAAGTATATGCTCCTAATATAACTCTCGTTTTATATTAAACTATATTCATTATCCACAAGAGCAAGTCCAAATATGTGACACACTCTAGACACATTATTAGTGTTAAAATCCATTTAAATTAATTTAATCAAAATAAGGGAATTTTACCAACAGAACGTATTCAACAGCAAGCATCACAGTCCACAGTGCATTAAATATGTAGATATGTCTTTGATAGCTACATTTGTAGCCCCTTCAAGTTATTATTTTTGCTTTACATAATTAGCTCGTTATTTGACACGTGCGTGTCTAATTAAATCGTTTTGTTCACATTATTCTGATTAGAATCTTGTATCAGACCGACAAACAGTTTCGAACGAGTTTCCCAACGGAATAACTAGAATAAGCCTACGCGATTTAATTATAATATCGACATTAAATCATATAATGAAGATATGCCAATCTTCAGTAATAAATATATAGAATTCCAGTTTGGTCAGACGTTGACAGCATTTTTTCTTCACATCGAGATGGGAGCTGCAGCTACCATAATAATGTCCAACGTCATGCTAATCAAAATCATCTTAGGGTACTTATAGCGTTCGATACACATTAAATTTTGTTTATGAGGGAAATTCAATCGAATGGAATGACTTGGAATTATTGAATGCAGAAAGTGTCATTCATTTAAGAAGGTATCAATAATTGGCTTCCGAAAAAAAATATAATGGATAAACTAATGTACTAGATGCCACCTTTGATTATGTATTTATATAGTATTTATTTTGCGGAGCGGCCAGCGCGGCGTCAATGTTATCGTTTTCTTCCCTCATTTTTGGAAGTTATCATTCATTTCATTATCATTGGAAGTTATTGTAATTGGTGCGATTTTTTTTGTATTTATTCCTCGAGCCAAAGTTTTATTACTTGTGATACAGATATTTTAAAAGCTATTGCGTAAATTCATTTCTTAAAGGTTTCTGGCTTGCGTTATTCATATTTTAGTATAATTTAAATAAATTGCATCAGTTATTACCGAAGTTCTTGTGGTTCAAGGCTATTATGTGACTTAGCAATGCTAACATCAAGACGTTGAACTTCATTGTTACAATTGCATGGTGTGAAAACAGTGAAAAGCACTGGGTTAATATTAGTTTTTTTTTGTTAAAACTCTTCTTGTAAAATTATTAAATATATGTATGTTTACATGGAGAATTAAATCCGAATTGAATCAGGATTAAGGTCCTAGTAAATCTGGATCGAACTGAATTCGGATCACTTGATTCGATTCAACTCGTCGAGCTGGATCGAATCGAAAATAAAAATGTATACCTATAGATCAAAGTATCGAAAAATGCTGATGTTTGCTGCTTGATGGTATGATGGCGCCTATTTTGCCTATTGGCTTTCCATCTGGCAGCGTCATATGCCTGGATCGAAATTTCGAATCGGATTGAATCCGATACTTCAATCCGCCTATGAAAACTTAGTAACAATATTATTTGTACACTTTAGAAACACTTGTGTGCTAAGCTTAAGCAAACTGGTGCAATTTGCCAAAAATGCATAATTTTATTTTTATTTTAAATAAAGTTGTTTTAGTGAATGTTTTTTTTTTTTTGAAAAAAGTTAAATGTTTTTTATTTTTTTAGAGTGATTTTTGAAGATTTTAAGTTACTAAGTATTATTTTGGAACATTCTTTATGCTGGCGGAGCTTTTGTGTCGGAATAAAAAAGATGTAGCTATGAATGCAGGCGTGAATCAAAAGACAACCGCTTTATAACAAGTTTATTAAAGAACTGCTTATCAAAGGGCACGGTAGTACCTAGCCAAGTTCTGGCACTACACCCTTTTTACAGGATCAAACTCAGGCGATTTTCAACCCCTCTGTAACTTCAGTACCAATAAAGTTAGAAACTTCAAACTCGCAGTATTTGCTAAGCTCACCAGGTTTAGACAACTCGACAAATTTCAATTCCGTAGTATCAGTGGTTCCCGAGACATAAGACTTAAAATATTGCAAAAACCGTAACTGACTCACTGACTCACTGACAGATCATCAAAATTATGGAGCACTTCCCGACATCGTAGAACCCTATTATTTCGCATAACGGTAGGCCTTATAGTGTATACAAAGGGAAAAATCAAAAATTTAAGATTTTCCATTCATATAAATTACTTGGAGCACATTCTGATTGCCGTAGATTGATGCAATTTATTACAGCGGTAGGGCTTAAATTGCAGGCAAAGGAAAAATTTTAAAATTTTAGATTTTTTCTTCAGGGGGCGTGGTATCCGATCCACCCATTTTCATAGAATTGATATAAATTATTTGGAGCTCTTTTGACTGTCGTGGAATGATGAAATTTGGTACAGCAGTATAGCTTAAAATGCAGGCAAAGGGAACATTTTAAAATTTCAGAATGTACATTCAGGGGGCGTGGCATCCGCCCATTTGAAAAAGAATTGATATCAATTATGAGGAGCACTTCTGATTGTCGTAGAATGATCAAATTTGGTAAAACGGTACAGCTAGAAGTCCAAGCAAATGAAAAACAAATTATAGGCATCTGTATGACACAGAGTATAGTACATGTTTTCTCTAACGCAAAGACAAATGTTAAAGTGCTGCAACCTTGAGTGTAAGCCATGTTTTTGCAGAAATCTTGGAACTATCATCTTTATATAGGAGAATTATTTGCATTTTGATGTTGATTTCAATCCAAAAATACCAAAGGGTACAAACATAAAAATAAAAAAAAAAAGCTTACAAAAATGTTTTCAAAAATTCACCTAGCTAAAATGGAAACTTTAATAATCAATTTGGTAGATACCTATGAATTTTGTTCAATCAGCTTTATAACAGCACACTTAATATTTCAATACAGAACGTCAAACTGATTTTTATTAATTTTTTCCTCAAACATCTATTTCGCCATTTTTTACTTTCAAACGTTCATATCGCCAGTTGTGGATTTTTGACAATTTTCGTTGTCATGCAAGTATAACCTACCTGTATTTAATAAAATCTATCGATTACAAAAAACAAATCATTTCTCTATCACTAACCGTTTAGAAAATAAGTTCTCGACCTTTTATTACGTTCACCGTAATTTACCCCTACTGAAATTAAAAAAAATTAAAAAAATCCCGTACTTGGAAATTCTTTTTAAATTTACTTTCGTATTATATTTTTTATATGCTTATGGCTTACCACACAAGCTCAGGTAGATAATTTAATAAACGCAAAAATTTACCTTTAAAGCGAGGCAACCCCTTTGAAAGGCCTTCTTTTTTCTAGAAAACATATGTCCAAATTGTTTGTGTGAACACTATTAAAAAAAAACTATATACTTCGCATCTGCTAAAGAGATGAGCGAGGGTCGTACTATGGCGTGCTCCCAGATAATAATTATTCAAAAGTAATAAGACTACTTAATTTAAAATAAAATAAAAGAATGTATTACTGGCTTTAAAAACAAATCTATGGCACCAGTTATAGCTTTCATTGAAATCCTTCATTGAAACACAAATGAGTGAAACAGTGGAATATTTTCTGACAAGTCGGTTATAGCTATCATGAAATTTTCTTTCATTGCAAATTCCATTCCTCATACAGAAAACAACTTTGAGGTTAGAGTCGATCATTGAACGAAAAACTGACAGACGAGAACAGGAAGAAAAAGGAACACATTTCATTGGAACGAATGTGTTCCACTTTTGGGAACAAAATATCAGCTGTTCATTGAAAATGATTTTCATCATTGAAAAACAAAAAATGATTTTATTTGAAAGTTGTTAAGAAAACTAAACATTTTTTTAACTAAAAAAATTATATAACTGACAACCATCATTTTGGTACCAAAACGCCATCAGTTTTATTTGTTTAAGTGCATCAAAATTGAACGACAAAGTTTTCAATGATGGTTTTCAATGAAAGCTATAACTGGCGCCTATATCGTAATATTGTAAGCGTTGCCGCTGTTTTTTTTTTAATTATTATCTTTTTTTTAAGTTAAATTGTTAGAAAATTGTTCCTTTTGCCTAAACTGGAGAATAATAATGTGCCCTACGATTTGTTTTTTGTCTCAACCCAACATACACGCTATAGCTTTTTTCCACACCTTAGGCAAATCACCTTGTATCAAAGGCCCCGTTGGGCCCAGCCAAGTTCTGGCACTACACCCTTTTTACAGGATCAAACTTAGGCGGTTTTTGACCCCCTTCTAACTTCAGTACCAATAAAGAAAGAAACTTCAAACTCGCAGCATTTGCTAAGCTCACCAGGTTTACACAACTTACCAAATTTCAATATCTTAGCATCAGGGGTTCTCGAGATATAAGGCTGCCAAAATAGCAAAAACCGTAACTGACTCACTGACAGATCGTCAATATTATGGAGCACTTCCAGACATCGTAGAATCTTGTAATTTGGCACAACGGTAGGCCTTGTAGTGTTTACAAAGCAAAAATCGAAAATTAAAGATTTTCCATTCAGGGGGCGTGGTACACACCCATTTTAATAGAATTGATATAAATTACTTGGAGTACTTCTGATTGTCGTAGATTAATGAAATTTGGAACAGCGGTAGGGCTGAAGGTGCGGAAAAGACAAAAATTTAATTTTTAAGAGTTTTCATTCAGGGGGCGTGGTAGTCGCCCATTTTCATAGAATTGAAATATTTATTTGGAGCACTTCTGACAGTCGTGGTGTGATGAAATTTGGTACAGCCGTAGCGCTTAAAGTGCAGTCAAATGCAAATTTTTAAAATGTAGGGTTTTAATTTCAGGGAGCATGGCATCCACCCATTTGAATAAGAATTGATATCAATTATGAGGAGCACTTCTGATTGTCGTAGAATGATCAAATTTGGTAAAACTGTAGGGCAAAATTTTAAAATTTGAGATTTTACATTCAGAGGGCGTGGCATCCGTCCAATTTCACAGAATTGATATCAATTATATGGAGCACTTCTGGTTGTCGTAGAATGATGAAATTTGGTAGAGCGGTAGAACTTGAACTGCAAACAAAGGCTAAACTTTAAAATTTGATATTTAACATTCAGGGGACGTGACCATCCACCTATTTTCTCAGAATTGTTATTAATTATATGGATCACTTAAGATTGTTGCAGAATGATAAAATTTGGTAGACTGGTACATCATGTGGTCAATACAGAGAAGATATTGGAAAATTTTAAATAATACATTCAAAGGCGTGGCACCCGCCCATATTCTCAGAATTGATATCAACTATGTAGAGTACTTCTGATTGTCGTAGAGTGATGAAATTTGGAAGAGCGATAGGACTTGACATGCAAGCAAAGGGAAGGGAAGAGCGATAGGACTTGACATGCAAGCAAAGGGAAGGGAAGAGCGATAGGACTTGACATGCAAGCAAAGAGAAAATTATAACTTTGAGATTTTACATTCAGGGGCGTGCCAACCACCCATTTTCACAGAATTAATATAAAATATATTGAGAGCACTTCCGATTTGTGCTGGATTATGAAATTTGGTAAAGTAGTAAGTTTTCAGGTGTATACAAGGAAAAAGTTGAAATCATGATTTTTTTCATGTAGGGGCGTTTCATCCACCTACTTCTTATCAATTATTATCATTTCAATGGAGCACTTCTTACTTACGAAAATTGGTAGAGGGAAAGGAATTTTAGTACATACAAAAGGCATACATTAAAAACTTACTTTTCCTTATGAGGTTCTCATTAGGCGTTTGTTCTACCCACTTTTCCTTGCAAAAAGTAGTGAAATCACACCAAAAAAAAAATGTTAAAAAAGGAGCCAAGTTC
Source organism: Melangyna quadrimaculata (assembly GCA_949320155.1). Taxonomy (NCBI): domain Eukaryota; kingdom Metazoa; phylum Arthropoda; class Insecta; order Diptera; family Syrphidae; genus Melangyna; species Melangyna quadrimaculata. The sequence continues at coordinate 87,201,612 of OX439484.1, forward strand.
TTCTACATACAAAAACCTTTGCGTAACAAGTCAGCCGTAAAAAGTAATGAGATCTAAAAGTTCTAAGTTTATTAATGCTGATGAAGAAACCTCAAAATTATCAGATAAATCTGTTATTCAATGATTACTGACTTAAATTGACATAGTACTTGGCAAGTTTTCTTATATTACACAATTTAAGTCAGTTATCATTAAATAACAGATTTCTCTGATAATTTTGAGGTTCTTCCATATTACTCTACTTAAAATATTTGATATTTAACATAAACTTAGAACTTGGCGTACTTTTAGATCTCACTACTTTTTACGGCTGACTTGTTACGCAAAGGTTTTTGTATATAGAAGAACTTGGCTCTTTTTTTTACATTTATGGTTTTGGTGTGATATGTATATCTCTATAGCTCAGAAATCATAACAAAGAAACACATATCCAGATAGAATTAAGTTTACGAAAAAACTGTTTTTTTTTCTTTATTAAAAAAAAGTCAAATGCCTAATGCAAATATGTATCTTTCTATTCTATTAACAAAATTCGTGGCTCCCAACTTCTGAGGGCAAAGTACTATACAGAAACAAAAGCATAATCCAATGTAATGGTAAATGCATTTTTGCATCTTAAAGTGTATCCTCACGGTGCGGTAGCACTGCTGTCGTTTAAGATCTTTACTAACATCCGATGTCCGTATTTACCAAACCGTGCATTCATTTGGAGTTCGGGGTCATAATAACAAAGGAAAGAAGGTACCTCTACCTACCTACTACCACCCATTTATAAAAAAAAAAAAAAAAAAAACAGAACATGTTCCACCCGGGAATTATAATTTATTTTCGATTTTCATTTATCTGACTATTAACAAACAAAAAACAAAGTTTTTCTCCATCATCTTAGTCTATCTTAAGATAGCGCAAAAGACAGTCGAACAAAAGATTCAAAAATTATTTTTATCTGCGCAGGAGCGCAGCGCACGGAGGCTGACTGTTGTTGGTACAAGTACCTACATGCAAAACAGAGTCGTAATCGTGAATAGTTACCCCTCATTGGATCTTCATAGATTCAACTTTAGTAAATGATCAAACTAAACGGCATTTAGGTGATGCTATATATATGTAGATCCATAACTAGGACTAGGATCAGTGTTGCCCCTCCAACTGGTACAAAATGTAGCGTATCGGATTTAAAATGTAGTGCTACCTATTTTTTTTTGAAAAAGTCATCATAATTGTTTAAATAAGAACAACATTTTAACGATAATTCAATCTGTTAATAAAAAAATATTCATCGAAAGTAACAAATAAAAAAGAACATAAGATATGAAAACTATAACTTCAAAACAGTTAAAGACTAAAATAAATAATGTAATCAGGTAATCATGAATTTTATGAAACTATTCTGCCATAGCGAGGTATCCGTTGGAGCGGAACATTCTCCGCAACGCACACTCCGTCGGAGGTTTAAATTACATTCAAGGTGTCCGATTCGAAAAGGAAAAATACTAAGTGTGACGACGCATTCATTTGACATGCGACAGATTTTAGATACAAAAATATTTACAAAAATATATCGATGTATCGAAAAATCGATATTCTTCTGATATTTCTGTATAAAAAACAAGAAAGGTACTTTGATATGATATTTCGCTGGGAAGGAATGGATTGTAATGAACATAACAACCAAATATGCGAATATGAGCGAAATTTTTACGCCGGCGGTATCTAGAAAAAAAATTTGGTGGTATATAGAATCGGTAAATATCGCTATGTTTTCGGTAAATATCGATATTTTTTCAAAATAGCAATCTCTATGTTCAAACAGAAGCTCATTCAATAAACCCAGTTGTCAAAAACAATTTAAAAATAAAAGAAAAATCCTTGAACTTATGTACACAAAGAAAAACAAGAAAGTATGGATTGTCTAGCTTTAACAAATATAATACATAAACAAACATAACACTTTTATAATTATTTTCGTCCGCCTGAACACCTTTTTCCAAACACTAGCAACGCTTCGCTTTGATTCTAGCTTGTTTAGTTGGCCAGCTAATTCGACCTAAAATGCAGCAACATCTTTTGTTGAACTTTTGATGTAGTTTCGTGCTATATCTTGCATTAAATTTATGAGAGCTTGTATTGTTTGGTGCTTGTTTTTTTCGTTTACTATTGTCCTGGAAACGTAAATTCAAACAATAAGTACAAAAAATTTCTTTCTTTAATTATTTTATAAATTACTGAAAATCGGAAATAAATTCCGCGAAGTATTTTTGTCGGAGGATTTCGGAACAATATTTTAAAATTTTCACTCAAAAAAGCATTAAATCGCATGTCAACGCAGAACGCCAGGCTGCATCAAAGAATGTCGGAAAAAAGTCCCCAACAACTTTTCGGAAGAATACCTCGAAGCAAAAAGCCTCCGATTCGGAGGAAATGGGAGAATTTTCCGTTCCGAAGGATACCTCGCTAGGGCCGATTATGAAGATAAATATAAATTCCTTAAAAATAAAACTATTTATGAGTGTTTAGTGGTTTATATAATGCGTTGCATTGTCGTAAGAACATTTTTGAGCGTAACTAATGAAGCGAGTAGGTTAAAAATGCCTCTGATATTTTTCAATAATGATTTTGATTGTACTATTGCAACTACAGTGGATATATTAAGTTTATTTTTCAAATCGTCTTTAATAATGTTCGGGCTCGAAAAGCACTTTTCTGGTATTGCATAGCTTTGATGCAAACTACAAAGTGTTAGCATGTTAGTTCATAAATTTGCAAATTATGCCTTTACCTCAAAATGTTTGGCTTTCTTTAAATTAATCCAAAATTGCACAATATCTTCATGTTAGAACACAATGTTCTATGTATATCAATTATTTTAATATTATTTTTGTATTTTCTAATAATATGAAATTCTAGTGTTTTGTGATTTTTTTACGAATGTACGTAGTGGTTTTTTTTATTGGAAAAAAAATGTATCAAAAACGCTACAATTGTAGTAGGGGGGCAACGCTGACTAGGATCATAGCTTCTTATAAAGAAAAGCAACCGCAAAATTAATGTTGGAACTGAATTGGTTTACTTTGGCGATTGGAGTTCAGCAGAAGCCTCGACTCGACCCTATACACACTATGAGAAGCTCTAGTTGATTCGTTCATCGTTTATGCATATTTTGCATGGTTATGTTTATGTTATTACGTGCAGTTTAATGCAGGGACATTGAAATTAAATAAAAATGAACAGAACATGCTCCTGTTTTGAAATGTATTTGTACTACTTGTAATATCGTGCATTATTTTTTTTTTATCAATAAATATTTACATTTTTTTTTGTCTCAAAACTTGAAATTGAGTAATGGCGTGAGGGAGAGAAACACGCATCAAGAAATATGTAAGATTCCGAATTCGCTCAGAGAAATAAAATTTGCTGTATTTAAGATAACTTTTCTACCAAACGGTGGTCCATATTTTGTTCGGTCTAATCCAAGAATATCTGTCGAAGAAAACATAACGGAGTCAGAGAAGCTAGGAACGCACTACTTGTGATCTCGATCGCGTGAATATTTATTTGCAAAAAATATAACACATCAGTTTCAAATAACGCTGGACGGTGCGATTGTCGCAAATAAGAAAAAAACACATGATATTTCGCGAATAGGGGCGAAACATTCGCAACGATGATCAAAAGAACAGACACACAATGCTTAATTCCAACGAAATACTGTTCTCAATTAATGATTTACGTTGAGTTGGGAGAGTTCTTAGACTAAGAACGAACTTAGTCTTGCGATTTTTTGTCGATGCGATTAATTAAAACGAAATAATTTCTTAATTTAACGACCCTTAATTCATATTAAAAGTTGAGGATGGATTCTTTTTTTGCAACTGAAAAATCACGTGACTGAAATCGCAAGTGCGTTCCAATACCAACAGCAAATGAGAGTCGCAACATGAAGCAGGCAATACTAGTGGTTGTCAACTCCACGATCTACACAATGCTTAATTCAAACGAAATACTGTTCTCAATGAATGATTTGCGTTTGGGAGAGCCCTTAGACTAAAAAAGATCTTGCGATTTTTTGTCGCTGCGATTAATTAAAACGAAATTATTTCTTAATTTAACGACACTTAATTCATATTTAAAGTTATGGATGGGTTCATTTTCTGCAACTGAAAAATCACGTGACTGAAATCGCAAGTGCGTTTCCATATTAACAGCGACTAAAAGTCGCAGGCAATGCTTGTGGTTTTCACCTCCACGATCCGAAAGTAATGAGACACATGGTTTTGAATGTGAATGCAGATATAATGCGACAAGAAAATGAAACAAGTTCTATTTTGTTAAGTACTTTTTAATTCAAAAGGAATTGTGTATTATTTTACCAGAAAAATCATTTTAAATCAACATAAGACACCATTGGAGCAAATTGTAGCCAACAATAATATGAAATCATGTCTATTATTTTTCATTTTACATAGCCATTCTGTGTTCTGTCAAAATTCGTATAAACAATTAGAATTTTCATTGTTTACCCGTAAAGTGTGCAACACCATACGAAGAGTTTCGGACAGCACTTTAACAAATTACAGTTTCTTAAACTAAAGTTAATGTAATTGGTTATTAAATTATCACCATTTCATACTTAATTTTCGCTACTTATTCATTGTCTTGGATTAAGAGGATTATATTGCAGTTGCTATAAAACATGAAATTCTTTGAATAATCCGTCCTTTCCATTAACCATGAGTGATTTTTAAAATCTGATTTTATAAAATATTCCCATAGAGGATCCAATACTTGCAAAGATTATGCACATATACTTATGAATATTATTTATATAAGATATCCTCTTAATTTCACAAAGCCTAGCCGTCCCAGCCGCCACCCGGCCGCCATCCATCCGCCATCCATCCGCTGTGTCATAAATACGTATTCATAACTATCCGATATGCGGTTTGCTGTACTATAAGCGAGCTCTACAACAAGCAACAGCAATTCATTACGTGGATTGGCCACGTTCAAAAATTCAATTAATCATAAATGCAACCTCCTTGATACTTAAGATGTTGACAAATGCCGCCAAGGCAAATATTTATTTGCCCCTTGCTCAGTAGCTAGATGCGGAACATCTCATCGTATGCTCATTGTCGCAGGAGAATAAATTGCTGATTATACGTTGCGTTGCGTCCAATGGACAATGGTGTCTTGGATGACTTTAAATTTGAATCCTTGGTGCAATCTACTATTTCACTTGGAACGGCAATCGCACACGCATTGTATTTAGGTACATACCTACATTTATCCCTACCTATAACCTTATATCTAGCTATGTATTTTAAGAAATAATGTATGTATCTTTGGAATGGAAATTGTTCAGTTGATGTTTAAAGATACAATCGCTAAGGTGGACAAATAATTTTAAACAGACAACGAGGACTGCTGGTGGTGAACTGGCCTGGTCAGGTAGGTACAAAAATAAAGAATGGTTTGCGATCTTCCATTGTTTGGCAAAATGTATTCTCAATTTCATGGCATGTTATAAAATTTGAGCTATCTTTTAAAGGAGCCGTGGACAGGTGGTCAAACTTTTGTTTTGAATAGCCAAAGGCTTTACTTTTCGTGAACGTTCAAAAGATCAAATAATAAAAGAATGGTAGGAAAATATGTAGATATGAATTAATATAGTGCATTGAGATAAAATAAGAGAAACACATGGCAATACTACTAAAATAATTAAGAAAATTAAGTAGGTATATTATAACAGTGCATCTATGTATTTTAAAAATTAAGAAAAAATGTTTATTCCACATTGAAGAGGGTGTTTGGTTTAGATGTACAGAAAGTCGAAAGTTGAGCGCAGGGACATAAGGCCCAGAGACATAACACCAACTTTTTATTTTAGGGGCTTCTGACCCACTTGAGTGGGACATAAGACCCAAATCGAATTTAGGTCTTAAGTCACATCCAAGTGAGACCCAAGGCCCAAATATTTTTGTTAAAAATGGCACATAAAGCCCAAAATTTTTTAAAGGCATAAAACAGGTAAACGTATCTTTCTTTGATATTTTATGGAAACACTATGAAACCGACTGATAAGTGATAACATAGGCGCCTGCTAGGCAACTGAGCATACCCTAAGCGGAGCGACGGCGGGACAGAGGCCCCAAAAAGGGATTAAAATCCTTAAACCCGCGAAGCAGGCAACCCAAAGTACGTTTCATTTGTTTGTTTTTTTTTTTTCCTTGAAGGATTTTCTTATTCTTTTTAAAGAAAAAAGAACTAAGGCCCTCGGGTGCTAGATACCAATTTGGGAACATAGGTAGGTAGATAGAGATGGCGGTCACAAGCATCCTTGCTCGATGACCCAATTAACGCTGTAATGCGCCGTTTTGATACCATAACTCGTTTGACCTGTGGGTTAAAAGAACATTTTTAAAGAAAAAGAGGGTATTTGGTGATAGATCTCCCAACGGATCACCGCCTACGCCCGAGTTCAGCTGCAGTATGCTACGCTAAGCAATTTGCTGATTTGCCCGGGACGCATACGATCTGATCCCTTAGGGTGATCGTCTAGTCGCACACTCGGATATGGTTATCTCTGTACACGCAGTCATAGGAGTTTGGGGAAAAAGACGGTGCAAGAGGAACCGAAGTAAATCCTAGATCCATTTCGTCGCGTTGAGAAAAGAAGTCAAATCTTTGATCTTCGTTCCGGAGAGTTCGTTAAGGTCGTAAAAAAGGGCTTCCCAAAAGATTGTTGCCTCATTCTGGCCAAAGCGGGACATTTACAGAGGAAATGAAAGACTGTTTCCTTTTCCTGCTGGTCCCCACAACTACGGCAGTGAGTATTGTAGGGGATGCCAAGCTTCGCCGCATGTTCTCCTATTGGCCAGTGTCCAGTGCATGTTGCAACAATCCTTGCTATGTCTCGCCTGGGTCTGCACATTAGGTTAATAGTTCGGTATTTATTATAGGTAGGCCAGATTTGTCTAGCAATAATGCAGTTAATTAAACACTTCCACCTACGATTAGATTCTGAGAGAAAAGTTGAGAATATATTGCTCTTCATAACTCCGAGAGGAATATTGACTCTTTACGCAAGTGAGTTATGAAGGGCTGAACCTTGCCTGGCCAGCTCGTCAGCCCGTTCATTCCCCTCAATGCCACTGTGACCCGGAACCCAGATAAGAGTGACCCTGAGGTTAGTGTTCAGCCTCAGAAGCTCTTCCTGGCATTGTCGTACTAATTTTGAGGATGATGTAGCCGAATTAATGGCTTTGACAGCCGCTTGACTGTCTGAGAAAATAGCTGTATATTTAAGTAGCTTGCATGCTTCCCTGATCGCCAGTACTTCAGCCTGAAAGACACTAGCAATGTCAGGTAGCCGAAAAGACCTGGATATATTTAGGGACTCTGAGGACATATCCCCAAACATTTTAAAAATAAATATTGGCGTTATGTCCCTGGGCCTTACGTCCCTGCGCCAAAAAAAAAACCTACAAAAAATGTTATTGGCCAACCCAAGTAAATATTGACTTAATTGAAAAAAAAAAATAAATTTTCACCCCCGTATTTATAAAAAAAGATATAGCTATTTCAGCTCCCGTGTCTAGGAAAACTACATCATGGATTAAGAATGTTCCGGACTCAAAAGGAGGAGTAAGCAATTGTCTTTACTTTGAGTCGGGAAAATTCTTATTCCATGATGTAGTTTTCCTAAACTATTTTTTCTTTATAAATACGGGGGTTTGTATCATGTTAACCACATATCGAGCCCTAACCACCATTTTATCGTAAGCGATATTTTTAACAAAATCAAGTAAATTATGCAATTTGATAGGTAATACTATTATGCATCTATCTACATTATTAGTTTTCCATTAAAACTTATTAAAAAAAAGTTACAGAGAAAAGAAAATTTATTGTAAGCGACACTTATATTATCTGTTAACAGCTAAATATCGCAAATGCCATAGATTGTTTTCGCTATTTAATCAACTTTGCTTAATTGTTGACCAAAGTGATGCTGCTTTTTTATCTGTTTACATAAATGGCGGATCCAAAGGGGGGACGGTGGTGTTCAAAGGGGTCATTATTCCCCTGTGAGATTCGATTTTTGTTTTTGTATGTGAGTTGTGTTAAATTAGGAATTAAAGCTAGAGCACTTATGGTCATGATCTCCCTGGGTGTTTTTGACCTTTGTTCTGTATTCATCCCGGAATTCTTTAGAGTTCCTTGCAAATGTTTTCATTTGAGCTTCATTCCCGCGCCCAGGCAAGAAGCAGAGTCAAAGTAAAAAATAATTTTATTGAACTGGATGATCGATGTTTTTCATATTTAATTTCGGGTTTTATTGGCCAAAAACGTTTAAATTCATATTTTGGGTATTTCTGTCTGCAATATTATTTGTTACGCGATGAAGCAACATGTCTAAAGTCCCTTTAAGCAACTTTTACAGATTCAAAAATTTCTGAAAACCACGAATATTTTGACTTTTTATTTTTTTTGTTCCGAAAATAGTTTAGAAAATAGTGGCACTCAAAATATAGGTACTTCGTCGATTGTTTATTCAAGCCATTATCGTTTGAGTTCCATGTAAGAATAGCTAAGATGGTGATGGATCGAAAAGGGTTTGAAAAATCCGAAGATTTGAATTTGTATTTAATCCTCCGGAAGAAGGCATTGTTGGCACTTTTAAGTCACTTTTTGAGCTTAATACCGGCTCTATATTCATATAAATAAAATAATTGTTCTTTCCATATCTGTAAAGACGTAACCTATCAAATGCCTTTGAAAAATATCTGTAATGTCGAAAGTTATTGATAGACAACACATCAAGTAATAATGTAAGTGAATACAGACATGAATGGTCCAATGGCAGAGAATCCATCAATAGTTCCACACAAAAACAATTAGGGAGATAATGGCAAAATGTGATCAGGAAAGCTTTCCAAACATCAAACAATTTTCAAATATACTCGCTAAGCTAAATATACCCCCTAAGCTACCTTTTAGTATATGTAACTACAGCAGAAGGTCCTTCTCTAAGCTAAGTCGATTAAAAAATTGGTTCAGGTCTTCAATGGTAGACAGGTATAGTACTTAAGCATATGCCCACAAAGATGTGTCACTAGACGTAGAGGAAGTTATTGATCGGTTAATAAAACAAAATTGAAAAATCAATCTCGTGCTTTAAGAAAAAGTATAAAACCATATTACATATGTATGTATATTACTTTTGTTTCTTATTAGTTATTTTTTTATTTTAAGTAATTTTTTATGGGAGATTTGACCCAACCAAACATCCTGTTTTTTGATTATACTGTGTTACTATACATTTTTGATTGCTAAATTTCGAAAAGCTGTATTTTGGAAACATAAATTGGGCTCAAATTGAAGAAAATTTTCTTTTTCATTAAAAAAACGAGTTTATTGCTATTTTTTAAATTTATCGTAAACGCCAAAACTTGATCATGAGCTAGTAGTTAGTGAAGACCAAAAGTATCGTAAACGCCAAAAACGTCAAAAACAACGTAAATTTGGCAACAGCAGTATTTTGTTCATATTCACTTTATTCCATTTGCAAAAATATAACGAAATACTGAAATTCAACTCATTCCGTTTTGCAATTTAGAAGAAAAGCAAAAAAATGTGTTGCCTGTAAAATTTACATTTTGTCGCTTACGAAAAATTGGCGGTTAGGGCTCGATATGTATGTTGTGAATATTGACTTTTAAGTGTTCCAACGTTTGAGTGATAAGACAAAATATACTTAGCTCAAATCATCTCTCGCTTATACCCGTGACACACTTACGGATACTATGGTATTCGCTTATACCACTAGTGTGTCAAGTTATACTATCCTTATACCACGAGAGCAAACTAGTATCAAAACTTAGGTTTTTACCGTAGTATACGTTGCCTTTTCCTAGCGCGTTCCTCCAAAATTAACGAGTACGTGAACTACAATTTTGACAAGGAAAATTATTTTCGTTTGTGTTTTATACATAAATCGAAAGGTCAGGTAAAGGTCAGAACTTTGAAAAAAAAAAAATGAAACAAAACCAAAGTGAATAAGAAAAGAAGAAAAATATTCAGTTCTTCAGAATTAATTCTCAATTATTTTATTTTATTATTTTGTAAGTATAATTAATTATTGACAGCAAACATGTTGACAATATCAAAAATGTAGATCTGCCAATTGAAACTATACAAGGATGTGTGTCACCAACATGGTATCGTCAATACCATAGTATCTGAACTATAGTATGTAAACCCCATGTATGTCTTTAGTTTTAGGTTTGTATAAGAATATTTACCTAAAAATGTTGCCAGGTTAGGAGTTGCCTAATTTCGGCCGTCCCCAGTAGCCGGCCGCCTAAAAAAATGGCTCGTAATTATTGAAATAGTAGTGATACTTCTGTTGTTAGAGTTTTTAAATGGTCTGTCATCTCTCTCCTACCAATTGCAACTTTTTTCGTTCCATTATACAATTATACTAGCTCAGTTTTTACATCTGTAGTTGTGCGATCACGCCGGCACACGATTTTATTAAGATTTGTTGTCAAAAACGTTAGTTGGACATTGTTCCAAAATAAGCGTTTGTTTTGAAATATTTGGAAGAAAATGTCTTTTATGCATTTATATTTGTTTATTATGTTATATTTTAGTCAAATCTACTTTAAAAAGCGAAAAAAAAAAGTAATTTTTACACAAAAAACTCCTGTTGCTTATATTCGGCCACCCCGGCCGAAGATAGGAAACATTATTTTTGTCTGTCTCCTTATTTCGGCCCCTTTAAAAACAAAAGGAAAAATACCACAATTTTATTATATTTAATTATTTTATTATAAATTAGGTAATAACTTTTTCACTCTACATTAAATTTAAATTTGCTATACAAATTGGGAAATTAATCAAATTTGTATGAACATTTTAAACAATCCTTTTTTTTAATGGTGGGTTTAAATTTAATGGGGATTGAATAAATTATGCCTAAGGGCCAATTTTTCAATGGTCAGTTAAGCAGTCAGTCAGTAGGTACTTTATCCTCAGAAAGAGCAAAATTTTGTTAAGGCTTAGTCTTATTTCAGGAGGCTTGAACTGGACGAGAAACATGACTGTCCTTTTAATTTCTTTAGTAAGATAAAATAGTGACAGCTAAGTGTTCAGGTGTGTTTCGAAAATAATTCTGACATTCTGAGCGCTCAGAAGTCAGAACACGCTTAGTTCAGAGAATGTTTAGAGCATTCTCGATATGCTCGGACTCTGTTCAGAACTCTTTTCTGAGCTAAAAAAGAAAAAGCCTAGTTTCTGGATAAAATTGACCTTAAAGTCAAAAAGAAAAATGGTACAGGCTACAAACAGGATATCTGAAGACTCAAAAACGAAATCAAATTTATTTAAACGCAATTACAAAGCTAGTATTTCGTCTACAAATAAAAGCCTAAACGAAATTTCTATCATAAGTATTAACAGAGAAATTTTTGTTATCATGGCTAAGGGTACACCAAAGTAAGCTTTTTCTTAAATCCCCGATAAAAGATGTAGCAATTAGAGATAGACCATTACTGTACAACGATTTTGTTCTTAGAATATACCCAAAACTCATTTCCTAATTTATTTTAATTTTTTATTTTAATTTTTTTTTTAATTTTATATATTAAAACTTCATATCACAACTTTTGATTTTAAATATAACTATGCGACGTCTTTCGGAGTGCTACTCCATCCTTGGGCTATCGGGATATTAAGTTTTAATATACCTATGTACCTATAAAATAAAAATTTAAATTAAAATTAAAATTAAAATTAAAATTAGAAATATAATTTGAATTTTGTATTTAATTTACTAATTTGAAATTTATTTTAAGATTAAACATTTATAATGAACACAACTTGGAGACTCATAAAATGTATTTTTTTATGTTTAACACTTATTTTTCTAATATAACTAAGAACGAAAGTAGGTAGGTATGTTGTTTTGTTATAAGGAAAAAAAAATAAAATAGTTGAATTCGAATGTATAGCCTTTTTACTGAGGGGGCTGAGAATAAGAAACACAAAGGCCGGAATCAGGATCCAAGGGGCCGAAAACAGGAAAATGTGAGTTTTTTCAGAAAAACAATGAAATATATTGTTTAACCAATATAGCTTTTAACGGCCTTTAGTCCATAAAAATTGGCGTTTCGTCCCGGCGTTCTCACTTGGACTCTTCAGTTGACAGTGAGGGCCTTGTCAAGACGCAATTTTTATTAAGTTCAGTCCAGCTTACATCAATTTTACAGCGGAAATCGAATGTGAACTATATCCAACCCAATTAGAATTTCTAATCAAGAATTGTTGGAAATTTTGTTACCCGTGGCCTAAGTCTTCTACTTGGCTGATGTATTTCAGTAGTATATAGAATTTGTATTATAAAAAACACTCATATATTGTTTAACGTTAAAATATTATTGTTTTATGTTTGCATAACTCTTAAGAAATCTCTATTGAACTATTTGGTAAATAAAACAATATCAAAAAGTTAAAAATTCAAGGCTTAATCATAAGTTTTGTCGGAAAATTTCGTTAAGGGGCCGGCTACTGGCAACTCTACCCTACTAATGCAGGGTGGTTCGCGTGGGGTGATACAAAATGTAGGGCTAGAGAAGCTCGGGTCGAGCCAATAAAACAATAAAGTAGGAGAGGAGGATCTTATTCTCTTTCCTCCAGTTTAGACGGGACATAAAAAAGAAACAAAACTATTCAAAAACAACATAAGCACTTACAATTCCATGGCGCAGGGTCAAAAGTCCAGAGGTCATTTAAGTCCATAATGGATTTTTGTCCCACTTATGTGGGTCAAAAGTCCATAAATCAGTTGTGAACTTTTGACCCACGCCGATTGACCAAAAGTCCACACAAAAATCTTGTGGACTTCTGGCCCATATTGATTGTGGATTTCTGACTCACTTCAGTGGCCCACTTTATAGTATAGATAGTTTTCTTTAACAAGACTGCTTTCGCGGGTTTAAGGATTTTAACTCCCTTTTCGGGTCCTCTGTCCCACTCACGCGACTCCGTCGCTCCGCTTAGGGTATGCTCAGTCACCAGGCAGGCGCCTATGTTGTCAGTTGGTGTGCTTTAAGCTTACGTGTAGTAAAGAGTATACAAATTAATACTTAACAAAATAAATAAATAAATCTTAATTGTTCTGCTTTTTTCAATATTTTAATATGAAATTATTGTGGGCTTTCTTTCTAAAATAAGTTTTGTGTGGACTTTTGGCCCACTTGGATGAGTAATAACTTAGTTTTCAAAATTCAATGCTTTCATCAATTTTTAGTCAAACACTTAAAATTAAATGGTTTTAAGACTTTTACTTTTCAAAATATTAAAAAATAACAAGGACAACTTCTTATGAAAAGCAGGAAAAAATAAGATTTTTACCGGTTGCTGAAATTATCATTTAGACGCCATTTTCTTAGCTTTATGTGTTTGTTTGCAGTGTTTGACTGAAATCTGATAAGAGCAAAATAGTTCACTTAATTATGTGTAATTTTAAATGACGTTGGAAGTTTTTGTTTCCACATTTTAAGTTTAAAAAATTAACTTTTTAAAGCTGTCAACTAAAACAACTGAATGATTCATTTTCAAAACTCGACAAGTCTATGATTAAAATTTTTCAGGAGATGAATAAATCATTCTATGTTCTTTTGTTGTTCGTAGCAAAATTTAACAAAAAAATTATTCTGTAGAAATTTTCCCTAGCTACCGAAAAACCGTTTGCTATTACTATTTGGACCGGTAGTTTTAAAGATAAAAATTAAAAACGGTTTTGATTCAACTTTATTTAAAAATATAATAAAAGAATAGATTTTCGGCTCGCAAGAAAGTTCATCATGTTATTTTAAGTGCTACGGTTGCTTATTAATAATTTTGTTTTCTGTTTTAAGGCATTTATTCTTAGAAAATTGTCTCTTACGCTTAAACCGCGGGGAATATACTCTCTCCCTTCCAAACGTTGTTTTTTTTCCTCAGACCAACCTAAACGCTTTAGCTTTTTCTCACTCCCGATGTGAATCACCATTTATATTTTTTAATTTAAACAAATTTTGTATTTGTTCCTGCAATTCCCATTATGAAAGAGAGATATCGGAAATGTTGCTCCGTCGAAAGTTGAGCAAGCGAATTCAAAAAAAAAAATGTCTCAGTATTTTGACTGGCAAACTGAGATTTTGCTGAGAAATCCTGTTCAGGCAACTGAGATTGCTAAAGCCCTCCGAAATCTCCCTTTTCTGAACTCGCCTTTTATACATATGTATGTATGTATGTAATGTACTGTTCATATTTATATAAAAACAAAGGACTTAAGAACTTAGTTTTAAAAAATCACTCGTACTCGTTTTGAAAATATTGGACTTGTCATTGATCTTAATTTCAAAAGTTCTCAGAATTAAAAATTAAATTTTTAAGTGAGTGTGAAAATAAAATAAAATAAAATAAAATTAAGTAAAATGAAATAAAATAAAATAAAACAAAATAAAATAGCATTAACTGGACTCTAACTTAAAACAATTAAAGGTCAACATTTATTATTACATATTATTACATATGTACATACATTCATAGGTATATATGTAGATATGTTTATTTATTAACAAAACTCTTTTTTATAGCTAATTGAATTCCTTTTATCTGAAACTTAAAACATCCACTGATGGAAAATATAAACTTAAATAACTTTATACAAATTCGTCATAATTATAGTATTTTTCCCTCAAGGCCATTAAGTACTAATTCCATTCTGTCAAAATGTACTCTGACATTGGCGTCAAAAAAACGGAAAACAACACACGACTATCAGGTATTTTATCGGTTATTCATGTTCTCTTTACCTTATACGAGTATGCAGTCGAGTGCAAGTCACGTTTATCAAAATAAAATCTCCAGCATTCGCACCTAAATTGTAACAATATTAATCCAGTGTTCTCACTTTAAATAAATTAGAAATAGTCAAATATTGAAAATCTATTAAATTTGTGTTGAGGGATTTTAGAGACCGAAACCCCCCTTATAGGAGTTTTACTAATTTTTCTGATAAGATCTTGGTACGTTATTCGTTTTCATTTCAATTTGAGAGTTTTTGTTTATCTACATACTTATAGACCGACAGTCCACAGCTATTTTTGGGTGTGAACGATAGCAACAATTCCTTTTGTTTTAAGATAGGTCCATACTATTCATGTGCAAATATGGTTTCTCGTTATAGGCATAAGGAGTTGAATATTTGACTGGACCAACTACACACAAAATATTAACTCTTAAAACCAGTTCGAGATCACCTAGTAGAAAAGTGTTGTTTTTATCTCGTAATAAAAATAAACATCCCGTTTGTAATAAAGTGGCATCACTGATTTACTCATTTTTTTAACGATATGCATGCCGTTTTGAGTACTGCTTCTCGTCGACATGGTTTTTAAATTAATGCTGCCATGCTATTAATAGTAATTATCATTACTTTATGATGCCTTGTGGTGATTTTCACAACATTTCACTCGTACCGTCGCGTCCGTCCCGTTGCGTCCGTTCCCACATCATCGGCATCGTGGTCGCACAAACAAAAAAAAAAAACAAAATGAATAAATAAAACATTTGGCATGTTCATATCAACAAGATAAACATTTTAATTAAATTATTATTGCACACGGATTTGGATTTGTATTCGGATTTCAACTCAGAAAAAAAAGGCAATACCTTGAGGCTGAATTCGTTGCATGCATATTCATATTATATTCTGTGGATATAGAAAAAAATATCTGCGGTAGGTTAATTTCATATTTAATAGGTGTGCACCTTTCTTAATGTACATACAATATAGGTAAGGTATGTTTGTAGGTGCATCAGGTACTGCAATTCCTTGTGTCTGATCTCGTCCTTTGCGTGTTGTTGATATTATTGTGATGAGAAGACCGGCAATTGGAACTTCCTCGTAGATGCATAAGCTTGAAGCGCATCAAATAAGATTTTCACTATAGAAGAATAGCATAATCCATGAATGGAAATATGCCTAGGAATTGTGTCTGCTCCATTTTAAGCGCAACAAACAAATCATAAGCAAAGCCCTAGAAGCAAACGTTAAGGAAAATCCATTTCGAATCTCATCAAAATGCTTCTAATTATCCTGAAAAACATCATCATAAAGATATACATTGTGTAGATAGAAGGTCGTCATCGTCAAGGATTCCGCAGACACGATTATGACAACAACACTGCTTTGTCACTGTATTCCATCCTTCATTGTGAGCAGTTGGTTTTGTATAAAAAAAATGGTGTTTCCCACAAATTTATTTGGAGTTTTAACACATCGTGTGAAAGCAACAGAATGTGAGGTCTTTTTGCAAAAAAGAACAACCTTTGCATGTATGTGAAGCGGGTCTTTTTATTGCCCATTACAAGGATTACATTTGTCATGCTTCTAACAATAGTTTTCAATGGACTTCCGTTGTCATGATGGTGAGAATGGAAAGCCAGTGTATCCGCAAAAGGAACAAATTGAAAGAGTAGCTACTATAGGCTTGGTACATTATTTGTGATTAATTTAAATATCCAACTAGTAAGCGTATGGGATTATGCAGTACAGGATATTAAATACCTAACAACTTAGGAAAAATATTAAAGCTACAAAATAATAAGGTAATGAATAAAAATTTGAACAAATCTACAGAAATATTTTTTTTTTTTTGAAGAAAACACAAATTTGATTACAATATTTTCGTCAGCTTTAAAGTTTGTATATATATATAATTTTTATGATTTGTTCACTTTGGTGAAATAGTTTATAAAATATTAACATGTTTTTTCATAAGAACAACCTGGAACACAGTGCATCATTTTAGAGTGGTACACAGTGAATCAAGGAATTTTGTATACAATTTTATTTTTTTAATTATTTTAATTTTTAAGTTTTTTTTAATTTCTCTAGTAGTCCAGGCAATTAGTGAATTAGCGTGGGCAAAATTGCAACAGAAGCTTTCTTAATTGAATTTTGATCAGTAACCACTACTGAACAACATATCCAAAATTGGACAAAATCGGTCCATGGGAACACTACGAAAAACGGGTTTCAAAATGGCGGATTTATTGGTATGTTGTTTTTGCTTGTTATTTTTATAACGGTGCGATTTTTTTTAAACTATGTTATCACTGGTGAATCCTAGGAGTGACCACATAAGTTTTAAATTCATCCATGATATAATTTTGTTGCTATCTAACCATAAACTAAAAAAAAATACTAAAAATTGAGTAATTTGGAAGCACTAAAGAAACAGGTAAGACATTGTCAGATTCTGTTAAAAATTAGGAATCAAATACTCTAGAGTATTTCAAGACGAAATTCTAAAATCTAACTATCATAAAATATCATTATAATCGGTGTGTTTTGTTTGTCCTGAAGTCAAGACTATACAGTCTTAAAAAATATTTTAATATTACCTACAAAACAACAACAATTTATTCTGAATACAAAATATTCGATTGCGTCTAATTAGTCTAAGAAAGATAGGATCGGACCAGGGACAAATTAATTCGTGAAATTTTATTTCTGGTATCGACGCAGAATTGTATCCTCAACAACATATACAAAGTCTTCCAAAATCCCCGCATTGGCTTTTTGTAAAGGCGCATTTTAAGAGGTGGAGAGGGGAGGGAGGCGGGAGTTTGTCAAGCTGAAAAATTTCTTGTAATACAATCTAATCATATGACACATGTGTTTGGGGTGCTTTTCAACGCTAATTCTAAAAAGACAAAAACTCAAAAGATACATGTATCAAGTGGAAAGTTAATGTCATTTTTATGGAATGGTCACTTTTTTTAAAGTACAAGTAATATATTACCCAAAATTATTTTAAAATAATGGGATTTTAATGAAAATTGGTATAAATGTTTTATTTGGCATGTTTACTAATAATCAAAAGAGTCCCAAAAAATATCTGTTGTGAAAGGGTGTTTTTTTGAGGGCAAAATGTTGCAAAATGTAACTGACAGACGTTTTGAGTTACGCCATACTGCTGAAAAGCGCGATAAAAGTTGCGGATGTTATTACTAGATTATCAATTATAAATTATGAATACAAATCTCTTGAAATGCATCTCAATTTATAGGGCTTGACTCCCTGAGTCGGAAAATTTAACTCAAAGACATTTTGAGTTACGCCAAACTATTGAAATCCACGAAATAACTCGCCTTTTTTTCTTTCAATTTACCTAAATAAAAGGTTTTGACTAGCTGAAAAGGAAATTTTGAAGGAAACACGTTTTAAACACACCAAACCATTCAAATAAGCGATATAAGAAAGCTATGTCGTAGCGAGCTTACTACAATTATGAAAACGTGAACTGAGTGTAAGTGCAATTTTACATTTCATAAAGAAAAGAATATGTATAAGCCACTTATATCGCTTATTTGAATGGTTTGGTACGTTTAAAACGTGTTTCCTTCAAAATTTATTTTTCAGCTAGTCAAAACCTTTTAATTAGGTAAATTGAAACAAAAAACAATAATAGTATTTGAAGGCGAGTTATTTCGTGGATTTCAATAGTCTGGCGTAACTCAAAACGTCTGTCAGTTAAATTTTCCGACTCAGGGAGTCAAGCCCTATAAATTGAGATGCATTTCAAGATATTTGTATCTTTAATCTTTTTGATAAACTAGTAATTACATCCGCGACTTTTATCGCGCTTTTCAGCAGTTTGGCGAAACTCAAACGCCTGTAACTTATAAAATCATTTTCTTGAGTCAGAACCTTTTAATTGGTATTTGGAGAAGCTACCACTAATATACAAGTAAAAAATAAATAATAACATCCGCGAATTATATCGCGGCTGTCAGTTGTTTGGGGCTTGGGGCCACTCAAACGTCTGTCACTTACATTTCAAATTTTTTTTGGGTCAAAACCTTTTGATTGGGATACATTTCAAGTGGTTTCCCTCAAAATCCTCTTACTAAAAAAATAAAAGAAAAAAATCCACGATTTATTTCGCGACTTTCCAGCTGTTGAGTGCCACTATAAACTCCTTTTTTGTAAACATTAATACTCTGGTAGTCAAGACCTTCCGATAGCGATACATTTTGGTAGCATACATCAATTATCTAAAAATTTCAAAAAAAAATCCGCGACTTTAATCGCGTCTGTCGGGGGTTTTGGGGCCACTTAGACGTCTGTCATGTACATATTCGCACTCAGGAGGTCAAGATCTTTCGTTTGTGATGCATTTCGAGTGGTTTCCTTTTTGACAAGAAACGCAAAAAAAAACACGTTTTCAGGGACGTCTGTCCGATGTTTCGAGGCCACTTAGACGTCTGTCACGTACATATTCACACTCAGGGAGTCCATGGCTAAAAGTTGCGATCAATTTCAGGTGGTTTCCCAAAAGCCTAAAAACGCGAAAAACGCGTTTTCGGGGACGTCTGTCTGGATTTTGGGGCCACCTACACGTCTGTCGAAACCAGTTTTGTAATCAAGGAGTTCATGGCGTCAAGTTGTATTACATTTGAAATGGTTTCCCACCCGATTTCAATTTTCAGAAAAGTTGTATTTTTGATGCACTTTTACGTGGTAACGGGGCCACTACATGCTGGCAGACGAATGTCTCTCAACTTAGCAAAGCAAAGTCAGCAGAACAAAAAAAAATTGATGGTCTTACAAGGTGCTTTTTAAGCGCTAATTAAGTACCCAAAAATTAAATTAAGTGCTCCAGTACTTTTGGAAATAATGCATGTTCTGCTAACTTGATTTCAAGTTAGCAGACCAATTCTTTAATCTTTCCGGTAGAAAAATTTGGTGAATACTATGTTAACGAGCTACTTAAGTGCTCTACGAATCCAAAAAAAAAATTCGAAAAAAATTGTTTTTTCTACAAAAAAAAAAAATATTTTAATAATTTTGAAAAAAAATATTATAATTTTTATTTCCACTTTTTTTCATCCAATTTTTTTTGATTAATTTTGTACTCGTATAGTAAAATTAGGTGCTCGACCTTTCCCAAGGATTTTCCTCGATCTGATGTGAAAAAAAAAAAATTATTTCATTTCCCATACATATCCTGCGAGTACAAAATTAATCAAACAAAATTGGATGAAATAATGTTGAATTTTCCGGGAAAACTCGATTTTAAGTTAGCAGAGCAGGTTATGTATGGGAAATGAAATAATTTTTTTTTTCACATCAGATGGCGGAAAATCCTTGGGAAAGGTCGAGCACCTAATTTTACTATACGAGTGCAAAATAAATCAAAAAAAATTTGATGAAAAAATGTTGAATTTTCCGGGAAAACTCGATTTTAAGTTAGCAGAGCAGGTTATGTATGGGAAATTAAATAATTTTTTTTTTCACATCAGATGGCGGAAAATCCTTGGAAAGGCCGAGCACCTAATTTTACAATACGAGTGCAAAATAAATCAAAAAATAATTTGATGAAAAAATGTTGAATTTTCCGGGAAAACTCGATTTTAAGTTAGCAGAGCAGGTTATGTATGGGAAATGAAATAATTTTTTTTTTCACATCAGATGGCGGAAAATCCTTGGGAAAGGTCGAGCACCTAATTTTACTATACGAGTACAAAATTAATCAAAAAAAATTGGATGAAAAAAAGTTGAAATAAAAATTATAATATTTTTTTTTCAAAATTATTAAAATATTTTTTTTTGTAGAAAAAACAATTTTTTTCGAATTTTTTTTTTGGATTCGTAGAGCACTTAAGTAGCTCGTTAACATAGTATTCACCAAATTTTTCTACCGGAAAGATTAAAGAATTGGTCTGCTAACTTGAAATCAAGTTAGCAGAACATGCATTATTTCCAAAAGTACTGGAGCACTTAATTTAATTTTTGGGTACTTAATTAGCGCTTAATAAGCACCTTGTAAGACCATCAATTTTTTTTTGTTCTGCTGACTTTGCTCTGCTAAGTTGAGAGACATGGCAGACGAACGTATTCGTTATCACCTTCACCAGGACTACGTATACTATTCATATCTTTTGGTGTCCTTTCACGACCAAAATCTGCTGCTGGCTCTTAGACTAATAGCAACGAGGCTATCGTAAGCCTGGTTGAACATCCAGTCTTACGAAAGCCTCGTTGCTATAGCATTTTATTTTATTTTTCAATAAAATATTTTGTATTCACACTAAACAGTTGTTGTTTTGTAGGTTATATTAAAATATTTCTTAACCCCCATATTAATAAGCAAAGCTGTCTTTAACTCGTGAATTAGGAGTAAGATTTCTGCCACTTACGAGCTAGATAAACCACCAAGGAAGGTATATTTATTTGTCCTAGTTAATCCCTCGCTAAACTACCTTCCTTGGTGGTTTAGCTAGCTCGTAAGTGGCAGAAATCGTACTCCTAATCCGCGAGTTAAAAATAACTCGCTGCTAGCTTCGTTTATTAATATAGTGGTAAGACTGTATAGTCTTGGCTTTAAGTTCAAACAAAACACGCCTACTGTTAATTATCGAGGTATCCGTTCGGAGAAATTTTTTTTCCGATCTATTCGAAATCGGAGAATTTTCTACCGAGCTATCCGTTCCGATTGACAGATCGGACAATCTTCCGATAAAATGTAACGACTATCAACGCATAACGATGAAGTGCGTTCAGTACAGAATTGTTGACAGTTGTGTCTTAAATGTCTTCCGAAATTCTCCGACAGAAAATAGTTGCGGAATATTTTAAGAAAAGTAAGCAAACAAAATATAAATAATCGTATAATTTTTTTTTCGTTAGTGAGAAGACTCTGCAAGAGAGGTTGGTTGATAAAGCAACACTATTCATTTTTGTGGACGATTTTATAAACTTTTAAACATCATAAAGATTTTCATTTATTGAACTAATCTGGACGTATGTGCCAAATGAATGCGATTGTATGCTTTATTTTTTTTTGTTCCGAAGTGGATACCTCGAATGAAATCTAAGTTCCGATCCGAACGGACTATCGTTTCGGAACTTTTTCCCAGCGGGTACCTCGATAGGGCTGTATATAAAATGTTTTTCTGATTAAAAAAAAAACATTTTTTCGTTTGAAAATTCAATTTTTCAAAAACAGGTTGTTAAATCAATGGTAAATATTTTAGAGTTCCACTTTTTTTTCCCTAAAAATAATTGTTCAAGACATCAAACAATCAAATAGTGCGAAATGATTAAATGCAAAGCAAAATCTTGCGAAATGATCTTTGCTATATGAAGACCAGCCAACAAAACTCCGAAAGATGACCCGCTTAACAGATGCATCTAGACGGGGTAAGTAGACGCATAATCGATGCGCTGTTTGCTATTTTTAATGTAAAAGTTGATAAATTGCTGTGTTTTCATAAACAAGCCAAAATAACGCGGGACGAACCAGAGATGAAAAATTTCACGTTTAAATATTTTGTATTAGATTAATGGCTACAT
The DNA here is from genome assembly GCA_949320155.1 of Melangyna quadrimaculata. Lineage (NCBI taxonomy): Eukaryota > Metazoa > Arthropoda > Insecta > Diptera > Syrphidae > Melangyna > Melangyna quadrimaculata. The sequence continues at coordinate 87,224,032 of OX439484.1, forward strand.
GAAATTTGGCCCCAATGAAATATGGCCCCAAACATAAAATGAAAAATGGCCCCACAAAATTATATGGGAAACAACAAAAACAAAAAAAAAATTAAAATTTGCACATTGGGGCCAGTTTTTCATGATTTTGGGGTGAAATTTCATTATGAAGAATGGCCCAAACTTTTATTCTTAAACCAAAATACCTTTGTAAAAAAAACTTCGTTAGCAAACCGACTGACAACATAGGCGCCTGCCAGGCGTCTGAGCGGAGCGACGGAGTCGCGTGAGCGGGACAGAGGACACGAAAAGGGAGTTAAAATCCTTGAACCCGCGAAGCGGGCCAGGCAAGGTACTTTTAAGGCTCTCCCAAACCGACGCAAAACATTTTTTGTACGACTGTAATTTTTCATTCTTTGTTTGGGGCCATTTTTCATAAGAATGGGGCCCTTTTTCCATTTTGAAAATGGGTCCATTTTGCATTATGAAAAAAAGCCCCAAATTTGGGGTCAGTTTCCATTTTTTCGTTTGGGGCCAGATTTCATGTAGCCTAGATTAATATATATTTTAAGTCACTGAAATGCAGTTTTATTGATAGATTATTGCAAGTGGTGTAGATGAATTGAAAATACAAACCTCTTGAAATAAATCAGAAGCCTTACCATGCAAATGGATCAAAGCAATTGCATAAAAGCTTTTGGATATGTACCTAATCCAGAGCTGTTGAAAGACTTATAATGTACATGTACACAGATTATAATTCATTTTTGTTGCCTTTGAATCAATATCATCTAATAGGCCTATGCAAGTTTGCTAATCTTTCCATAATGAACGTGTATTGTTTTTTTGAAACAAACGACAAAAAACAACAACATTTAATGACACCAAAGACAGATGACGTAAACAAATGTGATTTTGTATTTTCTAAAATGCATTTCGAAACACCATTGCGGTACGCGTACGCTTTTCCTGGATATCTAATTGAAAAGCAAAAGAAAAGTCATGCATTGCCCTCGAATCTTTTGTAATAAAGCGATTTCAAGTGATGGCTTCCAATCTGTGTATATGTACGAGTAGAACTTGGAGTTATCCGCATTAAAATCAACATCCAGAGTAAGACAGCATCAAAGCTATACAGTTCTGCACTCTTGCCCTAAGGCATTTCAATTTAAAACTTTATAGGGGGCAGTCGATACTCCCCAATCAACATGTGGCCATACATCAGATACACATAGCAGCAGCGGGAAACCAATCAATCATTGAGGATGGATAGCACACTTGATTCCACACCAAGATGAGATAACAATTTGTCATCGTTGCTTGAAGCGCCACAATTTGACAAATGCCAAACGATAGACCGGCATGCAGCGCGGTGCTGATGATGACGGTGATGCTGATGCTGATGCTGACTGTGCTGTGCAGTGTGCCTGTGCATCATCGTATGGACCGGTTGTTGCGGAAAGTTGATCCCCTTTCGATTTTGCGTTTTCGTCTGCTGCCACTATTGAAACTAGATGACAGATTGAGTTTTTCCAAACAATCAGACAATGTGGTGTGCCCGCAGAGCATACCTGTAAGGTTTGTCGTTTGGAGGCCATTATGATGTGAATATGATGACATTTCCTATATAACTGAGCCAGAAATATGCCAAAGCTAATCTCGACACAAATCGTTTGTGCTGGCCTCTCTTGCACTTGACGTTTTTATTGAACATTCAATAATTTCAATCCAATTCTAAATATATACACATTACAAACATAGGTATAAGTAAACCTAGTGGAATAAGAAAAATTGTTCTACTGCTAGTCTTATGACGTTGGGGCAATCCATCATAAGCTGTTGGCAGCATTTAAGGCCTAAATATTCACAAAGAGCTGCAAGCTAGCAATCACAATAAATCTTATTTTGGTTTTAAGGAGTATAATTGAGGAAGGTATTGTGGGGTGGGGTTGGCCATGGCCGGTGCGATGTGGTGTGCGATGGAAATCCAATGCAGACGTCATATGTATACGTTCCTTTTCTTCAGAAATAATTTCCCTTGAGAATAAATACGTACGTATACCTATCATCTCAGTTTGTTCGAGGGTTGTTGGTTGGTATAATATCCACATAATCTTATAATTAATTCGTTATAAGTGATCGATAGATTTCAATTTGTTTGGTAAATCCTTTTGTTTGCATTCAGATGATTTTGAAGGAAATTTTCTTGGCATTGGCCAGATGCCCCGGATGTAGGAAGAAAATTTGTGTTTGTATTTTATATTTACGAAGGTACATTAATAATGTGAATAGCCTGGAAATAATTCAGAATACTATATTGAGTAGGTACCTTTATACAAATAGTATTTTCACTAAAATAAACTTTTTATACCTAAATGTGTAATATAGTGCCTACGTTCCATCAAAACAAAAAATCGGGTGTACATCGAACGTACATACATAACATACATACATTATACAAATGAAAGCAGGCTTTCCTTTTTATTCACCCCTGTTCTGAATTCGGATCGTTTGAAAAATCCTTGCGTTTTCAAAGTCTGGGTGTTTTGAAATACTATTCGTTTTTAAAACTTGCTGAATCAGTGTGCTTTTTTTATTTTTCGAAGTCTTAAGCATACAAAATAAGATTGGTGTATTCCCCCTCCCAGCGATTCGTCCCTAATTAGTTATAGAATGTAGCTAAACATCGACATTTTAATACTAATGGTCCAATCATACTTTAACTTGTTAGGACTAAAAATGTTAAAAATGAGTTAAAATAACGATTTTGAAATTATTTACAAATCCAATGGAAGGCTTGGTCACGCGTAATTGCATTTATATTCAAGTAGCTTATGTTTAATTTTAAACATTGATAGTATAAACTATAGAATACCTACTACTATTTAAAATTTTGGATATAAAAATTATTTTCAAAAGCATGAAAAAATTCTTCAATGGCTGACAAAAAAGATGGCATTTATATATCTTGAAAAAATATTAATTTATGCTTAACTAAATTTAAAAATCGCTGCAAAAAATACTGATTTTCAAAAATAATGGCATAATACTATTAACACTTTTTAGTAGTTAATAATAAAAACCAATCAATCGTTTTCGAGAAAATCAAAAGCGAAAAAGGGATTTTTCAAAAAAAAAAAAAAAAAATTAAATATAAAAAAAAGGAAGTGACTTGAAGTATGTGATAATGCTTCTAAAAAAATAAACGTCTTGAGATATGTCCAGACCAAAAACGAAACATATTTTATTAATTTTGTTTCACTACAAAATGGCGTCAACGAAGTATTAGCTTTGTTCAATGACGTTGTTCCGAACAGTTTGGAACAGTTTAGAACAGAAAAGTACAAGGTTTTGCTGTTCAATGAGAATTTTCTGTTCTAAACTGTTCTGATTTGCTGTTCAGTGAGGCTGTTCCGAACAGTTTGGAACAGAATAGAACAGGATTTTCTGTTCCTAGTTTTTAGGTAGAACAACTTAAAACAGGTTTGTGACAATTGTCAAAATCAGCTGCTGTCACTTGCAAGTTGATATTCTTTAACTAATTTTGTGGCTCTTTGTGCTTTTACTTTGGAAACAAACAAATTTAAAAAACAACATAAATTAAATTAAATTAAATTAAATTAAATTTTATAGTTAAATAAATACTATTTATAATTGTTTTTAATAAAAAGGATTTTTTGCTTATTCACCAAACTCGAATATTTTTTTTTTGACAATTACATCTGTCTGTTCTGTTCTGTTCTAATCTGGAAAAACGCACTGAACAATCCTATTAAATACTTACACTCCGCTCCTGTAGCGCTTTTGTAAATTTATAAATTCACCTTTTGGTTTTAGTTCCTATAAGAGGGATCTATTGCGAATAAAACTGCAAAAACAGAATAATTCAGGAAAATACCATTAGATTATTTTTTGCCACTTTTCTAATTCATTCATTTGTTTTTCACTATTTTTTTTGCGCCACTTGAATAGAAACATTCTCTTAAATAAGGAAACAAATTGAAAAAGTGCAGTTAAATTGGGTAATCATATTTTAATATGTTTGCTACCATCTTTATTTGAAATAACTTGAAAAACCCTTTTGGAGACTGAATGATGCAGTTGTTTTATATAATTTAAAGAAATTGCACTTTATGCTTCTTTGATTGCAGCAATAAGTGATTATTTGTCCTCATATTATCGGTCAGAATCGTGAACTTTACGAACCATCCGTCCTCACACATTTTCAATAATATTAAGGTCCGGAGAATACGGTGGCCATTCAAGTAAGGTAACTTTTTCTCGGATATCCAACTGTTAATGATCCTTGCGTTGAGGATTGGCACGTTTTCTTGTTGAAATGTCCATGGTATTGGTCCAAAGACATCGGTAAACTTAGGGAAAGCTTCTTGCAATATTTCCTTGTAGGAGTTGGCCGCCATTTTCAGTGTGGTAAAGTCCAGAACAATTCTTCAAAACCAGAAAATCGCACCCCACGCCATTACACCGCCTTCTCGGCTATGGTGGCGCTCCAGAAACCTGGGTTCTTCCCTTATAACATGAAAATAGTAATTATATTCGTCCGGGCCACCATAACTGATTTGTTTTCGTCAAAAATACCACTTTCGTCCAATCTTCCTTCCACGTCATATTCTTCCTGCAAAAATCTATTATATTGTGTCTTCGTATTGGATTTAACGGTGGTTTTTTCTTCGATTTTAGGTGCTTAAAATGTTGTGACCCACGAATTATACGTCTAAAAGTGTTAAGACTCGCTGTAATACCACTCTTCGCCTTGATTAAGCAGCAGAGTCGCTTGAATTTGAAGCAAGTCTAACTATCTTTCTTCGTTCTGCTTCTGTTGTGGCTCTTGATAGCCTAACTTACATATTTTTCCATAGTTTTCTTTATTTCTATCGTTCGACCAAACAATTTTCATACTTCTGCTTATTATTTTGGCAATTGTGCGTAGGTGAAGCTTGTTTTCCGCGTGTACTTCTATTTTTGCTTTTTCTGCAGGGTTAAATGGTTTTCCGCGGTCCATCAAACAAATATAATTTTTAATCTACACTACTATTATTATACCAATATTTTTTCTTCTTACCGTAATCTATAGAGACAAAACGCACACTGTTTCTATTCAAGTGGCGCAAAAAAAAAAACAGTGTATTTTATGAAGTAATTAGAAAAGTGGTACCAAAATAATCTTATGGTATTTTCCTGAATTATTCTGTCCCTGCAGTTTTATTTGCAATAGATTTCTCTTTTAGGAACTGAAACCAAAAGGTGAATGTATGAATTAACCAAAGCGCCACATGCTCTGATAGTATAAAAAAGTTTGTTTCTATTCAAGTGGAGCGGAGTGTATTTCCAACTTCTCGTGACATTTGTATCAAAAATTTCATTAAAGCCGAGAAACAAATGAAGTTTTCAACATTTCAGAATTGTTTCAGTACCGTCCAGACCAAAATATAAATATCAGAAATATTTCACATAATTTTTAGTTTGTTTATAAAATGTTTTTGGAATGTTTCTTCGTTGTGGACACACTTTACAGTCCCTTGTTGTAGCTTTAGTGAGCAATGGCACTCTAAAGCCCCGAGAACAAAATTTTTCGTTTATAATTTTGTTCAATTTTTTTAAGAAAATTTACGTTTCGCTTCAGCTGCGTATGTTTGGAGCGATGAACATGAACTTCAAAATAAATTTAGATATACAAACATCTGTAGTTAAGTTAAACGTGCACCTATAACTCATTTGAGGATTATTTTATTTTATTATTAATTTTAATATCTATTCTACATTTTTGTGATACATAAATATGTATCCACCTCATTAATAAGAGTTTATGAAGAATTATATACGCGAACAAAAATGTTAATGTCTTCATAAACAAAAACACGTCATAACATAACAAAGTGCACATTAAGGCCGATGTTATTGCAATTCAAATGCAATGCACTTTTATGTCTCCATTAAAGTTATACATTTTTTAATGGCTTATAAAAACTAAAAGTTTTTGTTTACCTTTTGCATATTATACACGTGGATAGTTTTAGCTTGAAAATATTTTAACCACACCAGGATATTTCATAGCCACCATAACTGTTCAACATTAGATTTTGTATTTGTTTTCTTTTTTGTTGGGTTGGTAGGTACGTTGTAGATAAATTATGAACATTGTTGAATGGGATCATTAATAAAGACAATTACTCAGTTTTAGCAAACATTCTCACGGATTTATGTTACAACAAAAAATAAATTTAAATGTCAACAAAGATTGTGCAGCATTCTTCAAAAATTGTGTAAGTGTTATGTAAAATAAAATCCATACAATAAATGACAATGACAGATTGTAATGCATCAAGACTATGTCACTTGGTCTAATGATGACATATTGTTATTGGTTGATTGAGGAGCTTAGAATTTGTAAATATTATTTAAATTTAAAGAAAAATTTATAGGTATTTGCTATAAACATCTTTACAATTTAAAAAGAATAATATACTTGGTGCTCTGTATTGGCATAGTTGAACATTGTGCAGTTTTGTTTTCATTAATTTAAATCTTTATAATAAGGAAAACAAATTTGTATTCGCCTCATCAACCCTGAGGCTACACGAGCCAGTACTGGCAAGCCAGTTGGCTACATAGATTGACTGTCAAGTTCGTATACGTGAATATGCTGTGACGTAGGCGGCAGGCAACTTGTAAGCAAGTTGCCTTCAAATATCTGCGGTCACGTTCAGCTTTTACTAGGACAGCCTATCTAGGATTCTAAATACACAATTTTATTGAAATTTGCTTTGGCATCAGACTTCGATTTTTTCTTCAAAAAATGACATCGAATTCATCATCAAGTCTTGCGATGGTCAACGCATATTACTGCCAATGCGTTGACGGATGCATTGACAGACTTTTCTGTCGCGTCAAATTAACATGGATTGACTTTCATCTAAATTCAAAAATTTCGAGTTTCTTAAAAATAATTTTAGATTTTTTAATCCATCATCATCGAAGCCATCCTTCAACGGAATTTGACAGTTCATGCGTTGACAGATAGGTAAGAAACTAAATTACGTCGTACGAGGAATATTTCGTTCCAAAATGTCGGCCAAAAGTACTAAAATCGCCTTTCCCGCGCAAAAATTCAGATATCTTTAAGTTTTTCAATGCATCATCTCCGTAGCAATCTTTCAATTTAATTTGGCAGTCTATGGCTTGACAAATAGGTAACAGAGTGTTCCAAATGTCGTCACCCAAAATCCCCAAAACTCTCATTTTTCCTAAGCAAAAAATATACTTTTAAAAAATAAGGATTTTTAAGAGATTTTGTACATTTCATCATAATCATAGCCATCCTTCAATCATATTTGACAGTTGCCTGTTTTGAAAATGTTAAAAATTCTTGGTTCCTCCTCTCATTAAAAGTCGTGGTAGAAAGAATATTTAATTTTGTATTACATTTCCAACGAAAAGCTATCCATATATCTTTATATACAAGTCTGGACGAGGCCACTGTCTTCTCTACTGGCTTCGAAAAAGGCAAGCCAGTTGCGGGGCAAGTTGCTTAGGTTTGCATGTGTTAGTAAGAAAATTTAAATGTATTGTAACTTGTAAGCCAGTACTGGTTCGTGTAACATCAGTGTAAAAATAATAATAATAAATGCCTTTTGTTGATCATTGTCGAGTAAGGGAATATGGTTTGGTAATAAAACGCATGATATGAATTTTCTTACTTAGGGGCCAAATGACTGCAACTAGCTGATTTTTTCACCAATTACTGACCTCTAAGAGGCCAGTTATAGCTATCATTGAAAACCATCATTGAAAATATTAATTATTAATTTTGAGAGATTTTGAAGAAAAATTAAATGATTATTCTGATGCCAAAGTAAAGCTAATTAACTTAATAATTATTTCTAGGTAAAAAAAATTCAATTTGGCACAACTTTTCTCATATAATGACTTTTAATTTTTCAATGATGAACTACCTTACCAATGATCATTGAAAAAATTAAAAGTTACGTTATGGGGAAGATATGGGTCAAAATGAATTTTTTTTTGCGGAGAAATAATTTTGAAGTCGTAAGCTATCTTTCGGCATTAAAATATTTAATGATTAAACGTTCAAAGGGTCTCCAAATCAACAGCTAACTTTTTCAATGATTGATTTCAATGATAGCTATAACTGGCACCTAAAGTAACTTTTAATTTTTTCAATGATCGTTGGTAAGGTAGTTCATCATTGAAAGTTTGAAAGTCATTTTATGAGGAAAGTTGAGCCAAATTGAATTTTGTTTTACCTAGAAATAAATATTCAGTCAATAAGCTTTACTTTGGCATCAAAATAATCATTTATTTTTTCTTCAAAATCTCTCAAAATTGACAATTAATATTTTCAATGATGGTTTTCAATGATAGCTATAACTGGCCCCTTAGGTCCTTAGTTGTTCAGTAATAATATTAATAAGAGAATTTAAGGTCAAAGAGGGTTTATTGTGGCTAATTTTGCACTTTTAGGGTTTGTTTCACAATGTCTGAGTAAAGTTATAATTAGTAACTCGACACTTAAATTATCCGTAACGTAAATCCTCCCAGTAACAAACTTTGCGTTTCACAATTATCAAAATTATAAATGTATGTGTCAATTAGCTAGCTACTCGTAAGTTATTACAGTTTTCCAGAAAAAAAAGTTTTGACTGATTAAAATATTCATAAAATTGTTCAAAACTGTCAATTGATATTCACATACTATAATAATAGGGGATAATACGACTTTAAAAATGGAAATATAGCACGGGTAGTGGATGGCGGCATACATATGTGAGTAGGTACTCGCACAAAGAGTAGGTAAATCTGCAAGCTTTAATTCAATTTCTTTTTTTAATTATTGCAGGCTATACATACACTGAGAAAATTAATATTTTTTTTTGAGTTTGCGGGTAACGAATTTCGTTTGCTGTAATTGTAATACATTTGCTGGAAATGTTATACAATCCGTGCAAACGTATTTCATTTGTAGCAATTGTATTACAGTCGCCACAGAAAGTAATTTCATTGCATCAAACATATAACAAATAACCCATTCGTTCGGAGCTCAATTTGTCTGGATTGGTTACGGTAAATGACAATGTTCCCAAATTCAAACGACATGATGTTTGCCAGCAAGTGTAATTGTTTATGGCAAACGAATGAATCGATTGCGAATTAAGCTTTTGAAATGCAGTCTGCTGCAAAAAGTTTTACGTTTACTGTATAGATTACAATTGTTTGCAACAAATGAATCGAAAATTTGGGACGAATGGTTAATTCGTAGAAAGTAAACTAATTTGTAGCAAACGATTGAATGATTGATGATGCAGGGTATTATGTTTTTAAATCTTATTTCTACAAATTAACTTAATGCTTGTGGTAAACATTTTTATGCTTTTGAGGCGACAAAATTTTAGGTTTCTTAAAAAAAAAATCGTTTGCAGCAATAAATTTCCTATTTGGAAAAAGTATTTTATTTGTTTAATTCCTATCTAACCAATTTCAGATAATTTACAGGCCAAGTATCTGTTGGGTACGTTTCCATACTTGTTTTGCTTGATCAATTTGTTATTGTTCTGAAGTTCAGCACTACTTGTATAAAAAATCAAATTTCAATTGAAAATATATTGCATTTAAAAAGAATTCGATTCAAAATTGAAAATTTGGTGCTTTAAAAAATAGAAAAGTAAAAATTTGAAAATATTTGCATTAAAAAAAAAACAAATGCTAGTATAAAAATGTTTGCATTAAAATAATTGTTAAAATAATTGCATTCAAAATGAAACTTCAATTTTAAAAACTAATAAAAATTACCTACATCTCCGTTGTTCATTTTGAAAAACAATGGCGCAAAATTTTAGAGGATTTAGTAAGATGTTTAATCAATTTTTGTATGAGTTTAGCATCGTACTATCCCCTCACATTTTACTAAAGTTAAAACCACCAACTAAAATCACCAACTGGCTTTTTTATCTTTTTAGTATCGTACTAAATCCATATGACTGGAGAATGAATAATTTTACCCCAGGTATAGGATGGGTTGCCGGTTCGATCCCTGCTGGTGCCCAACTTTTTTTTTTTTTTGTAATAATGAAGTTTAAATGATAAAAATATAAGCATTGAATACTTATTTAAAGCACATGTTGGGTTTCCAACAACAAAAAGCAAAAAACCGTTTCTGGTTATCATGTTTAGTTCCTTCGCAAGAAATTTTCAAAAAATTGTATCACCAAGGTTTACTTAGCACACGCGCTATAGACTCAGTACATTTCTCTCTGCCCAACTAAATAAAAGGAAAATGTGTGAAGTTTTCAACTGATTAACATTTTGCAAATTAGCTCAGTAGATGCATGCTCGCTCTCGGCACGGAAGGATACGAGTTCAAATCCATGTAAGTAAAACTTGACATTTTTTTCAATTAAATAAAATAATATATTTTCAGAATTAAGGGAAAACCAGCAGTCACTGTATTGATTGTGACAAACGTACAAGTCATTAGCAACAAACGTGTTATTCATTTGTCACAAAAACTTTGATCTTCTTTTTAACAATTGACCATTCGCTTGTCGTTCAAATACTAACGTTTACTCTAAAAGCACGATTCGTTTGCCACAAACATTAAATACGTTTACAAATAATATTTTTTTTACTCATAATATTTTTGACTAATTTATTAGTTATGATATGAAGCAGTCATTTATTTCTTTGTTCGTACGGTAACATTTGAAAAGACTTAAGAACTTGATATTAGTTCATATTTTTCATTATGATACCGATGTTCTTTCTTTGTCGTTCGGGTCAATTAAAATTGTTCTGCGTATGCAAATACAATGGTTGTTGGTTGCACTTATGTAAAGTTGCGTATGGGTTTCTGGAGGGTAGTATATAATAAAAACATATGTAGATATACACAACACAACTTCATTCAAAAATTGCATTACAACATTTAAAAAAATATGAAATTCGTCCCTAACAAAACTGTCAAGCCCAGAAAATTATCTTTATTTGTTTTATTGGTTGCAATAACAGCTGAAAATATTTTAATTGCCAGTTTAGATCTTTAATCAGTACTTTATCTTCCCAGTAAAATACTCAGAACTTTAATTTATTAATTAAGACTGGTCGGATATTGTGAAACGTAAATAAGGAAGTTACTTGATGAATATGTTCGAAGTAGCTTAATTGGAACTTTACTCAGATATTGTGAAACAA